>SJYT01003600.1:59295-207266 GCA_006410635.1 Cephalophus harveyi | reverse complement strand
TTCTGAAGATCAACCCTGGGATTTCTTTGGAAGGAATGATGCTAAAGCTGAAACTCCAGTACTTTGGCCACCTCATGCGAAGAGTTGACTCATTGGAAAAGACTCTGATGCTGGGAGGGATTGGGGGCAGAAGGAGAAGGGGACGACCGAGGATGAGATGGCTGGATGGCATCACGGACTCGATGGACGTGAGTCTGAGTGAACTCCGGGAGATGGTGATGGACAGGGAGGCCTGGCGTGCTGCGATTCATGGGGTCGCAAAGAGTCGGACACGACTGAGCGACTGAACCGTAGAGTATACACTGTATATGGTATACAGTGTATGCATGTATGTTGTATAATGGGCTGCCCAGGTAGGACTAGTGGTAAAGAACCCACCTGCCAATTCAGGAGACATCAAAGACGTGCGTTTGATCCTTGGTTTGGGAAGACCCCCTGGAGGAGGAGATGACAACCCTTTTGAGTATTCTTGCATGGAGAATCCCATGGACACGAGAGGCTGGTGAGCTATGGTCCATAGGATCGCAAAGAGTCAAACACAACTGAAGCAACTTTGCATGCACGTGTAGTATAATAAAAATCCTACACTATATATAGTAAACACCGTACTCTAGAGGGAGATAGTAATTGTGTTATTTTCTGTAGCACTGTAAGCCAGTATTCACTACCTTTCAGGGGCTACTTCCTGCCTGTGAAGACAAGGCAATATTGGTTGACTCTTGGCAGTCTATGATTTAGCAAATGCTGTTACAGAGTTTCGCTACTAAACCAACTGTGGCCTTTTTTCCTGGGTCCTCTGGGCACACAACCTGCAGAAGACCCTGCTTCTCTGTCAGTCTGGGGTGCAGTAATGGAGGGGTCCCAGGAGAAGGGACATGGGAACACTGAGGCAAGAGAACTGAGGCCAGCTGTTATCCTCTCATACCCTATTCTACCAGTCCAAACCATGACACTCATTCCCAGCTAATGGCACCTCATCCAGTTAACTGTAAGTGTATTTTACAACCCATTTATTTTAAGGTGGGGTCACTGAGGTTACCTGGCTCAGAGTCAGAACTGCACGTGTCCTTAGTTAGGCCAGCTTTAAATATTTCCAGCGCACAATGTGCAGGGGCAGGAGTCCCGGGGCCATCAGTGCTCCTGAGGATGGAGACAGCTCCAAGCTCTGCTTGGAGGAAACCGCGTACCTTGCTCACAGGCCGATCACCGGCAGAGGGGCCTGTTCTTAGAGCCAGGTCCTTGTCAGCCTGCTCATCATGCTTCAGGTCCACCCCTGGCTCCAGGGCATGTGGCAGGCCAGGTCAGCAACCTCCAGCAGGCCTCAAGACAGTTACCCAGGACTTACAAGGAAGGAATCCCAGGTTCTAACAGAGTAAGGCCACAGTGACTTCCGATGACAAAAGCCCACCCTTACCCTACCACCACTGCTCTCCTCGTCCTATTTCAAATCTGCTGTCTTTATCCAGCTCAGCCATTAAAAGCCAAGTGACGCTGGTCGGAAGCAGTGGAGGAAAAGGGTGAAAGGGGCTCTGAGGAGGGGCATTGAGCGGCGTGCCAGGGTTGAGCAGGGTATGCGATAAAGAGGCAAGAGCCTGGACTGGGGCGGGGGAGCCTGGGGCTGGTGGAGGCGCCATGCTAACCAGCTGCTCTGGGGCTGGGCCTGCCCCTTGCGTAACGAGGCCTGTGAGCGCTCTCCCCTTGGTTTCTGACTTCAAAGGACAACTCTGTACTAAGTCCTCCTCAGTTTTGCTCTCAGCCGGGCTAGCCACCTTCCAGCCTTCAAAAGAAGGGGAGAGAATACGCAGAGCCACGTACCAGGTACAGTCAGCAGTTCCTCTTGCTTCCTGCCCGTCAGACCCCTCCAGTCAGGGAGAGACGGCAGATGGCCGACCCCCGGCGAGCACGCCATCTGAGCCACCGTGTGTCCCTCTCCTCTCCAGGAGCTCACTGCACGGGATACTTATGACCATGTCCACCCCTACCCACGGGGGCCACGCCCTCTCAGAGGTGCCGGGGGTTTAGGGCCTTGGCTGGCTGCGTGGGCAGCCCAGACAATACACTCGAGACACACGTTCTCACCAAGAGCTTTCTGCAAGAACAGAAGCATAAAGGCTTCCAAGATCAACTTCTGTTGGCAGGCCAAAAGGACTCTGATTATTTGAAGTAAAAGTTGTTACACAGGAGTCCTTGGGAAACAGGTTATGGACGGTCCCACGGGCCACCTCAGCACTGGGGATGGCGGTCCTGAGCTCCTAGCGGCCCCTGCCCCATGTCCAGAGGGGTGCGGGGAAGGTGACATGTGTAGGGTCTCAAGAACGAGGCGGGGGGCATGGGCTGTTCTTGAGACGCAGCAGAAATGAAATTTGTAGACATTGGTCTGGAGGTGGCACACAAATGAACCAAAGCAGAGGAAAATGGACAAATATGAGACAGTGGGAAAAGAGAGCACTCCTTCAAGCTAAATGTACACTTGGAGGTGCTATGTTGCTCTACCTGGCCTCCTTTCCCATGGGATTGCTGACACGCTGTTTAGAGGCACAATCAGACTTGCAGGAGTGATGAATGACATGGATCTCGTCAAGTGCTCAGGGCCCTCATGCTTTTCTACGTGGAATCTTATTATGTTACACCATAAAACTTTCCTTTTCAGGAACTGTTATTATATTCGTATTTTTATTTACATACATATTCTTTTTAAAAAGTTAAAATACAAAAATACACAAAATAGTGACTTTAAATTTTGCTCGTCAAGGACAGGCACAGAGGTCAACATTGCAAAAGGTCAGGATTCATGGCCCAGGTTGGGGGTAACAGGAACTGGGGTCTTCTGAGACTTTCGAAACTTGCTCTGAAGGAAAACCCTTGGCACACACAGTCCTTCTTTTTTATTCACCGTCTCACGAAACACGTACTCATTCACCTCTTCTTCATAACCTGTGGCCAGAAAGAGCCGCGCCAGGAATTCTGGAAGAACAAGCAGATCAGTAGTGCTCGCAGTCTGGATGCCACTGCACCCTGAGCAAGAGTCCGTGTCGCGGGGGCCGAGAGAACCTCAAGCGAGGGGGTAAGAAGGCTCTGCTCTGGGAGCTGACACACTCCTACGTCTCCCTGTCAACAAACTCCCAAATCACCACCAAGAGGTTCACCAACCTGTCACACGCTCCTCGACCCATCAGGACTCCCCACGAGCAGCACAGGCCCAGACCCTGCACTCACAGTGTACACGTGCTTATACGACGTGTGTGTTCATGCAGTGTGTGTGTGCTGTGTGCTCACAGTGCTCATAGTGTGTGTTCATGCAGTGTGTGCTCACTCATACAGTGTGGTCAGTGTGTGTGTGCTCATACAGTGTGTGTGCATTCACTCACACAGTGCATTCATACAATGCATGTCCATACAGTGTGTATGCTCACTCATAGCGTGTGTATGCTCAGTGTGTGTGTTCAGTGTGTGCACTCACTCATACAGTGTGGTCAGTGTGTGTGTTCATACAGTGTGTATGTGCTCATTCAGTGTGTGTGCTCACTCATATAGTGTGTTCATATAGCGTGTGTGTTCATACAGCGTGTGCTAACAGTGTTCATAGTGTGTTCACTTGTACAGTGTGCTGTGTGTTCATAGTGTGTGTGTTCATACAGCGTGTGTGTTCATACAGCGTGTGCTAACACAGTGTGTTCATAGTGTGTTCACTTGTACAGTGTGCTGTGTGTTCATAGTGTGCGCGCTCAGTGCTCATAGTGTGTGTGTTCATATAGTCTGTGTGTGCTCAATCAGTGTGCGTGTGTTCAGTGTGTGCTCATACAGTGTGCACTCACTCATTGTGTGGTCAGTGTGTGTTCATAGTGTGTGTGTTCATACAGCGTGTGTGTTCATACAGCGTGTGCTAACAGTGTTCATAGTGTGTTCACTTGTACAGTGTGCTGTGTGTTCATAGTGTGTGTGTTCATACAGCGTGTGTGTTCATACAGCGTGTGCTAACACAGTGTGTTCATAGTGTGTTCACTTGTACAGTGTGCTGTGTGTTCATAGTGTGCGCGCTCAGTGCTCATAGTGTGTGTGTTCATATAGTCTGTGTGTGCTCAATCAGTGTGCGTGTGTTCAGTGTGTGCTCATACAGTGTGCACTCACTCATTGTGTGGTCAGTGTGTGTTCATACAGCGTGTGCTAACAGTGTTCATAGTGTGTTCACTTGTACAGTGTGCTGTGTGTTCATAGTGTGTGCACTCAGTGTGGGTTCAGTGTGTGCTCGTAGTGTGTATTCATATAGTCTGTGTGCTCACTCAGTGTGCGTGTGTTCAGTGTGCGCTCACTCATACAGTGTCTGTTCACTCTGTGCACTCAGTGTGTGTGTGTGTGTGTGTGTACGCGCACGCGTGCGCTCCATCTGTTTACATCCAGCACCTCATCTATCCTGACGTGACCAAGGACCGTCAGGTAACAGGGTGCAGAGAAAAAAAAACATCTGACGTGACAGCCTAAGGAACAGTGACCCCAAGTAGCGCATCGCTCGCTCCCTGTGACGTGAAACAGAAAGAATGGCTATGTGACTCTTCTCAAGGGCATTACTCCAAAGAAGGCACTTTGAAGCACTCTGCAGATATTACTACATCTTCTCAATTATTTATAACTGATTTAATCAGACTTCATGAATCCAAAACATTAAAACAAATTGTTAATTTTCACTGTATGTTTTCATGCTTTTGTAGTCTTAATGGTAATCACTAATTTTTAGCTTTATTTTTGAGTTTAAGAGAATATTTCAAGAAGTAACAAATATAAAAATTAGAGCTTAAGAAGGTAATTATATTACAGTTCATATTACAGGCATACCTCAGAGATACTGTGGGTTCAGTTCACCGCAATAAAGGCGAAAAAAGCAATAAGGTGAGCCTCACAGATTTTCTGGTTCTCCAGTGTATACAAGTTATGTTTACACTAGGCTGTGGTCTTTTAAGTATGCAATAGCATTGTGTCTAAAAACACCATGTACATACCTTAATTAAAAAATACTTTATTGTCAACCATCATTCGAGTCGTGAGTCTTAGCAGTAACATTAAAGGTAACTGATCACAGATCACCATAGCAAACATAATACTAACGAAAAAGTCTGAAATACTGCAAGACATGAAGTGAGCAAATGCTACTGGAAAAATGGTGTCAACAGACTTGCTCAACACAGGGTAGCCACAAACCTCCCATCTGTGAAAAACGGAGTATTGGCAAAGCACAATAAAACAAGGTACACCTGTATAAAATAGGCTTAAAACTAATGTTCAAAATACTAAAATCATATTCAACATTTGTTTTCTTATAAAAAATGACCTTTTAAGGACTCCTCTATTGGCAATTTTGAGTACTTAAGAAGTCTCAATCACTTTTATAGAAAAAAAGGTCTCTTACCTTTGTGAAACTCAAGTAATGTCAAGGCACTATCCTGTCCTATTTGCTTGCTTTCTCAGGGAATGAAGTGAAGATTCTGGTTTGCCCTCCCAGTCTTCCCGACACAGCTCCTGGCCTCATCCACATGGCGCAGCAGAGCGTTTCCACTGACCCAGTTCACTAACTGGACGCCCTCACTAGACAGCCTGTGAGCTCTCAGCTGATGCGGCAAGTGGTGTGTGTGAGGGTTTGGCTCAGGGCCGTGTGGCTGTGTGTGGAGTCCAGTCGCCCCCACCCATGCAGGACCACAGGGACAGTGCAATCAAGGAAACAGAAATCATGACAGATTCCAGCAATCTTACCATCAGTGAAAAAATATGATCGGGTTCCATCTTGTCTAACATAAAAGTTTTCTGCAAGTTTGCTCCCGGCTTTAAACCTAAGCATGGCATGATCATACAGCCCATAGTCGCGAAACAAGACACTTTTGCCTGGTTTTAATACCTGCGAAACAAAACAAGCTGCACATAACTCAGGGACCCTGTCAGGCAGAACTTACTATAAAATGAAACCTGATTATTTTACAGATGAGAATATCTTACATTTGTGACAGTGATGAAAAGCGCCATACTGAAATGCCCGTACGACGAAGGAAAAGGGCCTGCCAAGCAAAGGGGTGGTAAGGCCTGGCTGAGTCCCTTGCGCTGGGGGGGGCACTTCCTGAGCATTGAGGAGAGCCCCCTTGGAGGCCCAGTGTCCCAACTAAAACGCTGAAGACACGAGAGGGAAAAAAGCACCCTCACTAAAGTACTGGCACGTTCTCCCATCATTTTACTAGCCATCTCCTAATCCATGACCCTGCAAGTCAAACTGTCTCTTTAAATATCTGTGTAGTCAATACAGTCTGGCTTTCTACTGCGGTGCTGGCCTTCCTCAGCCCGAGTGTCCATTCTGGGCTCCTGCACTGCAATTCTGTGTGGCTGCTCACCATGCTCACGCCATGCTCACACCATGCTCACGCCATGCTCACACCATGCTCACGCCATGCTCACACCATGCTCACGCCATGCTCACCATGCTCACCCCATGCTCACCATGCTCACCATGCTCACGCCATGCTCGCCATGCTCACGCCATGCTCACACCATGCTCGCCATGCTCACGCCATGCTCACCATGCTCACCCCATGCTCACCATGCTCACCCCATGCTCACCATGCTCACCCCATGCTCACCATGCTCACCCCATGCTCGCCATGCTCTCCCCATGCTCACCATGCTCACACCATGCTCACCATGCTCACCCCATGCTCACACCACCATGCTCACCCCATGCTCACCATGCTCACACCATGCTCACACCATGCTCTCACCATGCTCACACCATGCTCGCCATGCTCACACCATGCTCACACCATGCTCACGCCATGCTCACCATGCTCACGCCATGCTCACGCCATGCTCACGCCATGCTCAGCGCTCTACAGCTGACCAGACATTTTCTCACTAGGTCTTCATGCAACTCTGGAGGAAAAGTGTGATTATCCCAAGACCAAGAGACTGGCGGCAGAAAGAGGAAGTGATGTGGCCACAATCACGCAGCAGCTGCTAAACAGCAGAGTCCGAGCTCATACTTGGGTCGGAGGCATGACGAGAGGATCGGGGATGTCTGTTGGTCCCGGGCAGCGACGGGAAGCGGGACTGTCAGTCCAATTCCGTCCTCACTCCTGACAAGACCAGAGAGGCTGGGAGGGAGAGGCCACACCACCCATTCTCCCCTGCTGCTGCACTCCTTGCTTTCAGGCGGAGCACCCCCAGGCCAGAGCAGTGTGTAGAGAAGGGACAAGTGCCAGGCCCCGGTGGGAGCCCCTCACCACAGCCTTTAGAAACAGCTGTCACAGAGCAGACGTTTCAAAACCTGGAAGGTAAAATCTGCAGAGCATGGTGTAACTGCTCCTCTCCTACAAAGCAAACAGCCATATGCTGTATGCTTTTCAGAATGAAAAGAACAAGGTACTCGCTGTGACACTTGCTTTTTAAGTGGGTATTCTTTCAAACCGTGTAACATTACCAAGTGAGAGTGGTCTTCAAAAGGGGGCATTGATTTTACTAAGTATATTCTGACTCTTCACATCAGCAAGATAATCTTTAAAACATATGACATATACTACCTATTACAGTAGATAGCTGAGGTAATTTGATATTTCCTCTTCCTGAATAGAATGTAAAAGACTGTCCATAATACTTCCAAGTGTGCTGCAGATTTTCTCACTTAGTGAATTCGTATCAACACTAGTATGCATTTAAAATACTGTCAGTAAAGAGCCTCTTGGATAAAAACATTCTTACTTTGGTCAGAAATGCTAAATTTTAAAATGTGACTAACCAAACAATCTGAAAACTTTAATCTGTATGAGACTCACTTATTTTCAGAAGGAAGGGAAGGTAGCATGGGACTCTCGCTCAGGAATCTGGGAACTCCTGATCCATGGGCCAGCTCTTCTGTTAACCGGCTGAATGACCCTAGACAAGTTATTTCATCCTTCTGAATATACTTTTACGGTACTAACATCTCCTATGAGGCCGGACTGTGCCTTTGCTGGGCTTTCTCATCCTCCTAGCCGCTCCAGAAACATGGCGGGTGAGATCAGTCAGACCCTCTTTTGGTGAGTGAGGCTCAGAGCGCAAGTGATTTGCCTGGGCTTTCAAGGCAAGTCAGTGGCACAGGGAAGACCAAAATTCTGTCTTCCGATAACAAATTTAGTTGATTTTTACTTTACCGTTTCATTCCAAAAATGAGGGAACCCAACTTTAAGGTTCTCTTTCAGTTTAAAATTAAGTGGTTTTAAAATTTCTCCAGTGTTACCATCCTACAGTAATTAGCTCTACCATGAACACCATGTTTCTGTGGCTGTTCAAACTGGAGAGCTGCCCAAAGGGTGTCTGACTGTCAGAGGCTGAGACACAGCTTCTTCCGCTAACTTCCTGATGAAGCACATGATATCCAATTAACGAACCAGTCACCGCGTTTGGTGGCCTCACACTGCTGCTGTGCACTCATCCCAGGTCAGCAGAAAAAGGAATTCTATTGGGGGCTAAAACAGGAGGAGACTGAAATGGAACTTATTAGCATAAGAAAGGTACAACAGAGGCCAGGTGTGGACTGAGACAGCTCCAGTCAGTGTTTTGTTTCAGTTTTAACATAACATTTCTTTATTACTAAAATACACACAATATGCTATATCTTTTCATTTAAATCAAGAAGAGGGATATCCTCATTAATACTCGGCTCCATTGGACTTTATTATAATCTAATAGTGTCTCATTAAGGCTTTATTTTCCATTTCCTGGGTTATCATATGTTAACTTACTATCTGCATATTCTCTTCTATAAAAAGACAGTTTTTCCATTGTCATTCTGTTACTCAAGAATTCTTTATAAATTCTGAAATACTAATCTTTGTCAGTTGAATAGGCTTTTTTTTTTGCCACAGTGAGTGGCATGTGGGATCTTAGTTCCCCAAACAGAGGACCAGGGATCAAGCCCATACCCTCCTCTGCAGTGGAAGTGAGGAGTCTTAATCACTGGACTACCAGGGAAGGCTCTCAGTTGAGTAGATTTTAAGTTACTTTTCCCACCTGGTCTCTCTAATTTCTTTGTATCATCTTAATCGTTTGAAGAAAACAAACTCCTAATTTTATTATATCATCTTCATGCATAGAATGCTTTTCAGTCTTTGAGAAAATTTTCCCCACTCTGAAGTCAAAGATTTTTTCCTGTAGTTTCTTTTGAAAGGCTTACACTTTTGTCTTTTCCAGTTAAGTCTTTAAATCTACCTTTAAATCCATACATAACGACTTTTGTATAAGGATGTGAAGCAGAAAACAATTTTGGATTTTTCTCACACAGACCACCAATGGTCCCAGAATCACTTCCTGAGCAGTCCTTTCCCCAGTGATCTTCCAGCGTCACCTCTATCAACTATTAAATTTCCACACATACATGGATCTGCTTCTAAGCTATCATAGTCCATTTGTCAATTTTTCTGTTCCTCTGCAAATACCATCTGTCTTAATAACTGTAGCTGTAATAAGCCTTTATATCTGGTAAGGTATAAATCTCCCCATCTTCTTCAGGAATGTTTTGACTCTTTATTCCTTCATGTAAATTTAGAATCAACTTGTCAATTTCCCCCCCAAAAACATAAAGTCTACCAAAAACCTCGAACTTAAACAAAAGGGTAAAATATAACATGAAGTGGAACAGGATTATACAGTGCATGTTACTTTAAGTATACAATTTTGAGGCACCGAGCACATTCATCTTATATCTGTGTAATTCTTTCATATTTTCTCATTAGACAATTATACTACCTGAAAACAATGTTTTCTCTCTCATTCTTTTTTCCGCTGCTTCCCAGCTGACTGGGGCCCCCAGCACAACGATGAACAGTACCGACAGTGGGCACTGTCACCCCACGAAGTCCCAGACATTCCTGACTCCTGTCTCCCGCTCCTTGCTAGTCCCTGGAACCTCCATCAGTGAATCACTGGTATCCTGAAGGCTCCCTTCACATTCCAGTGCTAACAACCTGACTGGCCCCTGAGGACACGGTCTTCCCTGCCCCCTCTCAAGCAGGTGGTGTCTTCTCCCATGGCCCTAGTACCACCGAGTGCGGGGACAGGGCAGGGTCCTCCTTGCCCCCCGCTGCTCCTTTCTGTGCATCCCCCCTTCTCCCCTCAAGTTTCAGCTCTTAAACTCCTGTCATCAGATCATACCACCGCCCACTACCCCGTATTATTGCTGTTGCTGAGTCACTAAGTCGTGTCTGACTCTTTGTGACACTGGACTGTAGCCTGCCAGGCTCCGCTGCCCATGGGATTTCCCGGGTGAGAGTACTGGAGGGGGTTGCCATTTCCTGCTCCAGGAGACGTTCCCAACCCAGATGTGGGATCAAACCCATGTCTCCTGCACTGGCAGATGGACTCTTCAGCACTGAGCCCCGAGGGCATCTATTAGTTCCAGGGGCACTTCCCTCGATTTCATGATGAATGTATCTTCTGGTTTATGCTCTTATCCATACACTACTCCATTTTTAACTCCAATTAATTTCAACATACACAGGAATTACCCTTCCAAACATGCTGGATTCAATGGTTTGAGCTTCTCTCTTTCAAAGATTTTGTCCTTCACCTTACCTTAATCACTCACTGCCACAGTAACGTTCTCAAGTCTTGCCCACACTGTGAAGGCAATACTTTCAATGTCACGCAAGTCACCCTCTGACCACTCCCATCATTTCTCCAGCTGTCTAACTCCCCAGCTTTCTCAATCCTTCACTTTCACCTGAACCATCAAAGGGAAGGATGATAAGGTGGCCTGTCTCGAGTCCCATGACTTGGAAGTGCGACTCCGCTGCCCGAGTGCCGCAGCAGCCTGCTGGTAGCCGCAGCAGCTTGAGTTCTAACAGCAACGGTGGGAGAGGCAACAATGACCACGGCTGCCTTTTAAGAGCACTCACCACTACTAGGCACTGCACTGGGCACTGAGAACACGCCTCACATGATCTACCCCAAATCCCAACATCTAGGAACCATTATCTCAACGCTCCACAGGTAACGAAACGGAGGCTCAGAGAGGTCAAGGAAGCGGCCGACATCGGGAAGTAAGGTTTAACTCGAGGCATGCTGTGCACTCCTGTGTGGGGGCCCCTGCTCCCTCTCGTTTTACTGCAGGGCTCCACAGATCCCAGGCAGCTGCTCCAAGGCCGGCCAAGCTCTGAAGGGCAGTATGGCCACTAAGCCAATCAGAATTTAAGGTGGATGTTTCACGCGGGAGAACTTCTTTTCATACACCAACTACACAGCCCACCTTGTAAGAACAGGGAGACTGAATTAAGCCGGCATGTGAGCCTCGGAAGGAGAGTGAAAAGTCAGGATGTCAAACCCTTAAATGCAGACTCGCAGTCACTAACCTTGTAAATGTTTTGTAAGACAAGGTGCATCTTATCAGGGTGAACTGCAGAGAGCACAAATATCAACGTGACAACATCCACAGACTCTGGGGGCACGTGCTCCAGAAGGTCATCTTTGGTCAGATCACACTGGAACACCTTGCATCTTTCTGTGTCATAAAGAGGATTTTGCTAGAGAGAAAAACACAAAATATCTTCAATGCAACATCCATGCTGATACACACAGAAAAACACAGCACACATGGAGATGCCATTTCCACGTGTACATGGCTGCAAAGAACTCAACAACCACTGCTACTGGGCAAACTGACTAACAGGTCATTTTCACTTTGAAGCATGTAATATTCAATACTACCACAAGGGCAAGATCTCATTTTAACAAGTAATTTTGTTCCTTTTTTTTTAATTTTTTCATTTTATATTGGAGTTTAGTTGATTAACAGTGCTGCCTTCGTTTCAGGTGTAGAGTGATGCAGTTATACGTATACATGCATCTTTTCTTTCAAATTCTTTTCCCATTTATGTTGTGAGAGTATTGAGCTGAGTTCCCTGCGCTATACAGTAGGTCCTTATTGATGATCTCTTTTAAACACATCAACGAATTATTTTTAACTGCGTATACAGTCTATCACATATTCCAAACTGAGCATTTAGAAGCATGTAACTCCAGAGGGATATGTCAAACCCTGCCTCTGCTCCCCTAACCCTCCTCTGACTCATCCACTATAACCCTGCATCCTATGAGAGGTCCTTCCGCTCCCTGTACTGAGATGCTCCCACCCTTCTTCTGGGTATGGTGGCTGCTTGATGCAGCAAGCTAAGAAAACTTATTTTAAACTACAAGTGTGTTCCTGGTACATTCTGGTAATAGGTTTCAACACATATATAACAGCATTATGGAGAAAAATAATAAACTTTTCTTTAATGTAAGTAAGGACCTTAATAAGCAGATACAGAAAGTTATAGGACGGGTCAGTTCTACCTATTAACTCTGCTTATATATTGGAGTTTATTACAATCTCAACCAAATCCTCAGATTTCTAGAAATTTGATAAGGTGAATTTTATTCATCTGGAAGTGAAAACCTTTAGGAACAGCCAAGACAATTTTTAGATGAAAAACAATGGAGGAGGAGGCATACTACAGGACATCAAAACACATTACAAAATGTAGTACTAAACAGTGCGGTTTGAGAATGGGGACCAACAGATCAGTGAGACAAGAGTGTCCCCAAACAGACCCATGTATTTAGAGGGATCAGTAGTGTATATGACAGAAGACAGGTGACAAAAATGACATTAAATTTTTTAAAAAGATAGAGAACAAAGGTTATGATTATCAGGAATGGAAAATGAACTTCTCCCTCAATTCACTGTTTCAACAGTTAGCTCTATCCACTTGTGTTAAAGGACAGCAGACCACTAGGAGAAATAAAAGAATTCCAGCTCCAGCGCAGAGGTGGAGAGACAGAGAGTCTATCCTTACAGGGCCATGAGCGGGACAGACAGCAACTTCACGTGAACCCATGAGAGAGCAGAGGTCAAAGAACCACCGGCCACCCCCAGATGTGGAGAGGGAGAGGCGCCTTGGGGGAGATGCAGGACCCAAGCATTTGCTTACCTGAGGCAGGAGCCTCCAGTCTAGAGAGAGAAAACTAGAAACGTAACAAGCAGCATGAAGCTCCCAGGGCTGAAGCCACCGGATGTCCACACCCTAGCAGGTGTTTCCACCAGGGACATCACTCAGGCTCTCACAGAAAGAACAGGGCTCTTTCTGGGGCTGGACCTTCTCAGTGCCTTTAAGGGAGAAAAGGTTTAACATGCAGAGGAAAAGTCATCTGGGCCTTGGGTCCTTGGGGCACTGGTGGAACATCACTGCCCCTGGGGAGGGCACTGCTCTGCCCAAGCTTTGTCTTCATCTGCAGAGAATCACCTCATGACCACGGAGGATGACGGAAGAGGGGAGGGGATGAGAAAGAAAAGCGCTACTCCTGGAGAAACAGAAACACTTGTGGGAAAGCTGCAAGAGACAGACTCTCATGGGGAGCAGCACGAAGGGAAGACCCAAAGCCAACAGGAGCAACAAAGTCACCAGAGTTTGAAGTCTCACGGGCCCATAGCAACAACAAACCTCACAGGTAACTATAGCAACAACAGACTTTAACACAGAGCCCAACTCCAGTCTAGATTATTACAAATCCTTATTACCTATCCACTGCCCTGTATAACACAACTAGCTTTCAACAGAACAAGAGCAAGGCACACCATAAGGCTAGAAACAACACGGTCTGAAGAGACAACCATGAAAACCAGACTCGAATACGAGACAGACACTGGAACTACAGGTTTGGACATTAAAAAACAAAAAAATTATGATTAACGTATTACAGGCTTTAATGAAAAAGGAGGACAATATTCAAGATCAGAGAGGTAATTTCAGAGATATAGAAACTACAAATCAATGGGAGATGCTATAAATCAAAAACATAGTAACAGAAATGAAAAATGTTTCTGACAGGCTCATCAATAGGAACGCTTACTGCCTAAAAGAAATCAGTGAACTTGATGATAAGACAACAGAAAGTACACAAACTGAAAACACAAAGGGCAAAAAAGTTAAAAAACAAACAAAAAGCCAGCATCCAAGAGCTATGAAACAATAGCAACTGGTTTAACAGAGAGATAACCGGAATCCTCGGAGAAAACAAGAGCTCAAGAAATACTAGAGAAATAATCATCAAACTTTTCCAGATTAATTAAAAATCCTCATAACCAAAATTATAAAGAGCGTATCTATGTGTTTATAGAACTCCAAAGACATAAAACCTTAGTACCCGAAAAGGAAATGATTATTCATTTGATGTGATGACTTAAATTCTATAATAAAACAATACAAAACGATGCCTAATAAACTGGAAGAAATGTTTACAACAGATATAACAGAATATATCCGCAAAATAAGAAACAAAATGACAAAAATAGGCAAAGTATGAACAGACAATTCATACTACTGTATAATTCATACTACCCACCCAAGGTGGGTGAGGGTCTTGCTTGTTTTGTTTACTTCATCCCAATGCTTAGAACAGTGATTGGCCTACATTAGGCTCCTGAAGAGGAATTAAAAAGCCTCTTGATGAAAGTAAAGAGGAGAGTGAAAAAGTTGGCTTAAAGCTCAACATACAGAAAACTAAGATCATGGCATCTGGTCCCATCACTTCATGGGAAATAGATGGGGAAACAGTGGAAATAGTGTCAGACTTTATTTTGGGGGGCTCCAAAATCACTGCAGATGGTGACTGCAGCCATGAAATTAAAAGACACTTACTCCTTTGAAGAAAAATTATGACTAACCTAGACAGCATATTCAAAAGCAGAGACATTACTTTGCCAACAAAGGTCCATCTAGTCAAGGCTATGGTTTTTCCTGTGGTCATGTATGGATGCGAGAGTTGGACTGTGAAGAAAACTGAGCACCGAAGCATTGATGCTTTTCAACTGTGGTGTTGGAGAAGACTCTTGAGAGTCCCTTGGACTGCAAGGAGAGCCACCCAGTCCATTCTGACGGAGATCAGCCCTGGGATTTCTGAGTTTGAGTGAATTCCAGGAGATGGTGATGGACAGGGAGGCCTGGTGTGCTGCGATTCATGGGGTAGCAAAGAGTCGGATACGACTGAGCGACTGAACTGAACTGAACTGAAAGATATGTAGAATAAAGGAAGAAAAACAAGCAGAAGAAACACTAATGCTTATTTATATACCACAAAATCTTCCACCTTATTTGTTATAAAGAATAAACAATTTAAAATATGGAGATAGTACTTTTGGCCTATTAAGATTAGGAGATACAGAAAAGACAGTGGGACTTCCCAGGTGGCCCAGGAAGTAAGATTCTGTGCTTTCAAAGCATAGGGGCATTTGATCAGGGTTTGATCCCTGATTGAGGAACTAAGATCCCACACGCTGTACAGTGCAGCCAAAAAAAGGACTGATGTTAAATGGTGATGGCATAGAGGAAAAAAATATCTTTATATTATTGGTGAAATTATAAATTGGTATAATTTTCTGGATGGACAGCTGGCATTATCTATTTAAATTTTAATGTGTATGCTTCCTCCAAGGAATTCTATTTCTTCTATTAGTCACGACAGAGACATGTACACATGTGTTTTGGGGCATGCGTATAATTCTGATTACATCAATCCTACTTGTGAGAGCAAAAATTAGAAGCAATTTGAACAATCATCAACAAGGCAATTATTACTATATGGCACATCCATTCTGTGAAATACTACAAGAGGTAAATGAAATGTGGTAGACCTACATATACTGGAACGAAAATACTCAGCAAGAAATAATGTAGAGCGAAGAAGGTGGGTTATAGTACAATATAATATCACTATTAAAAAAGTCTAAGGTGCTAAAACTGTGAATGGTTGATGGAAAAATAGATATCTGTATGTTGCCAAAGTATCCCTCACACATCTGTTAATGACAAAAAGAAGACACCTGTGCAACAGAGGAATCAGGAAGTCTTCTTAAACCCAGTGACCAAAACTAGCATCACTTACAGTGAGATTAGATCACTGCCCCCTGACAGGATGCAATATGAAAGCTACATCATCACCTACTAAAGTATTTTTGCTCAAAACCTTTTACCTGATTTAACTTCTGGTTTACAGAAAATACAAGGCATAAAGCAGCAAGTTAAACAGTGACAGAAACAATCAGCCGATTTGGAATGTGGGACCTCATTACATAAAATTGCTTGCTCTCCCAAAACTCAATGTCACTGGGGAAAAAGTCAAGGGGAAGGGCAGGAATATTTTAAGCTAAGAAGATTTAAGGTACATAATAAAATGTAAGCTGCAGCCCTTAACTAAATACAACTATAAATGACACTATAAAAGTTTATGAAGCAAAAGCAGCAAAATGCTACCAGTCATTAAATCTGGACACAAGTTTATGGATGCTGTCTGGTATTTCTTTCTACTTTTCTAAATAATGCTGTTTCTATATGTATTATACATGCACATACACAGGAAAACTACATTTACAGTGATCACAGCCAGTCCTTCGGGAAGAGGACCAGAATTGGGGAAACGGGTGTAGAAGTCAGGTCCAACAAGTCTAGGAAAACAGAAACATAACAACACACGGATGGTACACCAACCTGGACATATTCCACAGCTCGTGGAGAAAAATCACAGGCATAGGCAAAGATATCTGGATCTTCTTCTAAAAGTGGGAATAAACAGTTCCCAACCCCACACCCAGCTTCAAGAATAGTCAATTTCTGATCTTCAAACTGAGGAAAGAGAACTCAAAGTTACGTACACAACATCCCACCGAATGAAGAAACAAACTAAAATGTCCAGACCATGAAACAAGGTCTCTGCCCCCATGGAGTAGACAATTAACCAGTGAAGGGATAACCCAAAGCAACTGATGCCTCATCTGTTGTCCAACACTGGGTAATCTGGTGTGGAGAAAACAAACAGCGTAACGGCTAACACAACAGGCTCTGAGGTTAAACTGCCTGCACCCAAACCTGACCTCTCCCCCTCACCCTGCGGTCCGTCACTGAGCAAGTCACTTACACAGCTTTGCCCTCAGTTTCATCAGCAAGTGGGAATAACACTAACGCTAAACTTCAACGTGTTACTTTAAGGTTTAAGCTACAGAACACTACTGTTCAGTTCCTGTAAAGGGGTGTGGGGAAGCATTCCTCACCATTATCGTTATGAACCTGTCGCTGAAATCATTCAGTATGAACTCAATATCTACAACTTTCAGATTAGCTTTAAAGAAACAGAAAATGCTCACTAAAGTCCTCTCTCCTCTGTATTTTACAACTCAGCAACTGCTAAAACTATTTGAGACAGTGTGTATCTAAACTACAAAAATTCATGAAGCCTTTGATAGGTTTCATAAATTTTCTACCTCACACTCGCCCTGGGAATGCAATAAAACACCCCTCTTCTACACATTTTACATGAAGAATCGCTCCAACAAGGTGCGCTTTCAGCTTACCTCTCTACATGATCTGAGCTCCTCAAACTCTCTGGTAGTCCAGTGTCTATCTTTGAAGAAATTAGTGCGGTTTCTTTTGTAAAAAAGGTCCCAGTTCTTCTGAGCCTCTTTTTCCAGTTTCTGCTGTTTGAAATCAGACACTAGAGCTTGGTCTCTCTTCAGTTTCTCCTCTTCTGCAGAGCTGAGAATCCTGGTCTGCAGCCCTCTCCTTTGCAAAGCAGCCATCTCCTCCGTGGATGGTCCTATGTCGAACATCTGACACTGCTGGAGATTCTCCATTCCTCAGCAACCTGAGGACTTCAAGCGGATACCACAGACACAGGCACGGGCCTCTCAGATGTGGTCTCTCAGGCTGGGTTCAAGCCTGAAGCAGCATCGGATACTTCGCAGGAAAGAAAAACAAAAAAAATGACATTCCGGTGGGGGGTTCTAGAACGGGTTTTTTTTTAAAGATGCTCAGTTAGCGGTTCTTTCACTTAACATTTCAATTCCGCAAACATTTACTAGATGCTGACCCTACACAAAGCCCTACCCCACTGCAGGAGAAGAGGTCACAAAGACAAGGCCAGACCCCCGCCTGCAGGGGCTGACATCCCGGGCCAGGGCTCTCACGCCCAGAAAGCCTCAGTTCCAACCGAACAGCCAGCAAGCCGCCCCAGTCAGGAAAAGTCACTCTCAAGAACGGACGGAGAGACCTTGCGGTTCCGCAGGGCGCGGTGTCCGCGAAACGGGGGTGTCTTTAAAAACCACCACGACGGCTGTCCGAGCCGGAGGCGGTCGGTCACCGTCGCCCAGGACGCGAGAGACGGCGTTTTTCGGGGAAAACGGAGCTACTCCGCCCGGGCGGCCCGAGTCCGTCTCCTGAGCCCCAGGGGGCGGCCCTTTCGGGAACTGGGGCCCCCGCGCCGCCCTGGGCGCGCGAAAGGGACGAAAACGAGGCGCAGGGCCGCGGCGAGTGGGGCCGCCAGGACCCTGCGGGGGAGCCGGGCCGCGCAGCCGCCGGCGACCCGCGCGAGCCCGTCCACCGCGCGCCGCGCGCCCCGGGCAGCAGGCCCTCGGCTCCCCTGACGCGGGGCCGGGCGCGCTGAGCCCCCAGCCAGGCGCGGCCTCAGAGGCAGCACTCGGGAGCCTCCGCGGGGAAAAAACACCAAAGCCCTCCGACTGCTCCACACCCACCCCCGCCCCGCAGAGCGCCCGCGAAGCCGGGTCCTCCCGGCGGCAAGGCTCTCCGGCCACGGCGCCGCCCCCGCCACTTCCGGGGCGGGCCCGGAAGTCCCTCCCCGGCGCCGGAAGTTCCGCCGTCGGGTCTCCGCGGAGTCGTCCCCCGCCCAGACGCGCAGGCCCGAGCTCGTTTCCGGGTGGGCGCCGGCTGGGCTCCCCGCGCGCCCCCGAGCGCCGTCCCGGGAGCGCGGCGCCCCCGCACGCCGGCGCCGGCGGCTCGGGCCGGGCCCGCGCCAGGAGGGCCCCCGGGCGGGCGCGAGGCCCGTGCGGGGCCATGAACGGGACGGCCAACCCGCTGCTGGACCGCGAGGAGCACTGCCTGCGGCTCGGGGAGAGCTTCGAGAAGCGGCCGCGGGCCTCCTTCCACACCATCCGCTGTGAGTCCGCCCCCCGCCGCCCTCTGCCCCGCAGGAGGCAGGGGGCCTTGCCGGCGCTCCCTCCCTCGGGGCACCTCGGGCTTTTCCTTTGGTTTTTTCCCAGCTCCCTCTTCTCAGACCAGACCCTTTCCTCAGCGCCCAGGATTTCTCCGCCTTGCGCTGCCAGATGCTTCTTCCGAAGGCCATTGGACCCTCTTGCGCCCCGAACCTCCGCGTCCGCCTGTTACTACCGAAGGGCTGCGACCCCACGTGTTTGCAGTTTCTTTGTATTCCAGCCTCCCGCTCCCCCTCGATCCACACCCCGGTCCCCGCTGGGGATCGCCACGCTTCAGGAGCGCTTCTCGTTTCCTCGGCGTTGGCCTCCACTCCCTCCTGTTCCATTCCCTTCCGGTCTTCTTTCCTTTTCTTTCCTTGCCCCCTTCGGTTCTGGCCTCCGCGACGCCCGGCTGCAGCCCCGGAGCCCGCAGCTCTGCGCCCCGTCCGCCTTCTTTTCCTCCATGTATCTGTGCCAGCTTGTCTCGCGCTTTGATGTCTTTTTGAGGTCACCACACTACCCCTCACTTTTTCTCCAGACCCAGTCCCTTGTGGGTGGAAAGCAAGATTAGGATTGGAGAGCCAGGAATAAGTTAGAGCTTGATCTATGTTTGGAAGCAAAAGCCAGCAGGCTAAGAAATGTGCAAATAGTCATTATGCTGGACCTCTTTTTTTCTCCATGATTACAGACTGTTGAGGGAGGGCCTTTGCACTGTGTATCCTGGGTGAAGAATTGGCCGCCAGAGCATCCCACTATGATTCACAGACTCCTGGTTTCGCGTCCTGGTAGCCCCAGTACTGGTTAAGACTTGTTTTTGTCCGAGGAGTTCTTAGATGTGACTCACCACCTTGAAACGGGGCGTGGTAGATGATGACCTTCTGTCTTCCTGTGGTCACTTGCCAGGCCAGGACTCTGCTTCCTACTGACAGCGGATCAGCCCTCTGAGGGGCTGGGTTTTGGGAATGTGAGAAGAGCAGCATCATTTCCTGAGCAGTTTACTAAGTTGATGTTGTAGCAGAATGAAGGGCAACGTGCAGTTTAAATGAGACACTTGACAGAAGTGTCTCATTTAAAACCTGGCCTGCAGTCTGAGGCAGGTTTGTGTTAAAAGGCAGTAAGATGGCTGTTCACGCTGTGCCTTAACTGCAAATTCAGAAACATGGGCAGGATTAACCTTTGGAAATACAGTGCAACCTTCTGCTCCAGATATCTATAGGAATATTCTTATTAAAGCTATGGAACTTGAGTGTGGCAAATCCTAACTTTGACAGTTCTTATCAAGATGCTGTGACCTTTCATGTTTCATATTGTGTTTTATAATCACAGGGTTTTAAAAACATACTCTGTTGCTTTTCATGCTTATAATAACCCTAATAAAACACCTCATTGTGGGTAATAAGGCATGAATTTTCATCTGTCACTTAGGGGAAGGGAGTATCTGCTTAATGAAAAGTTAAATAAATTCTAGCCTTTCTCCTTCAAAATTATCCAGTGGGGATAAGAGGAAAAGTATATAGAGGTATAGATGAAATAATACTGTCCCAGAACTGGTAATGAAGCTGGGTGATGGTATGCAGGACTCATTATATTATTCTCTTTGCTGCTGTATATGAGAAGTTTCCCACAGTGAGATAACATTTTAAGAAATTCTAAGTGGTTTGTGACCTCGTGGATAAATGCTTTTCTTCTTTCCCTTTAGATGACTTTAAGCCGGCGTCTATAGACACTTCCTGTGAAGGAGAGCTTCAGGTCGGCAAAGGAGATGAAGTCACAATTACACTGCCACATATCCCTGTAGGTTTTATTACATCGTTGTTGTTGTTGTTTAATGTGGAATAACAGTGAATCTTCATATTGTTATTGCAATTTGATTTCCTCCTTTTTAAAAACTTCTAGATTTCTGAAGTGCCAACATAAGGAGAAAAGGAACTATGGGGGTCAGATGGGATGGAATTCATGCTTCCCAGGCTGCTGAGTAAAAAAAAAAAATTCTTTGTCGTTTTTCCCAAACTCCCTTTCCCCCTTTGTTCCTAAGAAGGCAAGGTGGAACCTGGCTCCTCCTGTAGACATATGTAGCCTCCCCCAACAGCTGCAGAGAAAGAGTCCCAAGTGCCCTATGGGTATAAAACAGCAACAGCTTAGGGGCAGGATCAACGAACGTGGTTCATGAATCTGGCAGGGGGTGATGTGCAGGCTGGCGGTTTCAGGCAGGGCCTAGGTTCAGAGCCGCAGGTTAAAAGCTGAGTGGAGAACCCTCGCCGAGAGACACTGCTGAAGTCTTAGCAAGGCACCGCTCGGATCGCAAGGATCAGACAGAATAGTCTTAATGATCACGTGCATGTCCCAGGCCTGTCCTTTACATGGTAAGTTCTTGGTAACCAGTGAGAGAAAGAAAAGGCTCTGGACAGAGAGCCTTGGGAAGCGTTGTGCTGACAAAAAACTGTCTGCCAGTTCAAACAGCTGCCTCATTAGTTGCTGCCTTTGGCAGGTTACATCATCTCCCTTGGGACCTTAGTTTCCCAAATGTAAAATAAAGAGGTTAGATAAATGATCCCTAAGGTCCCTTCCAGCTCTTAATTTTTACTGTATGAACCAGGAGTCAAGGAGCCAACCAATTTCTGATTCCATCCAGGGGATTAAGGGATACATTCGGCAAATACTAACATCCACCCACTGTGGTGCTGGCTCATTACTAGGTACTGAGAATATAGTCTTGAAGAAAACAAGCGTGTTTCTTGTCCTTAGGGAATTTAAATAAGTAGGAAGACGTAGCACTTACTTTAGAAAGTCTAGGGAGACTTGCCTGAGGAAGTGATCTTTGAGCAGATTTGAAGGTTGACTAATTGAGAGGGAGGGAGGGGTTAGGATGTTGCAGACAGAATCCTTGTTAAATCCCTGCAAGACAGAACTTGCGGTTCTGAGAGAGGACTGGTGCCTTCTCTGGAACCCGCAGAGCCCGGGGTAAGAGAAGCCGGGTGCAGTGGAGGGGCCAGGTGGCTGGTTTGAAGGTTCTCTTCTTGGGCCTTACGCACTGGGCGGTCATGGAAGGCCTTAGGCAGGTTAGTGGCTTGAGGTACTTGAACCAGCCAGAAAGGTGAGCTTGGAGACGGAGTGTGGTTACTCAGCATGAAGGGGAGCCCAGACTCCCCAATTACAAGGGAATGCAGAGGCCTTGCGCTAGCCCTGCTGCGCATACTGAGTGCTCTACTCAGGGTCAGGCAGGAGCGTGCCATTTGTGGTTCTTAGTTCACACTTTACTATTATTTGTAACATTTCCCAAATCTCTGGAAAATGTCAGTCAGTTCAGTCGCTCAGTCATATCCGACTCTTTGCGACCCCATGAATCGCAGCATTCCAGGCCTCCCTGTTCATTATCATCTCTCGGAGTTCACTCAGACTCACGTCCATCGAATCTTGTACAGTAACTTAAAAATTGTATATTTATTTTTTGATTACTTAGAGCTAGTTGCACAGTTACAGATTCTTGCGATATTATTTCCTCTTTAACTCCTGGCTTCCCAAGCAAAAATAAAATGCAAATCAGCTTATTCTATTTCTTTTTTAAAATAGAAAATTTATTTATTTGACTGTGCTGAGTCTTAGTTGCAGCATGTGGGATCTAGTTCCCTGACCAGGAGCTGAACCCGGGCCCCCTGCATTGCAGGCACAGAGCCTTAGCCCCTGGACCACCAAGGAAGTCCCCTTTCTATTCCTGCTTGGGTAGTTCTGATGAAAGATTTGCTGAGATAAAGCCAGCTCTAAATTCAGTCTTGATATTCATAACTGGGGTATTTGGTTTGATTGTCTGAATTGTTCTTTTGTGGCGGAAAAGGGATCCACACCACCGATGACTGTGTTCAAGGGGAACAAGCGGCCTTACCAGAAGGACTGTGTGCTGATCATCAATCACGACACTGGAGAGTATGTGCTGGAAAAGCTCAGCAGCAGCATCCAGGTCAAGAAGACGCGGTATGTGAAAAAGCAGATAAAGGTTGCTGTGCTGTTTCTGTACACTTGCCTTGTCTGTTCAGTTATTTTATAAGAGTGTGCCCGTCTGGGAACGTAGTGTCCTGTTGGCAGGCTCAGCAACTCCCACCTGTGTCTTCTCAGACAAGTCAATAAAATGGCTCAGAGGTTAAAGCATCTGCCTCCAATGCGGGAGACCTGGGTTCGATCCCTGGGTTGGGAAGATCCCCTGGAGAAGGCAATGGCACCCCACTCCAGTATTCTTGCCTGGAGAAGCCCATGGACAGAGGAGCCTGGTAGGCTACAGTCCACGGGGTCGCAAAGAGTCGGACACGACTGAGCAACTTCACCTTCACCTTCACCTTCCTCAAAGGCAATGAAAATAAATAATGTTTGATGATTTGGGAGAATGGCATTGAAACATGTATACTATCATGTAAGAAACGAAGCACCAGCCTATGTTCGATACAGGATACAGGATGCTTGGGGCTGGTGCACGGGGATGATCCAGAAAGATGATGTGGGGTGGGAGGTGGGAGGGGGATTCAGGATTGGGAGTTCGTATACACCTGTGGCAGATTCATGTCAATGTATGGCAAAACCAATATGGTATTGTAAAGTAAAATAAAGTAAAAATTAAAAAAAAAAGACCTGAAACGTAGAAGTCACGGGGGAGAGGGGTGTGCTTTATGATTAAGTCAATTTTATTAATCTCATGGTTGTTGATACAGTACCACCAAAGGGATAAGATTTAAGTTTATGGACTTAAAATTATGAAAGAGTAATTGAGTAATATATATTCTTTTTTAGAATGACAACATTAAATTTTCATAGTATACATTTGAGATTATTATAATATCAAAGCTTTACCTAATTTCTTTGAATAGTGAGCTCTCTTTTAATTTTTAATTTGACAGGCATTACATGTGTCATATGAGGCCAATTAGATTGTATTTTAAAATCAAATTTTATTCTCTAAGTAGAAGTAACCCAGTGGTTCTGTTAGTGATACAGTAATTACTGTACGAGAGTAAATTTTAAAGAGAATGTTACAGTCCGAAGTTTTTCTGTGTATGCTTCCTCAAGCTGTTTTTCTTTGCTCATTCCACAAAAAGAAAAGGTACCCACCATTTACTGAGGTCTTATCACAGGCCAGGCACTGTGCTAGATGTTTTACGTGCATTGTCTAACTTTTACAAGTAACTTTTGGAAAGGTGGTGGATCCTTCCGCACACGTGGACACAGATGAAGAGACGGGGTCGGTGCGCTGGTGCCTGCCTGAGCTCGGCCGCAGGGAGCTCTGCCAGGCGGATGCCACGGAGCCCCTCCTGCTGCTAAGCGTGTGTCGGTAGATTACCTCCTCCAGCCAGGGGCTGCGGTTAGCCTGCCGGAAGCTTGATGGTTGTGGGGGTTTCTGTTACTCCTGAGCGTCATCTGGGAACCAGCAGCGTTTTATCACTTAAGTGTTTGTTAAAAATACGAGATTTCAGGACCTATGAAGTCAGAGTCTGCACTTTAATAGAGATTCCCCAAAGTGGGGTCACATAGAATCAGACACGACTAATGCGACTTAGCAGCAGCAGCAAAGTTTGAAAAATGCTGAGCTAGTCCATTTACAAAAGAAATTGTTGATGGATGGTACTTCCTTGGTCTGAGGTGAAATGCTCTGCCTGTCTGCCAGCAAGAGCTGGCCTGTGACAGAATGAGCAAGTGGTAACTGCGAACAGGCCAGTATTTCCAGAGCTAGTTTTCTTTAATAACTCATTTGCCTGTGGTTATAACTTATAGTGTGCAGAAGTTGAGTAGTTACATTTTCTGTTACTCAGGCGGGTTCTCATAATCACAGTATGTCCTACCTCGGTGCCTTGACTGCTGCTCGGTAAGGAAACGTGAGCTCGAGGGCAGAGAGTCTCGTGTCCGTGTGTCTCTGGGGCACAGTGCAGAGCGGGCGCAGCAGAATGAGCGGTTGGTGTGCTGGCGTTGCAGGCACAGTCTTCTGAAGCCTGCGGTCCTGCAGATGCTTCCAGGGACTTGGTACCTGGGGCAGATCTGAGAACCACTGTTTTTGCCCCTCCAATTCACAGCCCGTTTCTCATTGCAGAGCTGAGGGGAGCAGTAAAATCCAGGCCCGAATGGAGCAGCAGCCCCCTCGGCCCCCACAGCCGTCCCAGCCGCCGCCGCCGCCGCCTCCACCTATGCCGTTCAGAGCGCCCACGAAGCCTCCGGCTGGACCTAAAACCTCTCCCTTAAAAGATAACCCCTCACCTGAACCTCAGCTGGATGACATCAAAAGAGGTAGAGAGCGGTTTCTGGAGCCCCGGTAGCAACTTGGAGGAGGGCACTGATGTTTCTGTGGAGGTCACGGGGCTGGTGGCACGGGCGTTCTCTGCCCCTGGAGCAGTTTATGCAGGGTCACCTTTCCAGAGGTGATGGTGCGCGGGGGTTACCACTCACCTCGTTTGATAAGGGGGAGTTCAGTGACTTGGGCTGTGGCTGTCTTTGCAGCGGTCTGCTTAGAGGCCCGGGGTTTAAACAAGCCTGACTACCATCTGAAGGTCCATGTGCCACACCTTAAGGCTTTGGAAGAAGAGAATTCCCAGGTGCTGGGGATGAAAACTAAGCAGGCCAATGTAAATACAGTGTCTAGGCTAAATTCCTCGGCCAGTGCTTTGTACTGACACAAAGTGTGAAGTAGGAAAGCTCCACGAGGACCAGCGGCCTCGAAGGACTTAGCTGTCTGGTCAGGCGCTCTCCGGTGCAAGCCTGAGACAGAGCTCACCGTGGTTTTCTCCCCAACACAGTGGATGGTTTTAGTTGTCCAGACTCTTAGGAAGTTATGAAGGTAAGTGCTGTATTTCATATTTTTGAAGTTTTATGAAATAAACCCATAACAGCAGTAAATAGGAAAAGATAAAAAGTTGCCCTTGGGAAATTTGCCTTTTCCACCTTGCAGAAATACTGTCTCTTTGCAAATGAGATCACTCTGTGTGTGGGGCACAGTTGTTAAGCCTCTGGATTTTGTTTTTCCTCCTGGACATTGGAATGCTGTCTGTGGAAGTTTTCACTTTAGCTGAATAGGAATTGGGCCATGAGTGGTTGGTTGTTGCCAGTTACGCTTAAAGGAACCATAGTCATTTAAGGTCTTGTGGTGTGTTTGGACAGGGGAATCTGGCATCTTCCCCGATGTGTTCTGTGGTGGATCCTTAATACGTTCACAGACACTGAAGTGGTCGGGTAAAATGTTTTCTTCCCCTGCTTTACGTTTAAGAAAGAAACGCAGCCCCTAAAGGCGTGGCTGTCCATCAGATGTGTAAAGAGGACAGAGGAGGAAGAGAAAGGCATTCTTGAGCGGCCTTGGCGCCTCTTAGGAGCCTTGTGGGACGTGCAAGCTGGAAAGGACCCCAGAGGCTGTCTGCTCTGGCCCTTCCTTTTTCCAGAGCGTCCTGGAAAATCCACTGCCTTCCATCTGGGTCTGCCAGCTGGTTAGAGGTGGATCCAGAGCAAGTGCTCAGACCTTCCAGTTCCTGGTCAGATTCTGCTCAGCCCCTGAGCAGAATATTGATCACTCTTTTCCTATTTGGTGTTTAATCCTATCATTCACAATCTTTTTTTTTTTTTAAGCAGATAAGGCCAAACAGACTCAACTTCATTTCTTAAAAGAATCATTATCTTGAACCGGTGTGCGTTTGGGGTACTTTGGGTGAATTAAATGTTTCCGTTGTCTCTCCGGAGACGTGTTAGGTGTTTTTGTTGGTTTTGGTCATTTTGTTTGTTTTTAAGGGCTCCAGAGGCAGGAGCTCATCTTCAGGTATCCGTGGTTGCTCTGGGTTTTGCCCGTGCCCTGTGTATGGAAAGCTCCACGCACTGACCCCGCCCTGTCGTCTGTTCCAGAACTGAGGGCCGAGGTGGACATCATTGAGCAGATGAGCAGCAGCAGCGGGAGCAGCTCCTCGGACTCGGAGAGCTCGTCGGGGAGTGACGACGACAGCTCCAGCAGCGGCGGCGAGGACAGCGGCCCCGCGTCGCCCGCGCCCCCGCAGCCCTACGGCGGCCGGCCGGCCGTGGCCAACGGGACCGGAGCCGCGCGGCCGCCCGGAAGCACGCAGCTCCTGAGCACCCTCAGTAAGTGTGCCTGCCTGCTGCCAGCGGGGCGGAGCTGGGAGGGCCGCCGGGGCGCCGGCTTCTCTGTCTATAAACCTGAAGACGTTTACAGCATAAGAAAGGGTCCTGCAGAGACAGCTTGAAGCAGAAAGGAGCAAGTACAGCCCCCAAGCAGTAAAAACAGGAAGCACAAAGCTAAAAATCTGCTGCTTCTCTTCGCTTTTCTGTATCGGCACAAATTGAGCGTCATCTGGGAACCAGCAGCGTTTTATCACTTAAGTGTTTGTTAAAAATACGAGATTTCAGGACCTATGAAGTCAGAGTCTGCACTTTAATAGAGATTCCCCAAAGTGGGGTCACATAGAATCAGACACGACTAATGCGACTTAGCAGCAGCAGCAAAGTTTGAAAAATGCTGAGCTAGTCCATTTACAAAAGAAATTGTTGATGGATGGTACTTCCTTGGTCTGAGGTGAAATGCTCTGCCTGTCTGCCAGCAAGAGCTGGCCTGTGACAGAATGAGCAAGTGGTAACTGCGAACAGGCCAGTATTTCCAGAGCTAGTTTTCTTTAATAACTCATTTGCCTGTGGTTATAACTTATAGTGTGCAGAAGTTGAGTAGTTACATTGTCTGTTACTCAGGCGGGTTCTCATAATCACAGTATGTCCTACCTCGGTGCCTTGACTGCTGCTCGGTAAGGAAACGTGAGCTCGAGGGCAGAGAGTCTCGTGTCCGTGTGTCTCTGGGGCACAGTGCAGAGCGGGCGCAGCAGAATGAGCGGTTGGTGTGCTGGCGTTGCAGGCACAGTCTTCTGAAGCCTGCGGTCCTGCAGATGCTTCCAGGGACTTGGTACCTGGGGCAGATCTGAGAACCACTGTTTTTGCCCCTCCAATTCACAGCCCGTTTCTCATTGCAGAGCTGAGGGGAGCAGTAAAATCCAGGCCCGAATGGAGCAGCAGCCCCCTCGGCCCCCACAGCCGTCCCAGCCGCCGCCGCCGCCGCCTCCACCTATGCCGTTCAGAGCGCCCACGAAGCCTCCGGCTGGACCTAAAACCTCTCCCTTAAAAGATAACCCCTCACCTGAACCTCAGCTGGATGACATCAAAAGAGGTAGAGAGCGGTTTCTGGAGCCCCGGTAGCAACTTGGAGGAGGGCACTGATGTTTCTGTGGAGGTCACGGGGCTGGTGGCACGGGCGTTCTCTGCCCCTGGAGCAGTTTATGCAGGGTCACCTTTCCAGAGGTGATGGTGCGCGGGGGTTACCACTCACCTCGTTTGATAAGGGGGAGTTCAGTGACTTGGGCTGTGGCTGTCTTTGCAGCGGTCTGCTTAGAGGCCCGGGGTTTAAACAAGCCTGACTACCATCTGAAGGTCCATGTGCCACACCTTAAGGCTTTGGAAGAAGAGAATTCCCAGGTGCTGGGGATGAAAACTAAGCAGGCCAATGTAAATACAGTGTCTAGGCTAAATTCCTCGGCCAGTGCTTTGTACTGACACAAAGTGTGAAGTAGGAAAGCTCCACGAGGACCAGCGGCCTCGAAGGACTTAGCTGTCTGGTCAGGCGCTCTCCGGTGCAAGCCTGAGACAGAGCTCACCGTGGTTTTCTCCCCAACACAGTGGATGGTTTTAGTTGTCCAGACTCTTAGGAAGTTATGAAGGTAAGTGCTGTATTTCATATTTTTGAAGTTTTATGAAATAAACCCATAACAGCAGTAAATAGGAAAAGATAAAAAGTTGCCCTTGGGAAATTTGCCTTTTCCACCTTGCAGAAATACTGTCTCTTTGCAAATGAGATCACTCTGTGTGTGGGGCACAGTTGTTAAGCCTCTGGATTTTGTTTTTCCTCCTGGACATTGGAATGCTGTCTGTGGAAGTTTTCACTTTAGCTGAATAGGAATTGGGCCATGAGTGGTTGGTTGTTGCCAGTTACGCTTAAAGGAACCATAGTCATTTAAGGTCTTGTGGTGTGTTTGGACAGGGGAATCTGGCATCTTCCCCGATGTGTTCTGTGGTGGATCCTTAATACGTTCACAGACACTGAAGTGGTCGGGTAAAATGTTTTCTTCCCCTGCTTTACGTTTAAGAAAGAAACGCAGCCCCTAAAGGCGTGGCTGTCCATCAGATGTGTAAAGAGGACAGAGGAGGAAGAGAAAGGCATTCTTGAGCGGCCTTGGCGCCTCTTAGGAGCCTTGTGGGACGTGCAAGCTGGAAAGGACCCCAGAGGCTGTCTGCTCTGGCCCTTCCTTTTTCCAGAGCGTCCTGGAAAATCCACTGCCTTCCATCTGGGTCTGCCAGCTGGTTAGAGGTGGATCCAGAGCAAGTGCTCAGACCTTCCAGTTCCTGGTCAGATTCTGCTCAGCCCCTGAGCAGAATATTGATCACTCTTTTCCTATTTGGTGTTTAATCCTATCATTCACAATCTTTTTTTTTTTTTAAGCAGATAAGGCCAAACAGACTCAACTTCATTTCTTAAAAGAATCATTATCTTGAACCGGTGTGCGTTTGGGGTACTTTGGGTGAATTAAATGTTTCCGTTGTCTCTCCGGAGACGTGTTAGGTGTTTTTGTTGGTTTTGGTCATTTTGTTTGTTTTTAAGGGCTCCAGAGGCAGGAGCTCATCTTCAGGTATCCGTGGTTGCTCTGGGTTTTGCCCGTGCCCTGTGTATGGAAAGCTCCACGCACTGACCCCGCCCTGTCGTCTGTTCCAGAACTGAGGGCCGAGGTGGACATCATTGAGCAGATGAGCAGCAGCAGCGGGAGCAGCTCCTCGGACTCGGAGAGCTCGTCGGGGAGTGACGACGACAGCTCCAGCAGCGGCGGCGAGGACAGCGGCCCCGCGTCGCCCGCGCCCCCGCAGCCCTACGGCGGCCGGCCGGCCGTGGCCAACGGGACCGGAGCCGCGCGGCCGCCCGGAAGCACGCAGCTCCTGAGCACCCTCAGTAAGTGTGCCTGCCTGCTGCCAGCGGGGCGGAGCTGGGAGGGCCGCCGGGGCGCCGGCTTCTCTGTCTATAAACCTGAAGACGTTTACAGCATAAGAAAGGGTCCTGCAGAGACAGCTTGAAGCAGAAAGGAGCAAGTACAGCCCCCAAGCAGTAAAAACAGGAAGCACAAAGCTAAAAATCTGCTGCTTCTCTTCGCTTTTCTGTATCGGCACAAATTAGGTTTTGTGGATTCTGGGAAGTGCTGATGTGTGAGTCTGGAACCAGCTAACCTTGGGCAGGAGGGAAGAAAGGGACACTGGTGTCTGTGGCCTTCGGCACCACCGGTGGTGGTAAGGCAGAGGGCAGCGAGAGCAGCCGTCTCGTCTTGGAGGCGGGGAGATGCAGGTCTGCGCGCTGCGCTCTCGCCGGAGTCCCTGGCGCCGGGTGCCCTCCTGGGCTGCCTTCGGGAGGCGTCATGGCCCTGCTGCTGCGGGGCAGGCAGAGTCGTCCTCAGCTCCACACTGTGGGCGTCTCGCGGACCCCTTGTGCGGGGCCGGCCTTGTAGGCCTCTGTCCGCTGGGGGCGAGGGCACTCCCCGCCTACTCCCCCCCCCACACACACTCCCGTGTGTGCGGGCCCTCCTCCCCTCCCTGAGTGGCTTCAGCACTGTTGGGACGCCAGTGAAGGCTGTCTTCTGCCGTCTCGATGCAGGCTGAGCTTCTGGATTGCGGGTATACTTGGCGCTCCTCCCCATTGGCTCAGGGAGCTAAGTTTTACACTGGACCTCTGGTATTCATACTGGAGGATGACCGCAGCTCCCGTGACTGTGTCACTCAGCTCTTCGTTTTACCCAGTCAGTGCTAAGCTTCCCTTCCTCCCAGAAAGTAAGAACCGAAAATGGCTCAGTGCGTGTTGCTCACCCAGTGCGTGTTTAAGTGTCTTAAACTCCTTTTTAGCTCTTTATGGCTCTTTATTAGCTCTCCCAGCTTGTAGCTTTTCCAGTGGCAAGACCTTAATCTTTGCATACTATATATACAGTAAAGTACGGAAGTTACTTAAACCAGGATCGTCAACCAGAACCAACTTACAAACCCTGAAGTCACGGTAAATAGCACAAACCTCCTAAACCCTAATGTGAAAACATACAAAGTGATGATAGTATTATTTTCCTAAATGGTAACATGCATTATATCTTTTTCTCCAATAAAACCAATGGATCAGTTTGAACCTGCGTCAAATAAACTGTTAAGAAATCTCAGAACTGAGTCTTCAGCTCCGTTACGCTGAGCTGTTCCCATGCACGTCACCTTCTTCGTAAGCGCCGGTGCTCGGCTCTTCTGATTGGGATTACTCGCTGGTGCCGTGCCTCCTCCCCACGTCTGGAACAGCAGGGGTCACCTTTATTGGTCTCAGACCTCTTTATCTCATAAAAATTATTGAGGACTCAAGGAGCTTTTACGTCTGTAGCTTGTGTCAGTGTTTACCACATTAGAAATTAAAACTGAGACGTGCTTAAAATGCTCAGTAATTCATCTGAAAAAAATGACAATCAGCCATATGATAATAAAAATAACACTTTTATGAAAAGCTTTCTAAATAAAAAAATATTTAGTGTGAAGAGTAACATTGCTTTAAAATTTTGCAAATCTCTTTTACAAAGTAGGGAGTCTTACATCTGCTTCTGCGTTCAGCCTTGCCCTCAGTCGTGTGGGTTGAAGTCTATGAAGAAAATCTGGCATCACAAAGGTTTATAGTTAGAAAAAGGAGGCTCTTGGGGGTGTTCTGAAAGGGCTTCGGGGACCCTGGGGTCCTGAGGACACACAGAGGAGGTAGCCCAGAGATCAGTGATCCAGAAATGGAGAAGTTCACTTCTGTTATATTCCAGGTGGTGTCAGCTGGGGTCCTGTGAGTCCTCTTATTCTTTTAGATGGAAAAGCTTTACATTCTTCACTCCTAAACCTAGATGTTGCATGCTGAACAAAATTTAAGGTTTTACAGAGCTCAGTAGTTCAGATCTGAGGTGTAAAATAACATGACTGTTCCGGCCAGAGGGGCTGGGTGTGTGTTTACACTGTATTAGCAGATTATTGGCATAAACAGAATTTAGCTGCCTGACCAGGAAACCCAACTGGGTATTATTATTTTCGCTCTTATAAAAGAAACTTGATACGAACAATTCCACTAGATAGTCAACTTATGACTAGTTTTTACTGCTTATTGAGACCTGTAAAACTGTGTAGCCAGGCCTTCCCTGCTCTGCCTCAGGGCACAGTATTGCTGTCCTTTGCAGATGCAAAAATAGCAATTCTTTTAAAACGTTGACGGCACCAGTTTTGTGGCCGAGCCAAGTCAGTTTTCCTGTTCCATAATTAAACTGAGCCAGCTTGGTGTTACTGGAGCGTGAGAGCCCAGACAGGCAACCAAAGAACCGCGGGGGCGTTGTTCTTAAACTTGTGTCCTTTTGGTCTGATTCTGTGTTCTCTTTATAGGAAATGACTTGCAGTTGAGCGAGTCTGGCAGTGACAGTGATGACTAGAGCCGGATCTTTTGGAATCAGCTTCTTGGTGCACAGATCTGCCGCGAGAACCGGCTGCTTTAGCGTGCAGTCCCCGCTGAGAGGAAAACGTGGGGATCGTGACTCTCGGAGGAATTGGAGGCCCTGAAGCACTCAGATGTGCATGTCTTTAACTTAGTGGTGATGGGTGATTTTCTCACGTAATTTTTGAACAATCTCAACGTTTCAAAGTTTTAAGTAGATCTATAGCAGAACTAACAGAATTGTATCTCTATTTGGTTAACACTGTTAATGGAAACCAGACAAACGTGCCCAGGTCTAGGTTCCTCAAAGGCCACTTCTTCTCTTGGCCAGTGCTTCAGTGTCAAACCTCAGCACCACCAGCGTGGTTTGCCCCAGTGAAAGGACGGGTAGGGGGAGAGGGCAGCCTCAAACCCCAGCACGGACACGTGTTCCAGCCCCTTCCAGCTATGGACTGCGGTGGTGAGGGGGTTCTGCCTGACCCACCCTGGCAGGCCTGTGTGGAAACGGACTTCAGGAAGGGGTATGAGAGCATCCGTGGGGGGGCCTGGAGCCGTGGCTCAGCCCCACGCCTGCAGATGAGGAAGGGGCATGCGTGGCTGGCGTGGGGCCAGCGTCTTGCCCCAGGCCAGGCCTTCCCACTGCTGCCCCTAAATCTCTTACTGGAACCAGAGAGTCTTGTCCATGGGCCTGTGTGAGAGCTGTGTTGTGCATCAGAGCTTTTCCTGGATTCCAAAAGATAGAAGTGTGGGCTCCTTCTCTCCAGTTTAGATCCATGCAGTCCCTGAATCCATCAGTCCCTCATGAGGGTGGGGGCAGCAAAGGAAGCCAGCAGTCACGGTGCTCATGGCCGTGACGCGCTTAAACTGGGGCTTTCCGCTCCGCGTGGATCCATAACGAGAGGGCTTCCTTCAGAGGCTGCCAGCAGGGACTGGAGTGGGAGGGCTGAGGTGAGGAGGCCTCTGGGCAGGTGGGCCGGCAGCTGCTCTCTAGACTGCGGTCCAAGTGGGAGGCATGCCGCGTGCACGGGAGGCGTGCCGCGTGCACGGGAGGCGTGCGGTGTGCACGGGAGGCATGCAGTGTGCAGCGAGCAGGTGTGGGCAGGGCTCCCTAGTTCTTGCTTTTGCACCGCTGTTTGTGCCTGAGTCCCAAGCTGACTTGTTTTTTATACGCAACCAGAAGAAAGTCAGGGGATTGCCTTCTGCGGTGTGCTGTTTCCAGATGAATCTGTTACTGGGGGGAACCAGTCACTAGGAAGCGTTCAGTACACAGATGTGTGATAAGTCTTCCCACAATTATTGCGTTAGTATGGAGTCACCCACTTCTGTCATTTGAATGATTACGTCCTGAGAAATGTCTGTCGGCTTCGATTCGGCCGTATTGAGAACGTGAAGACTGAGCTTTCTCCCGCCGGTGACCTGTCCCTCTTTGGCTAGTGGAGGGACGCAGTCTGGACCCAGGAAGAAGCTAGGTGATTGGTGGCAGGGGCTGTGAGTTGAGCCTCACGAAGTCGCCTGTGTCCCCCGCGCGGTGGCCCCAGTGAGCTGGAGCGGGGCCCGGGCAGCCTGCTCTCGCCGCTCCCCCAGCTGCACTGAGGGCTCACGCCAGCGCCCGTGCTGGGCCCTCCGCCTGTCATGTGGCTTCGTGGAGTTGATGGCAGATAGGAACTTACTTATAATGAATTGATTATTTTTAATTTCTTGGCAATGGCAGCTCAGGAAAGCTGAAGGTCGTGGTTGTGTGTGTGAGTCACTCACTCATGTCCAACCCTTTGCAACCCCATGGACCGTAACCCGCCAGGCTCCTCTGTCCATAGGATTCTCCAGCAAGAATACTGGAGTGGGTTGCCATTTCCTTCTCCAGGGGATCTTCCTGAGTGAGGGATCGAAGCCGGGTCTCCTGCACCGCAGAGGGATGCCTTCCCGTCTGAACTGCCGGGGAAGCCTGAAGGTGATGGTTGGGAGACGTGAATTGTTTCTGGACGTGGGAATTGTTTCACCGCTCTTCACTTGCTCGGGCTGGGATGGGCACCAGGAGCTTGGACTAAAGATAGATCTATTTAAGCCTCTCTCCCTCCTTTCCTCCCCTCAGAGGCTTGATGCGCGTGGCCAGCCTGGGGTCCGGGCCTGTCCGGGGTCTGCTGGTGCCTCGGCAGTGCCTGCCGGTGGCCTGCCAGGGGGTGGGCTCTGCATGCAGCCCCCGCCCCGGCCCCGCGTGCCGGCCCTGCAGGCCTGTCACAGCTGCTGGCCCGGCCCCGGTTCTCTTCTCCACACCAGTCTCTGCCGGTTGCCTCTGCACGCCTTCCAGCTTTGCCTGGCAGAGTAAGGAGTCCTTTCTTTTTGGAAATGAAGCCTCCAGCCTCACAGACTCCCCCGCACGAGTGCCCTCCTGCCAGCCAAGCTGGACCTGTTCTTCCTGCCTCTGTGCCTTGTCAGCCGCCTGCCCGGGCCCCGCTCATGGGGCTCTGTGGGTGCCGCCAGCCCACACGGACCTTCCCCTAGCTCAAGTGCTGGTCGGCGCGGGCCCTGTGGTTCTCCTCTCTCTTCCCTGGAGCTCGCGGGAGCAGACTGGAGAGGCTCACGGCCTGGTGGGAAGGGGGCACAGAACCGCGGGGACGCTCCCGGCCTCCGGGGGCAGCTGGAGACTGTCCGGCTGAAGCGTTAAAACGGCCTTTCCTTTGTTTTGTGTACCATCTGTCACTGGGTGCAGTGAAGTGTGAAGACTTTAAGTCTGAAGCACCTGAGGAGCCATGGCAAGCAAGCCGCCATGCGGGCGTGATTCGGGGAAACAAGCTAGAGATGTGTCGTGACGCCACTCATTAACTCTTATTTCTGTAGCAGAATCATTTTTTTAAAGTGTGGTTTTAATGTGTATGTGTTTCAGTGGTGGGAAAACTTGAAAATTCCAAGATCCTTATTACTTCCCTATTTGAGAGGCTGGTTAAGTAGGGTGTGTGGGGGTGTGTGTGCATGTGATGTATTTATTACACTATCTGAAAGGGTAATTGTCTCTCATGTGGATATGCATTAGGTACAGCCACAGTGTATGTTTCCATTTGGGGAGGAAGGTAGGATCCATAAAACTCAGGCCTTAACCAGTAGGTTGGACGACAAGACCAATTGAAATGTCATGAAATGTCTTTGTTGCTCCTGTTATTTCTGTCTTGAATTCATTGTCTCATTCTTTAATGATTATTAAAATCTTGTGCCTGAAAGTTTTATTTTGCTTAATTATGAAGTAGACATGCATGTTTATATTTATGCAAAATATTTGCTGTAAAGGTTTTTTTTTTGGTTTACTCTTTTAAAAAAAATCATTATATTTAAGTAAAAAATGAAGGTCAGCAATATACATTTCTCGAGTTTTCTTTTTTTTACTAGAAATCGATCTAGGAGTCTGAAAAATGTAGGGTTCTTTTAAGAATCCTTTGTGCTTAAGGCTAATTATCTAAATTGATTCCCTTTTTAATTTGGTGTTTCTGATCGTTAGGATTTACACTTCTGTTTTAAGAGGCATGAAGATCAGAACTAAAGGAGTCTGAGGCTGTACTGGTCTGAGAACCCTGGGGCATTAAACTGACTCCCTGGCGTGTCTCCTAGTCACTTTAGCTCGCCTGGACCGCCATGCTGCAACAGAGGACCCACGCGCACCCCCGACCCCAGTCAACAGTCTGGAAGCGACCCGCCGCCTCCTCGCGCTCCACACCTGGGCTGCAGCAGCACCCGCTCCTGTCTGGTGGTCTTGGCGCCCCTGACAACTCCCAGGCTGGAAGTGACCACGTTCCTTTTGAATTCGCTGGTGTCTTTGACCTGTTGGGTGCTCGGTGGATTTGGGCTGAACACAGTTATACACTCAGAGAACAAGGCTAGGAACCCTCGGCCATGTACCCTGCAAGTGTCTCCCATGCCAGACACGGGAGACAGCCCGGACTCGGGAGCGGCGGTGTGTGTCCGTCACCTAAGGGCGTCTGATCCTCAGTGAACTGTTGCCGTTACAGCAGTAGGTAGTAAACCATCCCAAAGCTGGACGCTTAGAAAGTAAAATTCATTTTGCAATTTAGACTGGATCTGGTGGATGGTTCTGGTCTTGACCCCTTCCTGTGCCTGGGGTCTGATAGATCGGTCTGGGCTGACCTCAGCCCACGCAGCGTGGGCCACTCAGGTCAACTCCATGTCCCGTCCTCCAGTGGCCAGGCCTGGGCACCTGGCCGTAGCAGAGGCAGGGGCTCTGGACCCCACGACTGCTAACACCTCATTGGCCAAAGGAGGTCACTGGGCCGGGTTCAGGATCAAGGGCGGGGTGGGCAGAGACACTGAAGCGACCCACGGGAGGAAAGGCAAACGTCACCGGATCTCGGGAGCTGTGGCGATTATCGGGAGATTACTGCAGTCGTTCTCCACCGGCCCCGCCACCCCCACCCCGCCCCGCCAGTGGACGGCGTGTCTCCAGCTTGCCTAGGAACCTTGGGCCACAGGATCGCTAAGGCTGCTCCGGGCTCTGGCTTTTCTCCTGGCCAGATGGTGGGTGGAAGACCAGAGGAGCTAAGACAGATCTGAACTGACCCCTGCAGAGGGCGCCAAGCCCAGGCCACGGACTCACGTAGGGTCCCATCCATTCACTGCGTGCGGTTTGCTAACCTACCCTTTCCAACCCAGTGCGCCACTCTGATTACCTATTGCTAAGTTACAAATTGACCCGAGACTCTGTGGCTTAAAAAGATCACCGTTTCATATGATGGAATCTTTTAGAACTAGAACAGCGCTGGGCGAGGCAATTCTGCTTCCTGTGGCTTCAACTGATGTCAGTCAGCAGGTGGACAGGCCTGCCTTCTCCTGTTGTCTGGCCCGCAGCGGGGTTGGCTGGAAGCAGGCTCGTTTGGGGCCACACCTGGCTGCTCTAGCAAGGCCGGCTGAGGGAGTGTGTCGTCCTAACGCTGGTTGCTTCCCGTAGGACACGTGTTCTGAGAAGCTGTGTGGCCTTTTATGACCTGGCCCCGAAGTCACACCTCCACAGTGTTCTATCAGTCAGAGCCATCAAAGGCTCACCCAGATTCAAGAGGAAGGGACACAGACCCGTCCTCCTCCAATGAATGAAAGAGCTACCCACTCGGGGTCCCCAGCTGTCTCCCCTGCGTTTGTGGCCTTGTCTGCTTTGGGCTCCAAAATCACTGCAGATGGTGAGTGCAGCCATGAAATGAAAAGACGCTTACTCCTTGGAAGGAAAGTTATGACCAACCTAGACAGCATATTATGGAGAAGGAAATGGCAACCCAGTCCAGTACTCTTGCCTGGAGAATTCCGTGGACAGAGGAGCCTGGTGGACTGCCGTCTGTGGGGTCCCACAGAGTCGGACATGACTGAAACGATTTAGCAGCAGCAGCAGCAGACAGCATATTGAAAAGCAGAGACATTACCAACAAAGGTCCATCTCATCAAGGCTATGGCTTTTCCAGTAGTCATGTATGGGTGTGAGAGTTGGACTATAAAGAAAGCTGAGTGCTGAAGGATTGATGCTTTGAACTGTGGTGTTGGAGAAGACTCTTGAGAGTCCCTTGGACTGCAAGGAGATCCAACCAGTTCATCCTAAAGGAAATCAGACCGAATATTCTTTGGAAGGACTGATGATGAAGCTGAAACTCCAATACTTTGGCCACCTGATGCGAAGAGCTGACTCATTTGAAAAGACCCTGATGCTGGCAAAGATTGAGGGCAGGAGAAGGGGAAGACAGAGGGTGAGATGATTGGATGGTATCACCGACTCAATGGGCATGAGTTTGAGTAAACTCCAGGAGTTGGTGATGGACAGGGAGGCCTGGCATGCTGCAGTCCATGGGGTTGCAAAGAGTTAGACACGACTGAGCAACTCAACTGGACTGAACTGTGGTGGTTCTCAGGTGAGACATCTACCCAGAGCAGGCTCCTAGGTCCCCCGTCGAGCAGCATCAGCATCCCTGGGACCTTGTTAGAGACCCGAATTCTCACACCCTAGACCTGCTGGGTCAGAATGACCAGCCCTTCAGCTCATTCTGACGAACCCTAAATCTTGAGAACCACCGCCCCAGGACGTAATTCCCTTGGTGAGCCTCAGGGATGACCTGTGACCACGCTGACTGCCAGGAACTTCCCATCTAGTCGTTGGATGAAGGTGACTGGGGGTGGGGCACCCGTGGAGTGTGGTATGTACTGTTTATAGGTTGGAACATCGAAGACAAAGTTCATCATTGCCCTTGACTTGACTAGGGGCGGAATTTCACTGTGATGCGGGCGCCTTGCCTTTCTGTGAAGGGACTGGGGCAGGCAGGGATGAGAGGCAGGGGAAACGGCTGGTTTGCTAAGGTGGTTTCTTAGAGGCTTGTCTAAAAGTCAGCTGCCTGGGGCTGAAAGGCGTGCAGGTGAGCCCCCAGAGAGAAAGCCCCTTTGATAAAGGCAGTGTGCCTCCTTTTCCTCTGTTTCTCAGGGAGTTGGGTGTTGGATGACGTGATGGGTGTGTATGTGTGCTTAATTGCTCAGTCTTGTCTGACTGTGCAACCCTGCGGACTGTAGCCCGCCAGGCTCCTCTGTCCATGGAATCCTCCGGGCAAGAACACTGGAGTGGTTTGCCATGCCCTTCCTCCTCCAGGGAATCTTCCCAACCCAGGGATCGAACCCAGGTCTTGCACACTGCAGGCAGGTTCTTTGCTGTCTGAGCCGCCAGGGAGGCCCAGCTCCTCTCTCCTGCACTCCTGCATGGTGTGTGCCCCCCACCCCGCCCCGCCAGGATGGTTACAAACAGATACGCGTGGGGAACTAGCCCCCACCCTGGAGCCTCTGCCTCCGTGGTGGTAACTGGGCTGCTCCAGGGCAACGGTTTCCTTGGTCTGTCGCCAAAGTCCTCGAGCTATGCACTCATTGTTATCACACAAAAGGAAGATCTGAGTTTCCTTGAAACTCAATCTGTTCCGTCCACTCTAGGGGAGGGCTGGGGTGGATAACCCAAGTAAAGCAGTCACTGGGGTTGGCTCGTTAATCGTAACGGAATGTGGAGGGTTAAGCAGTTGGACCCATGTGTGCCCTGCACACTGCTCTCAGGGTGATGGATGACAAGTGTGTCTGCCCCAAGATGCGCAGAAATTTCATCCTGCCATCTTCCCAAGCCTTGGCTCTTCTGTCCTCGTTACCAACTTTCCTGCAGAGACTGCTTACCAATTTGTTACTCAAACAACTTTGCCTGAGGTCAAACCGCATCCCCACACTTCCTTAGTGATGATGGGAGCGCCTGGGCTAGCCTAGGGAATCCCAGCCAGGGGTGGATCCTTGGGGATCAGTTTAACAGAGCTTGCCTCCCCCCTCACTTGGGGATCAATTTAAACAGAGTTTAACCAGTTTCACGTTACTAGTGAAGTAAAAAGGCTCTTCAGACTGGAAGAGCGCACGTCAGCCCCTGTGCCCTGTTCACAGACTGCAGGCCCAGCCATTGGTAACTGCAGAGTTAGCAGGAAGCAATCTGTCCCCCAGTCACTGCAGCTCTGAAGGGTCATCATCACGCCTTCTTTCCAGTGACATCCCCAGCCTCGCCTGTCACTCCTGCCACCCGCGCAGAAATCACTGCAAAACTCTGAGACTAAAATCATGGGCTGTCAAAACTTTGCAGTCTGTAAGCCTGTCGTAAGTCAGGAAGCTTATTATACAGAGTGAAGTAAGGCAGAAAGAGAAAGACCAATACTGTCTATCAACGCATATATATGGAATTTAGAAAGACGGTACTGATGATCCTGCATGCAAGGCAGCAAAGGAGACACATGTAAAGAACAGACTTTTGGACTCTGGGAGAAGGCGAGGGGGGAATGAATCGAGAGGATAGCACTGAAATACGTACATTAGCACATGTGACGGAGACGGCAATGGCATCCCACTCCACTACTCTTGCCTGGAAACTCCCATGGACGGAGGAGCCTGGTGGGCTGCAGTCCATGGGGTCGCTGAGTCAGACACGACTGAGTGACTTCACTTTCACTTTTCACTTTCACGTATTGGAGAAGGAAATGGCAACCCACTCCAGTGTTCTTGCCTGGAGAATCCCAGGGATGGCGGAGCCCAATGGGCTGCCATCTGTGGGGTCGCACAGAGTCGGACACGACTGAAGCGACTTAGCAGCAGCAGCACATGTGAAATAGATGAATGACCAGGACAAGTTTGATGCATGAAGCCGGGCACCCAAAGCCGGTGCTCTGGGACAACCCAGAGGGATAGGGGGTGACGTGGGAGGGGGGTTCAGGATGGGGGACACATGTACATCCGTGGCAGATTCATGCTGATGTACGGCAAAAACCATCACCATATTGTAAAGAAATTATTCTCCAATTATACTAAAATAATTTTAAATAAAATGAAAAAAAAAAAAGAATGTTCCACTCTTGCCTGGAAGACCTGAGCCGTGTGCACCCCTTCAACAGAAAAGCAGCTTCAGTTTCCACCCTAGATGCAGAGCTTCCGAGAGAGGTTTTCAGGAACAACAGCCCGAGTTTTTCATAACTTTATAGTTTTCCACCAGTCTCTGAAATCTCTGAAATTCAGCCCAACGCTGAATAAGGTACGATTATTCCCAATACATGGGCTTCCCAGGTAACTCTGGTAAAGAATCTGCCTAAAATTCAGTAGATGCAAGTTCAATACCTGAGTCAGGATGATCGCCTGGAGGAGGAAATGGCAACCCACTCCAGTGTCTTTGCTGGGAAATCCCGTAGACAGAGGAGCCTGGTGGGCTACAGTCCCACGGGGTCACAGAGAGTTGAACACAACTTAGCAACAACAGTTCCCAGATGAGAACTGAGACTCAGATGAGAAAGTAGAGACTCAGACATTAGGCAAATTAAGTAGGATAGTTAAGAGTGCACTGGGGACAGAGCCAGGGTTCAAATCCAGATCTGCGCATCTAAGTCCTCTGGTTTTTTCACAAGCTACACCACATCTTTCATGACCGGCCTCACCCTGAGAGAGCCAGCCTCTCCAAGTAGACCCATCAGAACCAACCCGGAGCCTTCTGGAGGGGAGTGCCGCCAAGGGTTCACCCCAAGTGGCTCAGCGCCCATTCCTGCCGAAAGGAAAAGCAAAACCGGAGAGACGGGTCCTGTAATAGACCTGTGTACTCAGCCCCCAGTGGCTCCATTCTTGCTCCCAGACACCCAGTCCAGCAGCCACCCCCTCCCCACACAGCCTGTGTGCTTCTGGAGAATTCCCAGGGTGTGGGCTAAGGGTACTCTTAAAACTTGTGCCATCCTGCATTCAGGAACCCAACTATGATCTGATCAGCAGGCAGCTTTTCTTCTGATAATAGGAACTGGTTCAAGAATGGACGTGTCAACAAGACTCAGGTCAGGAAGACCCAAGACAAGATTTTCTGGGGATTCCTCAGGAAAAAAATATCAAAGTTCTTGAGAGCCACTGGCATAGACGTCCTGTCTTCCTGTGGACATTGCAAGGTGCAGATGTCAGCCTGAAACTGGAGCGGTCAGCTTGTGGCCACCCTAAGGCTCGAATGAACAGGAGAGGTGCAAAGAACTGAGAGGATAGATCAAGCAAAGAGCTGCAGCAAGAGCCTTGATTGAACCTTGCCTGACCTCCAATCCACTCCTAGAACTTGCTTAGGTGATCCGAGCCAATAAATTCTACCCTACAGTTTAAATCAAAGTTGGATTTTCTGCTACTTGCCAGCAAAAGCATCTGGACTGACACAGCCCCCTTTGGCGACTGTATTCTGAAGGCTCTGCCATTCTCAGCCACTCCGCCTGACAGCTGGAGAGTAGCTGAGGGTATCCATGACCTGTCCGAGGATTGGCCCAGTCACAGCCTGAGGGCAGCGTCCACCAGCAGAAATCAGCAGTTGGAGGTGGAGGGAAAGTCAGCCTCTGTCTCGCGTCTCTTGGGGGAGGAAACCGAGGCTGTGGGAAGTGATGGACCCGGCGTGAACCAGGCATGGGGGTCTCGCAGCTCAGCACCCTCCCAGCCCCTCTGGCCCAGCTCAGCTCCTTGCATGACCAGCAGACGACCCCGGGAGGTGTTGCTGTGATGCCCGGGGGCCCCGCCCCTGGGGAAGCTGTCCCCTAACACCACGGAGCTGGCATTCATGGGGGCCCAGGGCCCACCTTCCCCGAGCTTTCATCTTCCCATTTCAGAACCCTGAAGGGGTAGAACAACTCTACGGATGGTCTTAACACCTGTGACCTTGAATCCTCTCCGGAGTCTTTCAGAAGTCTCCCTGGAAATATCAGAACTGGAGGCAGGCCCCCCTCTCACGCCGTGGGGTCCCGGGACCGGAGCATAGGTGGGGACGCCCACACAACAGCAGTACCTACAGGAGGATCAGGCTGACAAACTTATGCATTAAGTAGGCTCTGCTTACCTGACAATAGAACTTCATAAAGACCTGGACCTCTTAGATTCCTCACAGTCTCCCACAGCCCCACAGGGAGAGCGGTCCCCAGCCCCGCCCCAGCCCGCCTCACACCAGGATGTGTGCGCACGTGGAGGCCTAGCCTGCGTGTCCAGCTCCCTTGATGACCCCTGCAGACAGCCTGTCCCCGGCCACCACCTCCCTCACGCTGACAGGTGTGTGCGAGCCACACCCAGGAGGACAGGCGTGCAGAGAGGGCCACGCGGCTCTGCAAACAGGCTCAGGACCACTCAGGTGGGGAGCAGGGTGTCCTGGTACCTGCAGCCTTGCGGGGAGCTCACAGCCAGAGGAAAGCCAGAACAGTGCCCCCCAAGCACTGGGACCCAGGATGTGGCCCCTCCTGGCCAGCTCCGAGGGCAGTATTGGACCGGCATTATTTCCTACAGGAGATGGTAGAACAAGGTTGGGGCAGGGCTGGCTGAGCAAACTGGGCTCGGTTGGGCTTGGTGACCTGGGACATGAGCTTCCTTCCTTGGGTGTTAGTTGCCCCTGGGGGGCAGGACTCCTTCCCATTCTAGAACCCTCTGTGGAGTCTGGGAAACGGACTTGATTTCAGAGCCCTCATCCCACCCAGGAGTCCCAGGACAGCAGCCCAAACCCCCAGGGAGGAGAGAGCCACAGCTGGGAAGCACACGGCCTTTTATTTCTTGATTTCCCATCAAGCTGGGATGAAGGCGGTGGCTTCACATGGGACAGATGTGGGCCATGGAATATCAATCAGCCCAGGACTTGCAATAGAGGCGGAAGGACCCAGACTGACCAGTGCGTCCACCTCTGGGGCCACCACCCCGGGGCCCACCCCGCCCCAGCCAGCAGCACAACTGCCGAGCGCCCAGGACGCGGGCACGCTCAACAGTCTGTGCACAAGGACGGGAGGGTCCGTGCATCTGGGAGCAAACAGGTCCATGAGGCTGCAGTGGGGAAGACGTGTCTCCCGGCGACAGCTAAGCCCCACTCAGGGGATACGACGGTGGAAGGCAGCTCAGGGACGCGCCGGACCAGCGATCCTGTAGAAACGGGGCTCAGGCGCGCGCACACGAGGACAAAGCCACGCGCCACGCAGACCCGGAGGGAGGTCCCAGGGCTCCCGGAGTGGCGCCCGGGACAGACGCCGGCGCGGCCCGCAGCTTGCAATCGGTGGCGCGGCCCGGGCGAAAAGCCCGACGGCGCGGCTGCTGGCGCACGTCCTGAAGGAGGGATGGACGCTGGGACGCTCACAGGACGGAGGCCGCGGGCGCAGGGCCGGGGAGGTCAGGACGGCGCCCGGGCCGGAAGCCCTGAGAGCGGCCCCTTCTGGAAACGTCGAGAAGGCCGATGCTCTGCGCTCGTCCGCGCGGCTGCAGAGCGCGGGGTGGGCCGCCGTCCCGGTACTTATTCACATTTGGGGCGCTTGCCTGGGGAACCGCCTCCGCTTGAGGCTGCGGCCAGCTCGGGGGTGGGGGGAATCTTCACGGGCCAAGACCTGCGGCCACCTCCAGAGAACGCGTCTCCCTACCCGGTGGTTCCCAGGCCCGGGGAGCCCCCGCCAGCGGCGGGGAGATGCTCGCGTTTCCAGAGGTCAGAGGGGCGGCGAGGCTGCCCCCGGACGCCCCCCGCGGACGGGAGCAAACAGTCCGTGTGCGCCTAACAGTGCGGAGCCAAGTCTGCGACGTCGGGAAGGCAAAGCGCCCTGCGGACATCCCGCCGCAAGGTCGTGCTGGGCGCGGCGGAGGCCCGGGGCTTGGGGGTGAAGACAGGGCGCGGGGTCCTCGGTTCCTCCAGTCGGCCTGCGTTACAAGCTTGTCTTAGCAGCGAGAGTTTGTCCTTGTTTCTGTGGCACGAAGGCGGTGGACACTGGACCAGGACGGGGCGAGGTCAGTCTGCCGAGCGGAAAAGCTGCTGGCGGCGCTGCGGGGCGCCGCCTCCTCCTGGGGGCCCTCAGGTGAAGTAGCGGCAGGGCGTGGAGTCGATGAAGCAGTACGGGGTGCAGCGCAGGTCTCCGTACGACCTGGGGGAGGACACGGGGCAGTGGGCAGGAGCCCGGGACGCAGCCACGTCCTGGGACTCCGCTGCAACCTCGGCAAACGGCTGCTCCCCCTGCCAGCTGCCTAAGGGCCTGGGGCAGCCGGGTCCAGGCTTCCGGGGCTTTCTCCCTTGAGCACAGCCGAGGGGTCTGGGGGCACGGGCTTGGTGGGTAGCCTTGCCCTGGACGCAGCCTCTCAGAGACAACCGCCCCCTCCTCCAGCTCCGTCCTTAGACGGCTCCGTACTATTTCTGAGCTGTCTAGTTTGGCAGCCACTGGCCACAGATCTTGAAACAAAGTTAGTGGGACTGAAGAATTGGATTCTTAACTTTATTTAAACAGCTTACCTGTGCAGCTATTTAAAGACTACAGCTACCAAGTTGCAGAGCACGGCCTACACCTACACATGCCCCAGTGCTAATTCTGAGTTTCTGTCTTACCTCACACCTGTTTTCGCAAGCATGCCCCGAGGCTTCTTGGGATTAAGAGTTTAACGGCAGGAAGCCAGGGTAAATCCTGGGTTCCATGCCACTCGGTACCCCAGGTCTGATTACCCACGCCCAGTGGGCTCCACAGGCCATCAGCCAGTTCAGACCCTTCGCCAACTCGCTGGCGGGGCCTGGCAGGAGCCTCCCTACTTCAGAGAAGGGCGGTGCACGCAGACACACGCAGAGGCGGCGGGGTCTTGGCCCAGCCTGCAGTGCTTGGAATAGGGATGACAACAAGTCTGAGCTCTTCCCCCCGGCTGGATTTGTGGCTGTGCATTGGGGGGTAGGCCTCAGGAGACCCTCTTCCTTGGAGGAGAGGGGTGGGCCTGGGGTCTGTCCCCCAGCCCTCCCCAGGGCTTGGGTCCAATCCCACAGAGGAGGACGGCTGGAGGGAAGAAGGGCTGGATAGGTGGATCCCTGAGGGCCCAGCTGTCCACTCTAGGGCCACGAGAGAGGCACGCTGGGGCCTGGGGGAGCCGCGGCCTCCCCAGCTCTCCCAGAAGCCCCGCAGCCCTGGTCCAGTGAGGTCTGGGGCGGGGGGGCGCCATTCTGCTTGAACAGAGCTCAGGAGACCCCCCCCCCCACCTTGCGGGGCAGAGGCCCCCCTGGGTGCGGGAGATGTCCTCGTGGAGGCCAGGACACTGGCATGCTTATCCTGAACCACACGGACGCCCACCGAGGGGGCCTCAGAAACAACTGCTGGGCTGCCGGCAGGAACGCTGCGTTCCTGGGGTTCTCTTGGAGGAGCCGAGGTCAGCACAGTGAAGTACTGATGCTGTCGGGACCTCCGTGGTGCCCGCAGGCCCGCCGGGCAGTTCCGGACCGTTCAGGGTACAGATGCCTGCCTGCCTCCCTGGGCCCCGCTCCAAGGGCGGGCCTGCTCCTCGGGAGACCAGGCCGGTCCCGGGAGAAGCGAAGGACAGGGCTGCTGAGCCCGAGCCTCGGGGGGCTCAGAGGTGGTGGCCCCCGGACTCCAGGATCCAGGTGGGGCTGGGTCACACGGCTGTGTTGACACAGCCCCATGACGTGAGCAGAGGGCTGCGTGACATGAGCTGGGACCGCGTGTCGTGAGCCGGGACCGCGTGTGTCATGAGCCGGGGCAGCGTGTGACGTGATCCAGGGCTGCGTGTGTTGTGAGCCGGGGTGGCATGACGTGAGGTGGGGCTGCATAATGTGAGTTGGGGTTAGCATATTAAAAAGCAGAGGTATTACTTTGCCAACAAAGGTCCATCTAGTCAAGGCTATGGTTTTTCCTGTGGTCATGTATGAATGTGAGAGTTGGACTGCGAAGAAAGCTGAGCGCCAAAGAATTGATGCCTTTGAACTGTGGTGTTGACTCTTGAGAGTCCCTTGGACTGCAAGGAGATCCAGACCATTCTAAAGGAGATCAGTCCTGGGAATTCTTTGGAAAGAATGATGCTAAAACTGAAACTCCAGTACTTTGGCCACCTCATGCAAAGAGTTGACTCATTGGAAAAGACTCTGATGCTGGGAGGGATTGGGGGCAGGNCCAGATGTGTATAAGAGACAGTTCTAAAGGAGATCAGTCCTGGGAATTCTTTGGAAAGAATGATGCTAAAACTGAAACTCCAGTACTTTGGCCACCTCATGCAAAGAGTTGACTCATTGGAAAAGACTCTGATGCTGGGAGGGATTGGGGGCAGGAGGAAAAGGGGACGACAGAGGATGAGATGGCTGGATGGCATCACCGACTCTATGGACGTGAGTTTGAGTGAACTCCAGGAGTTGGTGATGGACGGGGATGCCTGGCGGGCTGTGATTCATGGGGTCCACAAAGAGTCGGACACGACTGAGCGACTGAACTGAACGTGAGCTGGGGCTGCGTGTGTCGTGAGCCGGGGCTGCGTGTGTCGTGCGTCACCATTCCACATTGTCCACAAAGCCCTGGGCACACAGCTGCTCAGGAACGTATTTGTGAAGGAAAGCGGGAGCCCGGGAGCGGTCGAGCCCACGAGGCGGTCCCTACCCAGGGAGATATGTCTCGCAGGTCAGGTGGCCGAAGTCAGGGCCGTCGCAGTCCTCCACGCCCCGGTGCCGGTGGCCGTCTCCGCAGTAGGCCCGGCGGCAGCCTGCGGGGACACAAGAGGGACACAGCCCTGAGGGGCCGGGGAGGGGACGGCCTGGCAGGACCACGTGGCCGGGCGGCCTGCCACAAGGGTCCAGACCCCAGCCCCAGGGAAGGGGGGCGCTGGCCCTGGTCCAGGCCCACCGCGCATCAGCCGAGAGCCCACCCTAGCCTTGTGTCCTTGTCCCAGCCTGGGGCGTGGACGCTGTCCCCCGTCGCGGGACCACTGCCGGTTCCCGCTCGGCAGGGGTCGGGAGACCGCGGGCCCCGGGCTCAGTGATGGCCTGGGGGTGGGGCTGGAGAGGGGAGCGGCCCTGGTCTGTCTGCCGGGAGCCTCCAGGCGACCCTGCGTCCCCCTGGAAGCCAGGCCGCGTCTTCCGCCAGCCCTGTTCTCGCCCGAGGGGAGGCGCCGGGAGTATGAACCCTCGCCTTTACAGGAGTGTCCGAGCCAAGAGGGCGTGAGACCCTTGGGCGGTCCTTCCCGCAGTGTCACCTCCACGAGGGCCCGGGGGCCTGCGGGCAGAGCCGGCCTCCTGGGAATCGCGGCCCGGAACTGTCCAGCGAAGAGCAGCTGCCGGGAGGAGCAGCCGCTTTACCCACCGGCCCTCCGTGCCCCGCTCCTCCCGCGAGCTCTTGGCTGGCGAGGGACCCGCGCTGGGCACCTGCGCGTTCCCGGCCCCGAACCGGAGCCCGGCTCCCACCGCAGGGCCCGAGAAGCCATGCAGGGAAGGGGCGTCCGGCCCCGACGGCACCCAGACCGTCCCCGTGTCGTCGGCTCACAGGATCTCAAGGCTTCGGCCGTCCATGCCCGTCGCACCTAGTCTTCAGGGAAGCCCTCGGTCACCCCGCTCACCGCGTAGCCGCCCCTCGGAGACGGGGTGAGTCAGTGGCTTTCAGAGCCGCCTCCAAACTCTGCCTGGACTCTGAAGCTCAGGCTTTCCACCTCACCTCCTGCTCCCGTCCCTTGACTTTTGAAAGAGGAGGGAACAGGGACGCCCCGGTGCTAGGCCGCCTGCCTGTCCCGGTCACAGCCGTGGGCCTGAGGGCCGCTCGGCCGCCCAGTCCCCTAGCGCTCAGCTCCGAGGACTCCGTCTGCTGGAGGGAGCCCGATTGAGTCTCGGCTTCTCCCATCCGCCTCTCAGACCCCCTGCACCAGCTCTCTCTCGATGAGAATGCGGGTTTGCCAAGAAGTAGGATTCAGGAAAAAAGGAGGGCCCCGGGGCTTCTCTGGGGTCCAAACCCTTGACAGCAGCCCCATCACCATCCTCGGGCGGTTGGGAGGGTTCACGTCTGGCCTGAGCGAGGACGGTCATCCCCTCGAGCAGCCTAGCGCCGGCTCTGCTGCTGCTAAGTCGCTTCAGTTGTGTTCGACTCTGTGCGACCCTATAGACGGCAGCCCACGAGGCTCCTCTGTCCCTGGGATTCTCCAGGCAAGAACACTGGAGTGAGCTGCCAGCCACTTCCTTCTCTAATGCATGAAAGTGAAAAGTGAAAGTGAAGTCGCTCAGTCGTGTCTGACTCTTAGCGACCCCATGAACTGTAGCCTACCAGGCTCCTCCGTCCATGGGATTTGCCAGGCAAGAGTACTGGAGTGGGGTGCCGTTGCTGGCTCTAGAACCATCCAAAACCAGCGTGGCTGGTGTCCAGGGCCTGGCCCGATGCCAGCCCCGCGGTGGTGCATGCTGGCTCCCCCGGGGCCGGGCCCCACTCACGGATGCAGTCGTCGCCCGCGTCTGTGTTCCCGTCGTCACACTCCTCCCCGGGCTGCAGGACCCCGTCCCCGCAGGAGCTGCGGTGGTCTCCAGGGTAGTCCCGGGGGTGGACAGGTGTCAGCTGGCGGGAGAAACAGCACAGTTACCAGGGACGATGTGCCAGGCAGCCGGGGACAGAGGCTCTGGGTGGGCACAGGGCGGTGGGGCTCCTGTCCCAGGGCAGAGCTCTGCACTCAGCGAGGAGGCTGGGCCGCGGGGAGCCCCGTCTGGAGCTGGACTCAGAGCACAGGCTGCAGGCGGGGGCCCTGGGCCCAGAGAGCTCTCAGAGGCTGGGCGAGGGATCGCTCAACCCTCCACAGAAAGCTCTGCGCCCGGCCTCCCCTTCCTTCGGAGATGTGTCCCTCTGCGGAGCGCCACCTTGGGTACCTGGACAGGGAGCCAGCCAAAGCTGTCCTTGAAGTACAGGGACCTCTGGTCTCTGCGGAAGGCGATGGCGTTCTGGGTGTTCAGCCTCTCCAGTTCCTCCTGGTTGTTGACCACAAAGATCTGCCGGAGAACACACTGGTGAGGGTCCCAGAAAACACTTCCCCAGCGAGCAGGAGGAGGAAAAACCAGCCCGGTGGTCAGTGGGAAGAGGGTTGGCATTTGCACCCTTGTGTCCCTCCTGAAGTGAGGGCTAGCGATTCCCACATCCTCCCAACCCAGTTCAGAATGTTTGAGTTTGGAATAAAAATCTCCACCAAGGTTTAAGATGTTTAAATCTTCAAAGTGTTACAAAGACTTCAATAAAAAGGTGATGTCATCTAATCAAGTATTTCAACATCTGGAAATGATTCTTAAAATTCTTACACTCAAAGACATTTATGATAATGCTATTATATGAGGGAAAAGCTTGGAGCACTTGATCTGTTTCTGAAAATAGGGCTCTGGTTAAATAAATCATAGCACAGCCACGTGATGCATGGATTTTTATGTATCCATTCGAACGATGAATTTATGTCCAGGGTTTACTTCAAAGTAATCCAAAGGAGGGTGGGCTATCATACATAAAGTGCAACAAAGAAAGGAGATGAGCTGGGACTTGATCATTGTTGAACTTGGGTAAAGAGGACGTGGGGGTTCCTTAAACTATCTGTTCTGCTTTTGTATTTACTTGCAATGTTCCATAGTGTTTTTCTTAAAAAAAGACAGTCTCGTGGTTAGCACTCAGTGCTCTCACCATCAGAGCCCAGGTTCAATCCCTGGTCAGGGAACTAAAACCCCCCAAGCCGAAGGACATGGCCAAACAAAAGAGACAGAAAATGCTCCACAGTGGACCCACAATGTTATCTTGGTTTTCTTCTTTGGATTTCCCCCTTATTTTCCAGTTTCCTATAACAAGTTTGTGCCTGGTGTAACTGGGAAATAAATTTTGCTAAAAGGTTTTACACACCCCAGGGGGTCATCAGTCATGTCCTGAGGGGTGAGCACCCCCAGATTCCTCCCAGAAGAGCCTTACCACAGGAACTCGTGGGGAGCTGGGCCCGTACACAGACTCCCCGTAGGAAGGGTTATTCACATTCATGGGGGGTCCACAAAGACATCTTCCTGGGGGCCCAGGAAATCCTCTTTCCCCCTTGGGTCCCATTACAAGTTGTCCTAGAAAGCAACAAACCGCTGTTACCAGAGCAAAGAAAGGAAAACCAAACAGCCCAGGGAGGCGTCAGCAAGTTTCACGACAGCAAGAAGCTTGAAGTCCAGTGTTTCAGAGAGGTCTAGAGGGGACAGACAGGCACTTCTGGCCCAAGCTGTGGGTCCCCTAAACACGCTGAGTGTGGCAGCACCTTTGCCAGCCCTGCTCCTCCCTTCCCTCTCTCTACAGTTCAGAGACGGGACATTCTTCTCCCCAGACCCCCTTGCCCCTGGAGGTGACCATGTGCCACAGTGATGGCCAATGCCAGGCCTGTGGTGGGAGAAGGGTGGGCTTCTGGGAAAGTCTCTCCTGCTAAGGGAGAAGCAGGGCTGGATGGGCACATAGCTTCCTCCTTCTTCTTGCCTGGAAGACAGACACAATGGTTGGTGCTGCAGCAGCTGTCTGCAACCCTGAAGTAAAATAAGCCAGCATACAGCAAAGCAAGGGCCTTGTGGGACCTGGGGCCCTGAGAGTGCCACCTAGAGACTGAACCAAAGCCCGCCACTGTCTGCCCCTGGACTTCTTTGCTGTAGGAGGAAAACAATTTATGTTTGTGTGCTAAGTTTCTTCAGTCGTGTCCGACTCTTTGCGACTCTTTGGACTGTAGCCCCCCAAGCTCCTCTGTCCATGAGATTCTCCAGGCGAGATTACTGAAGTGGGTTGCCATGTCCTCCTCCAGGGGACTTTCCCCACGCACGGATAGAACCTGCATCTCTTATGTCTCCTGCATTGACCAGCGGGTTCTTTACCACTAGCACCACCCAAGAACTTCTTACTGATGAGCATGTTACTGGCTGATAACTTTCATTTTTAAAAAATTCATTTTGTTATTATATATAGGAACTTTACAAAGGAAACTCTGAATGTGAGTTTCTTTGATTTCTTCTAGAAGAAAATGGGATGTTTGAAAATGCTCAGCCTATTTTTTTCTTCCCTGATTCTGAGAAGAGTGTCTGAAAAAAGATACGATGGGAAAATTCACTCTCTGCAAGGTGGGAGACCTGCTAGGGCTGGTAATTCTCACCTTGACTTGTAAAGGCCCTGATGCCCAGACCACACTCCAGACCAATTCCATCAGGACTGCTGAGAAGGGAACTCAGGCAGCTGTGCTTTTCAAAGCTCTTGTGGTGATTTTGTGAGCCCCGAGGCTTAGTGCTGCCGGGCTTGGGAAATGGTCTTCGCGCAAACCCTCTACAGACTGTCCTCCTCTCCAGCCTCCATCCCCACCTCACCAGGCACCTCCCTGCTCTCTCCTGAGCCAGGTTCAGGAAGCCTTCCTGAGCCCTCCTGCTCCGTCCTGCTCACACTGAGGACAGTTCTATGATCCCCACGCTCTGTCTTACTGGCACGTGTCTCTGTGATTCTGTTCCCCCTGAAATCGTCAGGCCAGCTGCGTCTCCTGGAGGAAGGGACGCTCACCTCCACGAGGGCAGGTGGACTCCTGTTTTCACTCACCAGGGTGTGGCACCCAGCAGGGGACACAGTGCATGTTTGATGATTCGGACGAGCGAACCCAGACGAACTAAGTTCTTCAGAAAAGACTAGAGTTCCCACTCTAGTTGGCAGAAAAAATGCCAGAGCCAGGGACATCCAACAGGAAAAGATGGGCACTGAAAACAGAAATAAGTAGATACCCCTCCTTCTGGGAAATTAAGCAGGGGCTTGGAGACGAGCCAGCTGTTGGTTTCAGGTTGGATAGCTGTGCCCAGGGCAGTCAGCAACTGGGGACACAGTCTGCAGATCCCATGAGGGTGTGGAGAACATGACCTGGGGGAGAGGTCTGGGTCAGAACCCCGCAGAGGCAGCTGCAGCGGCAGGAGAGCCCCGCAGGGCCGCCCACACCCTGAGACTTCCTGAGCCGGTGGACAGGTCGGAATGCTGTCAGCCTTCAGGGAAAGGAGGCCCGTCAGCATCTTACACCAAGTTATGGTCATTCGTCCTAACAAGAAATACAGACACAGTCCGGGAGGAATGCTGGTCTCCTGTTCGGAGAGAGACTCCACCAGCTCAGGAGTGTCCTGGGGAGTTTGCACCTGGGGCAGCTGAGATGGGGGTGCTCTGTCACCAAGGATGGGAGAGCGTCATGGGGGCCGCCTTCCAGCTGCCTGTGCGATCCCAACTTCTCCTCCAGAACCGTGGAGTCTGTCCCATTAGTCCAGGGTGAGATTTGAATTCACGTTCACTTAACACTAGAAGACACACGTCCAAGAATTACTGATGCATGCAGGAAGCTGGCAATTCGCAGGTACCACGCTGATCCACTCATGCCCTGTCTGGGGCGGAGGGACTCTGCCAAATCCGTAATTTGGTTATCGCAAATTACATCTTCAAGGCCTTTTGCTACTATTCTCTCCTCTGGCCCCCAGCCCCTCTTTCTTGGTTACCTTGGGTCGTGACAAGCTCCCTTCTCCTCCCGCTCCCCAGTACCATCCTGCCCCCCTGGCACCGGGCACCAGCAACAGAGGTGGCCTCGAGACAGGTCAACAGGATGTGGCGGGGAGCCTGCTTCCTGCCCACTCCCCGTCGCTTCCTCCCAGCTGTCCAAGGGCATCCGTGACATCTGCCCAATTCCTGCCAGGCTGCCCCGAAGGGCACAGCCGCCTGAACTCCCCAGCCTCAGCCTCTCGGAGCCTGTCCAGCGAGCAGCCTCTCCGTCTCCTGGCAGCCAGAGGGCCCGCTCTGCCTCTCTGCAGGGGCCTCCCATCCCCACCAGCTGCTGCTGTGGTGGGAGCAAGTCCCAGAGGGGAATCTGGGAGAAGGCAGAGGAGTCCCGGGCCGTCCCATCACCCCTACCCCGCTCTGTCCCTGCAGAGGCTGCACAGCTGTGCGGGAGGGTCTCGGGACCAGGGGTCACAGGCGGACTTCGGACCAGGAGTGGCCACCAGTCCGCTCCGTGACTTTGGGGGATCTCTGAGGCTCGAAGTTCTCATCTACAAAAGGAGGGTGGGATCAGACCAGGGGAGGTTAACCCGGGGCCCACAGATCGTGAGAATATCCCAAGATGGATTTGGGACAAGGCATCTGGAGCTCTGGGTGTAGGTAGACACATGTTTTTTTCCCGAGAGTGGAACTTTACTAGGCTCTCAAAGGTAGTCTCAGAAATCAGTTTGGAGGCCTGTCCCAACTCCTGATGATGATCCAACTGGTCCCGCACACAGGGAAGGTCTCTTCTAAACGCCTCCCTCTCCTACTGTCCCCACCCCACCCCCAAACCCCCAAAAGATATGTTTCCAAATAGCAGGATTCTTGCCCCATTTTCTTCAGTCTCCTCACTCTGGGAGGTTCCACAGAGGGAACGTGACCCAAAGGGAGGCGCAGGGAAGGAACATCAGTCACACGGCCCGCCTGCATCCGGCTTGGCTGCTGTGATCCAGGGGGCCAGCCTGACAGCTAAAGGGGCCCAGGTGTGTACGCACCGACAGGCGGGTGCAGACGGGGATGCCAAGCTGCCTCAGCCAGGCCCCTGCCTCGAGGCCCTGCCACCAGGAGGCCGAGGAGACACAGCTGCAGGAGGCAGTCACCAGCGAGGGGCCGGCGCGGTCGCAGCGGGGGCCGCGGCCCGAGGGAAGGAGACGGCCCGTCAGGGTCCAGGGAGGGTGCAGAAGAGAGAGCTTGGAAGGAGGGGAGGAGGTGGTGGGGTGGACCCGGGGCTGACAGGAACGCTGCTTCAGGCCAGGTGCGCCCAGAGGGACTGTAGGAACATGCTCCCACTCAACCAGGGGCAGGGTCCTCTGAGGACAGAGGATGGTGTAGGGGAGGGGGCAGGGGACGGGGCAGCGCCATCGCGGGCTGACAGAGAAGGTGCTGGAGAGCCAAGGAGAGAATACAGGGCTACACTGGCCCTGTGACAGGGAGGGGCTGCGGTCCGCCAGAGGCTGACAATCTGGTCAGCCGCCAAGGCAGCGGCTGAGGGTCTCCAAGCCCTGCCCTTCCCACCCCACCCCAGGCTTGACGGGGGAACCGGGATTCAAGTCGGATACACCGTGAGACCACTGAGGTCTTTGTTTGCGGAGGATGCCACCCAACCACAGGCCCCCTGGCTATTCCTTAGTTTTGTGAGCTCTTAAATACCCCAGGAAGAAGAGGTGGCAAGAATACACAGAAGAACTATACAAAAAAGATCTTCATGACCCAGATAATCACAATGGTCTGATCATTCACCTAGAGCCAGACATCCTGGAAAGTGAACTCAAGTGGGCCTTAGAAAGCATCACTATGAACAAAGCTAGTGGAGGTGACGGAATTCCAGTTGAGCTATTTCAAATCCTGAAAGATGATGCTGTGAAAGTGCTGCACTCAATATACCAGCAAATTTGGAAAACTCAACAATGGCCACAGGACTACTCCAATCCCAAAGAAAGGCAATGCCAAAGAATGTTCAAACTACCACACAATTGCACTCATCTCACACACTAATAAAGTAATGCTCAAAATTCTCCAAGCCAGGCTTCAGCAGTACATGAACAGTGAACTTCCAGATGTTCAGGCTGGATTTAGAAAAGGCAGAGGAACCAGAGATCAAACTGCCAACATCCGCTGGGTCATCAAAAAAGCGAGAGTTCCAGAAAAAAAGATCTATTTCTGCTTCATTGACTATGCCAAAGCCTTTGACTGTGTAGACCACAACCAACTCTGGAAAATTCTGAAAAAAAACGGGAATACCAGACCACCTGACCTGCCTCTTGAGAAATCCGTATGCAGGTCAGGAAGCAACAGTTAGAACTAGACATGGAACAACAGACTGGTTCCAAATAGGGAAAGGAGTATGACAAGGCTATATATCGTCATCCTGCTTATTTAACTTATATGCAGAAGACACTGGGCTGGAGGAAGCATAAGCTGGAATCAAGATTGCTGGGAAAAATGTCAATAACCTCAGATATGCAGATGACACCAGCCTTACAGCAGAAAGTGAAGAAGAACTAAAGAGCCTCTTGATGAAAGTGAAAGAGGAGAGTGAAAAAGTTGGCTTAAAGCTCAACATTCAGTAAACTAAGATCATGGCATCTGGTCCCATTACTCATGGCAAATAGATGGGGAAACAGTGTCAGATTTTATTTTGGGAGGCTCCAAAATCATCGTAGATGGTGACTGCAGCTGTGAAATTAAAAGACGCTTACTCCTTGGAAGAAAAGTTATGACCAATCTAGATAGCACATTCAAAAGCAGAGACACTACTTTGCCGGCTAAGTTTCGTCTAGTTAAGGCTATGGTTTTTCCAGGAGTCATGTATGGATGTGAGAGTTGGACTGTGAAGAAGGCTGAGCGCCGAAGAATTGATGCTTTTGACCTGTGGTGTTGGAGAACTCTTGAGAGTCCCTTGGACTGCAAGGAGATCCAACCAGTCCATCCTAAAGGAGATCAGTCCTGGGTGTACATTGGAAAGACTGATGCTGAAGCTGAAACTCCAATACTTTGGCCACCTGATGCAAAGAACTGACTCACTGGAAAAGACCCTGATGCTGGGAAAGACTGAGGGCAGGAGGAGAAGGGGACAACAGAGGATGAGATGGTTGGATGGTATCACTGACTCAATGGACATGGGTTTGGGTAGACTCCAGGTGTTGGTGATGGACAGGGAGGCCTGGTGTGCTGCAGTTCATGGGGTTGCAAAGAGTTGGACACGACTGAGTGACTTAACTGAACTGAAGTGAACTGAAATACCCCAGGAGCCAAAAGCATCCCTTCCAAAGGCAAAACCCGGGCTTCAGACCAGGCTGTCAGTCTCTGGGGTTGGCAGCCCAGGGTCGTGGGCTCGAGGGAAGCGTCCTGCCTCAGAACCAAGGAGGGCGTCGAGGACTGACGGGAAGAACTTCCATCGGATCACCCAGTCGTCTCGGGGAGACAGTCTGGGCAGGGACGCGGGCCGATCTGCTGCCTGGCCAGATCCCCTACCAGACAGAAATGGGCGCGGCAGAATGTCGTAGTGACTGATGCTTGACCTTCCGTTATTTTTTCCTTCCTGATTTCAAGGAGGCGGCAAGACTGTGCTTTCTTGCCCTTGATGAGAAACAGGTCATATTAGAAGACGTTTGTGTTCTGTTCTCAAAAGAGGGCAGCGCTGTATGAGGACCAAGAGGAGGAAGGGGCTGGAAGTCAGAAGAGGAGAGATCACCCCAGACATGGGAGGACAGGGACCCCAAAGCCCGGAAATAAGGAGACCCCTAATCTCAGGAGGAACGGCTGTGAGGTGCTCCTGGGAAAACTGACCTTTGAAAACCAGGATTCCCAGGTTTGGGGATGATCTGACACCCATGCCTGGTATGAAGATAGTGGTCACCCCTCTGACCACGTGGCCTCGGGCAACTGGTTTCAGAGGTGAATGGGACTGGTCAAGGGCCGGAAGGACCTCCCATGATATCCTTTCACCCTAATCCCCCAGGATCTCTGCCCCACTATTCTGTGACAGCTGAAGAAGTGGAGGGAAACCCATTAACGTGCAAGATTGACTTTTCCCAACATCCTAGCTGGTTGCCATCTCAGGGCCAGTTTTCATTTGGCTTCAAGGATCTAACAGAATGACATTTCTTGAGCATCCCACAGTGTGGTTGTAAATATTTTCCCATAAACACAGTGGGGAAAAGCACACTTTGGAATTTTTAAATACCTTCATTTTCTTAAGAATTAGAATAAAATTTTTGGTTCCTTTTGCATAACTGAAAACAATGGATCTTGCATGGGTCAGTAAACAGTATTCATCTACATAAACACAGCACCTAGAGATGCTATGTTAATACAGAGGATGTGCTGTGTACAAACCAAATAAAAGGCTTAGCTCCTCAAATCAAACAAAGTAAAACAAGGCAGCAGTGTACCTATGGCCTCTTCAAGGGAGACTTTCATTTCTTTGTAATACTTTCTTTCCATATTCAATGCAAATCTGTAAGGACTCTGTCATAATGCTGTGTAAGATAGGAGATTTTGCCATGTCATCTTTACTCTGAATTGCTTGGAGCCATGAAATGTTTTTCTATAAAGAGGTGTTCGCTGTTGAAGTATTAGCTGGTTATTTTTCACTTCATGTATAAATGACATCACCAATGTGATTTTTTTTAATTTTTCTCTCCTCTATTTGTTCTCCAAAATGCTAAATCAAAACCATAGTAGTGTTTATCTCCCTTGTGTAAAACTCGAATAAGCCAAATGGTGGATAAATTAGAAGTGTATTGAATTGCCGCAGGCATTTCAAGTCCGGCCTCTGCTGGACTCCCTCTGGGAGGCTGGACAGAGGGCGACACTGTGGACCAGGTGAAGCAGTGAAGTTCTTACCTGCGGAGGGGGGACCTGGGGGGCCTGGGAGGCCCGGACGGCCAGGCGGACCAGAAGGCCCGGGTTTGCCCGGGGGGCCTGTCACGCCGCTATCTCCTTTCTGCCCCTGATGGAGAAAAAGGCAGAGCCTGTTACAACGGTAGGACATTGCAGACTTTCTCCCCAGCCAGCTCGCCACTGGCCTCCAGCTTGTGCTTTGGAGCAAGTGCTAGAGGAGGAATGCACTCCTGGAGGTCACCAAGCTCATAAAAAGCTCAGGGCAAGCAACATTTGAGACACTGCTCGATGCAAATTTATAGATACCCAATTTTTTTTATATTGGGGTATAGTTGATTTACCATATTGTGTTCATTTCTGTGATACATCATAGTGATTCCATGGGTTTTTTTAAAAAGATTATATTCCATTATAGGCCATCATAGAATATTGAGTAGAGTTTCCTGTGCTATACACTATATCCTTGTTGCTTATCTGGTTTATGTATAACAGTGTGGGTGTGTTAATCTGCCCCTCTCCCATCCATCTCCCCCTGGTAACCCTAAATTTGCTTTCTACAGGCATCACACATGGCATGTGACTGCAAATGGGAACGATCCAACCCACCCCCTCTCTGGCGGGTGCTCCTTCCGCCACTCATCAGACCATTTCTGTTTTATCACAAGCTCTTCCCACACTGTGGTCCCTTGTGTTTTCAGGTTAAAGACGCAGCCCCTTCCTTCAGCCTCCAGAGCCATGCACGGCTGGACTTTCCAGGCTTGTCCCAGCCTTTTGACATTGTTGGTCTTCAAGAGCACACGCCTTTTATTTGGCTTCTCAAGACTCTTCTCTCTGCCCCAAACTGCTCTCCCCTCCCTTCTGCCTAGATAACTCCCTGCCCTCCTCCCACTCCCAGCGAGAACACCACTGAGGCTTCCCTGAGCTCCCCTGGCCCAGTTGGTTCTCCCCGGCACAGGCCCTGTGCCTTCACGGCCTTCACCCCTGATCAGAGCTACAGTTGGCTGGTGGTCATTTCATCCGTGTCCCTCCAGGGGACAGAAGCTCCCCGCAGGCTGGAGTCTGTCTTGCTCACCTCCCTTCCCCAGATCAGGTGGGGGAGGAGGAGAAGCTGAACACAGAGTGGACGTGGTTTGTTGGCTCCAGGTCGGGAAATCGGGCTTGTCATCTGGTCCATGAGACCCTGGGTAACTCAGGGCATTGCTTTGTGCCCCAGTTTTCTCGTCTGTGAAAGGCAGCCAGGCAATATACACCTGCATGGGCTTGTCACGAGGCTAGCAAAGATCTCAGAGATGAAAATGTGGTTTGCACAGAACCAAGGGCTTCATGGGCCAAGCTGACTATCATAGCAGCTGGCTTGGTTTCGTCTTTGCCCCACAGTGAGAAAAGTCCTGACTCATAAAGAGACGTGTATCTGTATCTTTCCACGTGGGATGCACTCTTTGCTGTCTGCTCTTGGAGGGTTAAGAGCACACATCTCCCCCGGGGCTGCCCTTAGGAAAGACCCCAGAAACCAAGGCTGGCACACCTGCAGAGCTGCCCCCGGGCCACTGGCTGACTGTCCCTGCCTGGCCCCGACCACAACGCTGACTGGAGCCGGACAGCTTTGGACGGGTCCGCTCCACACAGGTGTGCTGGGGCTGCCTCGCCCACCTGCTGAAATGTAAATCTTCCCAAGCCTGGGGGGCAGGCCGGCCGAGCACGCCTTCCAACCACCATGTGACGTGTGACCTGCCACCTTGCCCACGTGGCCCTGGGGGCTCTCTCAGCAGTGTGCAAGGAGTTCTCAAATCCTTCGTGTGGGATGGCGAGGTCAGAGTTTGTCTCCAGCTCCATCCTAAGGGAGGGAGTCTTAAGCCTTGCCCGAGCCTTAGCAATCTGCGAGGCCACTAAGACGGGCTCCCCTCGCAGATGACACAGGAAGTCACGCCGTCTTAATATAGCCGCAGCGAAGGCTCATTTAGCTAACAGCCACACCGGCGGGCTCTGAGCACAGGAAGTGACACAGCTCGAAGAAGCTGGAAACGCTCCTCGTCCTGACCTCAGCGGTAACAGAATGTTCTGCTTATCGGTCATCTGCTTGGCTCAGCCTCGCCTCTGTGAGCAGGACGCACTGAGCAGTGCTTTCCAGGAAAGCGCTCCTCGTTCCTTAGGTGCGCAAAGTCTGGGGATTCCCATCCAGGAGGCCGCCGTGTCTCTGGGACGGAAGCCGTGTGTGATACACTCGTGTGGTTTTCCTGGGCCTGCGCAAGGTCCGCTTGGAAGGGGGAGGCTGAGGGGAAGGTGCAGCGTGGGGAGACTGGTCTCAGGTTGCCAGCTCCTGTCCCTGCTGGGCAGCTGGCTTGGCTGTGGGTGGTCATGCCGCTTCCCTGGCCCCTGGTTTCTGGGTGACTACATGCAAGAGAATTGGGTTGGTGGGCTCTTCAGTCCTTCTGGATCTGAATTTCGTACGCCTGGAGCCGCTTCTGGATTTCTGATTCCGGGATCTGGGTTGTTTAACCTCTAGAGACTCTTAGCACCACAGCTCAACAAACACCCTGTGTATAAGACTCTATTAGGCAAATAATTCATGACAAAAAGAAACCATCACATCCATCGCCCAAGGCCGACCAGGCAGACTGGGGTCGAAGCGGCACTCAGGTGTCTGTAAAGTCTTGAAGGAAGATGAGTCCATATTCCTAACTGAGCTCCCAGATGTGGTTCTGGTGTCGTCTTTAAGATGGCTCCAAGACAATCATTCTCAACAGGGTCAAGAAACAGACTTCTTGGCTTCTGCTGTGACCAGGACCAGACAAACACTATCCAAGGAAAGACGCAGATGACGGAAGCCAAGCGGCTTCTCGAATCCCAAGCAGAGCACATTCTGGATGGAACATGGCCATAGGGGAGAAAATGCTTTCTTTTTAAAAAGGATTTTTCCCTTGCCTTTCTTTTTCTGAGCCTAGTTTTTAGGAAACTGTTATCTGTGGCCTCATGGCAAAGCCACGGCCGTGCTACCCATGGTAAAGCTTTAGGAACTGAACTGGAACCTTGTGATTTCAAGAGTCACCATGGATGGGCTTCCCTGGTGGCTCAGAGGTACTCAGGGGGCACAAGTGTGATGTCTGGTCCAGGAAGATCCTCTATGCCGCCAGACAAGCAAGCCCATGTGCCACAGCTTCTGAGCCCATACACCAAAACTACTTAAGCCTGCGTGCCTAAAGCTCTGCAACAGGGTAAAGCACTGCCACGAGAGGCCCGCACACACCTTAACAGACAGGGTCCCCGGCTCCCCACAGCTGGAGAGAGCCTGCACACAGCAACACAGACCCCGCGCAACCGAAACAAACAAAGTCATCGTGGAAGCTGAATCGTCAGGTCGGAGTCTATGTCATTCCTAAGGTCACTTTGAAAAGACCATGGTTCTGCGTTCTGGTGCACACGAGACTCATGTGGACCTTGAGAAGCAACAACTCACCCTGAAGCCTCGGTTACATATCAGAGTCTTTGGGAGGTAAGGGCTTGGTGGGGAGGGGGAGAGACACCCGTGGAACACCACCACTGCACCCGGGGGAGGGCATCGGTATTGAATCAACCCCCAGGCGACTCCGATGTAAGCTAGAGTCTGAGAACCGTGAATCTAGCCCAAGGAAAGAATGGGAACGTGCCCACACATGTTCACTCCTCAGCATTATCTATAATCCGGCTAGGCTTCTCTTGTCCGAGCAATCTTCTGGTCCCTCATTTACTAAAATCTGATGCAGAGATTTTAAAAGAAATGTTTTAAAATACTTAAAGAATGAAGTAACAAGTGAAAATGCATATGTTGTGATTTTTAATTAAAATTTAGGATAAATATAAATGTATATTGGTCATAAAAGGAATAAATGGCTAGAGATTCCACAGGAAGGAAGCCTCCCAACGCGGTAACAGGGTTATGCCTGGACGTTAGGTGCTTAGGTGATCTCCTTCCTAGTTTTCTGAACTTTCCGTTTTCCACGATGCTCATATATTACATGTATAATGGGAAAGGAGGTAAAAAGCCAACAGAGTGGAACCGAAAGAGTAAGGGACACGTGTCTCCTTCAAAGGGGTGAGGTTCTCCGAGGCCCTGGGGATGGCTCACCATCACATGGTTTTGACCCAAGAGCCTGCTGACCAGGGGAAGGAAAATGTTCCCTAAGCCCTGGATAGTGCCAATAAAGAGGGTCATTTACAAATGGTCCTGAGGGAGGAGAAAACGCCCTGCTGTTGAGACCCTTGAGCAGCCGGAAATATCTGGGCTGGTTCCAGAAGTCCATCTTTTGTCTGGAACACTGAGGCAAAAAGCAGGTTTTTGTGGGGTCGGTGGTCTTGGTGGAGACAGACCTGTTCTTGTGAACTGAAGAGCCACTCCTAGCTTCAGCACTGGACACAGCTAATTTTGAGCATTCCACCCCATCCCCCTCAAACTCAGCTCACCTAGGGAGCCCAGGCGCCCTGCCCCCCAGCCCAGAGGGTGCTGGAGCCCAGACTGTGTGCCCAGAAGGTCCCTAACCCACTCTGCCCCCCACACCCCCACGCCAGATCCGGTTAGCCCTGGGATCCATACCTGCTTGCCTCGTTTCCCTGGTCTGCCTGTGGGCCCCCGGTGGCCGGCGAGCCCAGGCTCGCCCTTCGGCCCCATTTCTCCCTGGAAAGAAGAAAGAGAAGCAAGAGAGGGGTGGGGCTCGAGGCTCAGACAGAGCTCCAGGTCAATCCGCCCCCTGCACGGGCGTCTCCCCGTCACTCTATTCTAGGCAGGCTGCTTCAGGAGGCTGCGGGAGCGATAGGGTCAAGTGAGAGGGAAAGAGGCTCTTCGCGGAAGAGGAGGGGAAGGAGCAGGTCACCCCGGGTGGGTTGCCATCTGAGAGGCGCGGAGGCTGGGCAGCACACAGTTCGGTTCCCAAGTCCCCAGCCCGAGCGGCCAGGGTGGGAGGTACCTGCGTTTGAGTCCCCTGTGTCTGTGCCTGGGACACTGTTGGGGAAAATGCTCTTTCTTAGTTGAAATTTTACGTTGTGTTTTTAGCATAAATTCAAATCTCTGGGGTTTTTGAATAATCGGACACAGTTGTGACAGCTGTCATCTTCGGGAAGCTTCTGCCGTGTTAGCTACATCCCTGTGCTACGCATGCTTAGTCGTTCAGTCATGTCCGACTCTTTGGGACCACATGGACTATAGCCCACCAGGCTCCTCTCTACATGGGATTCTCCAGCCAAGAATACTGGGATGGGTAGCCCCTAACCCTAACCGTAATCCCACTCCAATACTTTGGCCACCTGATGCTAAGAACTGACTCATTGGAAAAGACCCTGATGCTGGGAAAGATTGAAGGCGAGAAGAGAAGGGGACAACAGAGGATGAGATGGTTGGATGGCATCACCGACTCAATGGACATGAGTTTGGGTACACTCTGGTAGTTGGTGATGGACAGGGAGGCCTGGCGTGCTGCAGTCCATGGGGTCACAGAGTCAGACATGACTGAGAGACTGAACTAAACTGGACTGAGCCGTTGCCTTTTCCAATATACATTCCTATTCTTCAGCAGAAATCTGGTTGGCATTCCACCTCACTTCCATTTGATTCAGGGAGAAACACTTTGTGGGACAGATGTTCCAGACACGTGTTCACATTCTTAATACAATTATTATAAACGGCATGGAAAGCAACATAAGCCATGTGTGTGTGCTAAGTCGCATCAGTCATGTCCAACTCTGTGTGACCCCATGGACTGTAGCCCACCAGGCTCCTCTGTCCATGGTTCTCCAGGCAAGAATAGCGGAGTGGGTAGCTGTTCCCTTCTCCTGAACGTAAGCCATATTCCCAATTAAAAAGCAAAGGCACCAACTGCAGAATCCGAGAGTTTCAGGTCAGCCTTCTGTAAAACTGGCCTCTGCATCTCAGGCCATGCCCTCCCTCCCTGAGTTCTTCTAGGGTTCCAGGCCCACCGGCGGCTTCTTTGGCTCATGAACCCACAAGGCAGCCTTCTTGCCCCTGGAACCCCTGCACACCCCAGAAGGTGCCACACAAACTAAGTTTCGCACCAGCAGCCATGAAAATTTCTGCTAGGCAGCAGCCAGTGCCTGTGAAGAGCTTCCCTAGCCACTTAGACGATGAGGTACAACACAACGGAAAATTCCCGGGAACACCAATTCACAGTGAAGATCAAGCATAGAGCTCTGAAATTACCTGCTGGTTCAGCCAGTGCAAAGAATGTGTCAAGCTACCAACATCCTGCTTCACCAAGAACTGTCCTTAAACCTATGATTTCTTTCCCATCCGTCATGCTTTTCAGCCTGCTTGGATAGGGTGGATTCTCTGCGACTATGGAGATGTTTGCACAATTTTCTTTGGCTGTTTAGAGGAGGCTGAGAGATGCCTTGCTTGTCTGGGAGAAAACAGTAGCATAAACAGCATCATTTTTTGGAAAAGATTGTCTGAAGGAAGTGTGGTCCTTCTCCTCACCAGTTGGAAACAGCCAGTGATATCTTGATCTAATTTCTCTCTGAAGACCTAATTATGGTCATCACATTACCTCTGTCTTAAACAGGCTGCATGGGAGGGAGGGAGAACTCTCTATGGAGAAAGTCTAGCAAATGGAACAGAAAGCAGAGAAGCTGTCATATTTAATTTTACAGGAGTGTATTGCTCTCTGATACACAGAACAAAAACCTAGACTAAGTATTTTAAAATAAAATTGTTTTTCTCTGTAACATTCCCTTTCATTTGCTTATATAATTAATCTCTTTTCAACCCAACACTCTATGTAGGTAGCAGAAACAGAGCTTTTGACAGCTACTTCTGCTTTATCGACTATGCCAAAGCCTTTGACTGTGTGGATCACAAGAAACTGTGGAAAATTCTGAAAGAGATGGGAATACCAGACCACCTAACCTGCCTCTTGAGAAATCTGTATGCAGGTCAGGAAGCAACAGTTAGGACTGGACATGGAACAACAGACTGGTTCCAAATAGGAAAAGGAGTGCGTCAAGGCTGTATATTGTCACCCTGCTTATTTAACTTATATGCAGAGTACATCATGAGAAACGCTGGATAAACGATAATAACTTCAGATGATTGAAATAATTTAAATATAATCTACCAATGGGAGAAAGATATAACTTGTTCTTTCAAGCATGGAAAATAAAATTTTAAGGTGAACTTGAAAACAATTTAGAATTCTAAGAAAGCATCCCACTTCCCTGTTGGAAGAATATCATGCCCTGAGGCTTAGACAAAAATAAGTTTCCAGTGTTAATGCCTTAACAACACGAGGACCCACGATTGCAATGGCGGTTGTCCTAAGTGGTCGTTTAAGCACCCTTTCTCTTTATTGTCTGACACTCCCCTCGCCTTCACACCTGAGTTCTTTTCCCCAGACCCTAACCTTAAATATAAGTTTAAAACAATCTGTCAGTCAGTTGCCACTTTCACAGTTTTTAGTATATCTGACACCACTCCGTTATTCACCGAATACTTTTCTTTAAGTCAACCAAACAAACTCCTTTTTATTAAGCCTCGTCCTAACAAGATATCCATGAAATCCTACTAAGTACTTAAATAAATATTACATTTAACTGTCAAATAAAAAACATGTTCGCTGTCTCCTGCAAACAACTCTGCTTTCCTCTGGCAGTGCCTGTACCCTCCTGAAGGAGTGCTGAGCTGGGGGCCACCAGAAGTGGCCTTGAACCCCCACCAGGGCCCCTGGCCGCTGCAGCTCCAGTCTGAGTCCCAGGGCCCAAAGCTTTCTGCTTTTGAACCGTCTGATAGTCCCCTGACAGACAGGAGACACAGAGAAGCCATCTCTCTTCTCAGGTGGAGAGTCCCTTCCTCCTCTGAGTCGGAGGGAGGTCTCACCAATACGTTTGGCAACTTGCTCCCCTTTCAAACAGGAACTTTCCACAAAGAAACCCACTTTTTGGGCCTGATGTATGAAAGGCAGACCTCTTTTTGCTGTGCTTGGAGGATCTAACTTGTTACTGAAGGCTAGTTTTACTACTTGTGAGTACTTACTTTCTGCCCCAACATTCCAGGAAATCCTGGGAAACCCTGTGAAGAGAAAATCAAACATAATGACTGCTTCTGAAATGATGCTTGAAAAGGCCAAGGAAGAACTCGGTCAGCCACTTTCAAGATAAGGCCCCAGCAGTCAGCCAGCCAACCAGTCAGTCATCCAGCCAGTCAGGCATCCAGTCACTCAGTCATTCAGTCAGCCAGCCAGTCAGTCAGCCGTTCAGTCAGTCAGACAGGAATCCATTCATTCAGCCAGTTAGCAATCCATTCATTCAGCCAGTCAGCTAGCCAGTCATCCAGCCTGCTATCCCTTCATTCTTTCAGCCAGTCTGCCATTCATTCCCTCAGCCAGCCAGGCAGTCATTCAGTCAGCCAGCAGCCAGGCAGTCAGTCAGTCAGCCCACAAGATGGGGATTGGTAGGGGATGTCACTTCTGTTTAGTCAGGCATCCAGTCACTCAGTCATTCAATCAGCCAGCCAGTCAGTCAGCCGTTCAGTCAGTCAGACAGGAATCCATTCATTCAGCCAGTCAGCAATCCATTCATTCAGCCAGTCAGCAATCCATTCATTCAGCCAGTCAGCTAGCCAGTCATCCAGCCTGCCATCCCTTCATTCTTTCAGCCAGTCTGCCATTCATTCCCTCAGCCAGCCAGCCAGTCAAGTGAGTCAGCCAGCCAGTCAGTCATTCAGTCAGCCAGCAGCCAGGCAGTCAGTCAGTCAGCCCACAAGATGGGGATTGGTAGGGGATGTCACTTCTGTGGTAGTTTATCATTTCTATGAAATGCCCATTACCTTTTCTCCTTTGGGACCCAAGTCACCCCTTTCACCTCTGGATCCCTAAGAGGAAACCACAGGAGAGAATCAATGAGTTGACTCCGAGGGGAAAAACTGGAGCCTTTCTAACTGAAAACGCCATAGGTCAGCACCCTTACTTCCCTTAGAAGACTGGGTATGCCCAGGGAAGGCTTTCTTTATGAGATACCTCCTATTTGGACCCCCCACAGGAAATTCTGGGTCCTAGATTTTCTCCTATCTTCTAGGAAATTTGTCCTCAGGGTGTGGCTGGATTTTTTACTCCATTTTGACAGACAATGAGGCTGTGTGGTAGAAGCGTGGCCTAAGTCACGCATCTACCATCTTCGCCCAGCCCCCCTGCCAGGTGTGTTCACGCTGCAGCTGGCACAACCTCCAGCCCTTACCTGCTCCACGTGGGGAGCTTCCACCTCCACTGGGAGCGCCTCCCTAACCCACCCGTCCTGGCTCGGGGGCCCTCACTTCTGTCTCATGGCCCACTGACAAAGGACAGGGTAACCTCGAGAGGCGGCAGCTGCAGCCACTGACTAAAGAGACCCTGGGCCCATGCTCTGCGCGTCACAGACCCCAGACTCGGCTCCGGGGGGCCACAGAGACAAGCACGAACCTTTTCCCCTCTGGATCCAGGGTAGCCCTAAAAGAAAGCAAAAGGCGCATTGACAGTCAGCCCTGCAGGACCTCCGGGTCTGGTGTCAGAGTGGAAGGAACCCCTGCATGGGGTGGTGGGATGTGTCTCCACACTGGGCTGCACGTTCTAGGCCAAGGGTCAGGGGAGGGTTGCAGCAGTGAGTATAAAGATGACCCTGAGGGTTGTGTTTACACCAGGCCTAAAAAGAGCATTGCTTTCCTTAACCCCCATCCCCAAAGGCCCAAGCAAAAGGCTTCCACCTGCTTTGTTGCCCAGAGGCTTGACCCTCATTGTCCAAGAGAACAGCAGGAATGGCCTCCCTCTGCCCCGTGTCCCAGAGCATGCCCCCCACCGCGCCCCGCCCCCCCAGGGCTAGTAAAGATAAGCACCGCCTGACCCCAGCCTCTCCTACGTCTGTGATAATCCCCAGCCCAGGACTGCAGTCACCCGATCCCCAGTTTATAAACACCAGCTGCTCCAGAGCCTTAATCAGAAGACCTGGAACCATCTATCTGGACCAACACACTGACCTTGGAGCCCATTGGTCCTCTTGACCCTGGCAAGCCCATCAGACCCAAGTCACCTTTTTCACCCTGTGGGAATCATAAGAAGAGGGGGGGGAAAAAAGACCTCCAGTGACATTTCCTAGAGAAACTGAACCAGGAGAGGCACGGGCAAGATCAGGATGGAGCTGGGGACATCAAGGCTGGCCTGTGAATCTGAGGACCCCAAATGCTCCCTTGTTCACCCCCAGGGGTCCAAGACTACAGACTCCAGGCTTCATTCTGGTATTGGTCATGAAATGTGGAAGGAAATTGTCCAAGGTAGAGCAGCTCTCCAAACCAAATGCTCACTCATGTGTTATAAATGAACTGACATTTGATCTTCTCCCAGAGAGGGTTGGGAAAGGGCGGGGAAGAGAGCATGCAGGCACGTGGGTACTCAAAGGACAAGGCAAACGTGCTCCAGAAAGCTACATCTGCCCTGCTGTGTGCATAGGGAGGGCCTTTCAGATGCTCCCGTATACTCTTACCCTAGGTTTGCGGCCAAGCAGAGTGACCGTTAACCTCTGAGTGGAAGCAGGGGATGGGGTTCGTGGACGGGATCTGTTACCCTTCAGAATGGTTGACAGTTGAGCTTTTAGTACCTGCCCTGCTCAAAAGCTTTAACCAGCACTAAACAACAGAAATATAAGGTGAGCCACATACTCAATTTAAAATTTTTTAGAAGTCACCTTAAAAGTAGAACTAAACGGATGAGATTAACTTTAAATTTAAAAATTAAATCTACTCTAATTAATCTAATTATTTTCAGGCAAGAGTATTGGAGTGGGTTGCCATTTCCTTCTCCAGGGGATCTTCCCTACCCAGGGATCAAACCCTGTTCCCCCGCATTGTGGGCAGACACTTTATCCTCTAACCCACCAGGGAAGCCCAATCTAATTATTAATAACCATTTAATAATCCAATTATTTTAAACACATCATCAATGTAAAAACTATCTATGAGAGTTTTACATTTGATTTTCACAATAAATATTTGAAATCTGTTGTGTATTTAACATTTAAATCATACCTCAATTCAGGTGTTAAATTTTCATCTAAAATACTTGATCTGTATTAGATTTCATAAAATTTATAGTTAAAAAAGCAGATTTCAACTCAAGTTGCTCAAAAATACTTAAATGTTTTCAAATAACTGAATTGAGTAAAGATTTTAAAACTCAAACTTAAATTAATTAAAATTTCAGTTCCTCAGTTGCACTTGGCACACTTCAAGGGCTCAATAGTCACATGTGGCTAGTGGCTGCCATATTGGATGGTTCAGCCTTCTATACAGTGGATTTCTAAGAAAACATCCTTGGAACTTTTCCTAAGACGATTGGGAATGATTTTCTAGTCTCATAATAAATGCAGCCAATGTGCCAGGGCAGATAGTGGCATTTCCCCACCCACCCCTGACTCCTGCAGGTCAGGTCTAAGTCATGGCCTCTGCATGCAACAGCCTACAACCAAAGTGTGTAAAAAGACATGCGTGTGGGTATCTCAGCTGCTCCTCACCTGTCTGAGGAAGGGGATTTCCCCAGCATTTAGTGATCCACATGGGAATGCAGGGTTTCCGTGGTTCCAGCCCTCACCCTCCACCCCCTGCCCAATTAGTATGACGGGCCAACAGTCTTCCAGACACGAGCTCCTTTGGGGTCATCTCAGGGAGCCAAAGAATTGTGAACTAACTCTCAGGACAGAGCAGGGCAGGGCTCCTGGAAGGAGGCAGCAGGCCCTTGTTTCTCCTCCCACAGGAGCAGCTGCGGTCTTGTGGAAGGGAGGAAGTGTTTGGGGCCCTCTGGGCGGTCCTTGGGCTCTCTGCTTTCTCCCTGTCTCGAGGAGGTTGAGTTTCGCCAACTGTGCTAGAAGACAAGGGAGCTGCCACCTCCTCCCCTCGAGTTCTGATGCCCTGAGAGCCGCCACACTTACCCTGGGGCCTTCAGGGCCAGGCCAGCCAACAGGCCCAGGCATGCCAGGAACTCCTGGGGGGCCGGGTCTGCCCTTCAAAGACAGAGAATAAAAGTTAGGACTATTGGGCTTGTTCCCCTCCCTCTGAAAACAGATTTGTCTCTGTGGCCTGGTAGAGAGTACGAGCCCAAGCATGGCCCTGGGATGCTCATCCCAACCTCCAAAGACTCATGGCCTGAAAAGCTGGGCCTCTCGGATGGGAGTTCAAGCCCTCAGTATCACATGACGTCGACGAGATTGTTCCATTTAAGAAATGGAAGGTGGTGGGAAGGAGCTCTAAACGTCTCAGTCCTTTGACCCACCCTCACATCCCCTGCATTCCAACATATTCTCTCCAAGGAGGCAACGTAGAAGGGGAGGATGAGGTTTAGGGGAGCAGCGACAGAGGCTGGGCCCTTTCCCTTGAGGTCTTTCCCCTGTTCAGCGTGCCCACCTCCCAGAGGATGCCTTCCTTGCCATAACAACTCACTCCTTCCTGCAGCCTGCACATGTGGGTTTGCTGGGGGCTGCCCACCAACTGGGGCACCACCCCTTCCTGAAGCCAACAGCCCAGTCCCCTTACATCAGGGTGAGGCAGGACAAATTCTCTGTTGCCATTCCCACCCCAGAGCTCCTCTGCGGCTCAGGCTGAAGCTGGACGTCATCTGGTACCACCTCCTCCCCCTGCTGGGTTTCCTCCCCTGCCCCGGCTGGGTCTCCCCTCCCCTAGGCTCCTCTGGAGAGAGCTGCTTTAATCATTAATTCACTTGCACATGGCATGGACCACCTCCTTCTCTGTGTCTAGGAAACCCAACAGAGGCCAAGGAGCTGTGGAAGAATAAGCCCTGCAAGACAGTGTGGGGCAGTGAGGTGGGGTCTGCACTGACCTCTGCACCCCCTGGCTAATTTTGGTTAGCCTAGCTGCGGATATGGAAGGCTCATCCCTGACCCGGAGATCACGGCGCTGGCGGGCACACTAGCTCCCGCTCCTGCCTGCTTCACCCGCGGCAGACATCACTAAGCAATCACAGGCCTTGTTCTGAGCGCAGAGAGGACACCAGAAGCCTCCCAGCCCGGCGCTTCAGCAACCACGCGGCCTTGGCCGGAGTGCTCAGCTGTGTCCTAAAGGGCTGGGACTTTATCATACAAAGATCTGTTTGAGGCTTTTATTGATAGTAAAAGTATTTGGATAAAATAACTGGGGAAATGGTAATTTATATTTAGAACCATGGGCATCTCTTCTTGGTCTTGAACCTTCTGTATCCCCAAGACCAACAGTTTCAGCGCCAGCATCCACTGACCGCACTGGGTAGTGGTTGGTTGACTCCTTCCTGATGCTAATGAGAGTCTTAATAACATGTGTTTGGTTTATTCAGAGTCCCTGCGACCTTAGGTAACTCCCGTTTATTTCAGCTGGGCCCTGAGGCAAAGCCGTCCGTTCTTGTCTGACACTTAATCCCAGCTTAATCAGATCGACAGTGAGAGTCATTTGGTGCCGCTGGCTGGGACCTTGGAGGGTTTCTCTGGTGGACGGCAGGATGAGGCTGGGGGGAAACCTGGCCAGGCTTGGCAGCTTCCGAAGTCCGAATGCCACCAGGAGCAGGCTGCAGACCCTGACTGAGAAGCGGGCAGAGTGAGGCGGTTGCTTCCGTCCTCATCAGGATGACTCCTGGGGATTGGGGCTGGGGGATGTGCAGCCGGTTCCCGCCCCCGAGGGCACAGCTGCCGTGTAATTCTGATAGGGTAACGTGGACCGTACCTTCCTTCCTGGTCGACCAAGCTCCCCCTGTGGATGGAGAAGACAGGTAAGCAGAGACTGCTTTGGAGGAAAAGTTCTGGAACCTGAGGGCTTGGCAAGGTCTGATGAGCTGGCATGCCCACGCGGCTAGGTGCCCTAGAGGCTCACAGCGTCCCCGCCACGTCACCGGGCCCCGCTGAGATGGACGGATGGGGTCCCACGCCCACAGTCACCATGGAGCCCATCGTCACCCTCTAAGGCAGGATTAACGCATGCTTCGAAATCTCAACCAGAAAATCCTCAGTGGCGTCCCCAGAAACCAGGCTGGCATTACCCAGGGGAGGTGGGGGTGAAGACAGAGGTGCTTCATACCTTCTCTCCCTTTGGTCCAGTCTTGCCAGGAAGCCCGGGCGGGCCCTACATGATCAAGATAGGAAAAGAACAAAGCCCGCATCAGCCAGAGGCGGGACAGGTGCGGGGGGCCCTGGGTGCCCTGGCCCCTCAGTAGGCGGGTCTCGCTGCAGACTCAGGGGTCCCGGCACGGCAGGAAGGATCCTGCGCCCCATCCAGGCCAGGCCCATCCCTCTCCCTGGGACCCCTCTTCTTGCTTTCTCTGGGCTGTTTTCAGCATCACTGTTAACTGCGGTGCTCACATGCCTGCTTTCTGTGATTTTCCTTTTCTCTCTGGAATTCTCGGATGGCCCAAACATCCTGAGTGCTTGGCGAAAGCAACTCAAGAGACTTAAGAAGGGCTATTTGCTGGACACAAGATGCTTTACCACCTCTCACCTCTTTTCCGCTGCTCTTACCAAGTTTCCCTGGGGCCTGGGCCAGACAGAATTAGGCTTTGCTCGAAGGTGCAGCTAACACAGAAATTCCCGTGGTGGATCTCTGGGTACCAGGAAGAGCAAAAGCCTTCTGTTCTAAGATGCTAAGAGTGTGGGCAGGTAAAGAGTGCGTTTTTGTCCCACTGCCCGCCCAGGGGGTGGGGCTGAGTCCAGCTTGGGGAGCCCCGCGCCTGTCGCACTGAAGCTTGGCACACAAACGGCAGGATGCAGCTGCCCTCGGTGCACGTGTCAGCTGCCTGCCAAGCTCCCCAGGACAGCAGAGAGGAAATCCACCAAAACCCCCAGGCCACCTCGTCATCCCCAAGATCTGCAGGTGAGCACGCCTTATGTGAAGCGTGTCTGAAATAGGATTTCTGTCTGGCCAAGGGATTCCGATCCTCGCTGCACATCAGAAACCCCTGGGGGAACTTTTAAAATTCCCCAGGGACACAGGCATCCCAGGGGATTCTGATGGGCAGAAAAGTTGGGGAACCACCGCTTTTGGTTTATTCTCCTTCTGTTTGGCGGGGGGAAGGGAGAGTTTCGCTTCCATTCTTTCTTCTTTTCCAAGCCTCAGTAATTTTTCTGTTTTCTTCACATGGGCTAGAACTATTTATCAGGCCATGATGTTGTCCCTAGCTCAGGGCTTCCCAAACTTTGACGTGAGGGTGATTCCCTCTGGGGAGTCTTAAGATGCAGGTTCTGATGAGAGGGGGTGGGGTGGGGGGAGGGGAGGCTGAGATTCTGTGCTTCCAGCAAGTTCCCAGGTACTGGCAGTTGTGGGTCCGAGGCTCCCCCTCTGCATGGGTACAGGGTCGCCCTGTGTTCCTGGAGCACAGAGGTGTCTGTGGGATCCCCGGAGCCAGCCGCACGGCCTCCCAGGGACCCACGTGGGCTTGCACCAGGCCAGAGAGGCTCCTGCGGGTCTGGAGACCGCGGCCCCCCTTTCCGTCCCGTGGGTTCTCTGCAGGTGCAGACCGCGGGAGCTGAGAAGATGGAAATCCCCCTGGGAGCTGAGCCCTTGGGCACCCACCGTGCATCTCTGCAGGCTTCCCAGAGCCTCTGTGGCAGTTCTGACCAACTGTGGGTCCCAAGTCCTGCTTTCTTCAGTGCATTTAGTAAACATTTACGGGGAAGCTCTACTTCCCAGCCAAGGGATTCCAAGCCTCTTTGCACATTACAAGCTCTTGGGAACCTTTTAAACTTCCCCAGGAACACAGGCCAGGACTACACCCCAGGTACTGGCGTGGGTGGGCACAAAGCAAGGTGGGCAATGCCCTGGCTCGCAAGAGCTGGTCTGCAAGGAGCCAGACAGGGAATACTTGGGCTTTGCCTCTGATACAGCAATTTTGTCACAGCTCAACTCTGCCCTTCAGCACAAGAAGTCGCCAGAGAACGATAAACTTTACAAAACATGCCGGACAACACCCTTGGCCATAGCTTGCCAGCCTCAGGCACAGAGCTTGTATTTCATGGAGGCAGGGAGACCCAAGAGTCTAGGAACAAGAATAAAACTGTAACAACACGAGAAAACCAAGCAGAGAAGGAAACCTGGCGCCTGGGTGGAGAGCGACGGGGAGGCTTCTGTGACGGAGGGCAGCGGGGGGCACGTCTCGGGGGGGGCGCCTGGGTTCTGAGGGACAGAGGAGCGGGCCACGGGGGCAGCCAGAGGGAGGGGCGCTCCAAACAGCCGGAGCCACAGGCAAGGCCCGAAGGCCACCACAGACTTCGGGTGGATGAGGACCCAGGACACACGGCGGCTGCACTGAGCGGGCCGTGACCTCGCGGGAGACAATTGGCAGGAGATACGGGTCCCCACGCAGGGCTTTGCTCCCAGGGAGAGGAGTGTGTCTAGGTCTTCCCGTGATGGGAAGCCCCAGGAGAGGTGACAGAATTCCTCTCTCCCGTCCCTACAGCAGGCCCAGATCCCACGCCCTCCTCGATGGACCCCCTCCGCCAGGCCGGCCAGAGGGCCCAGGAGTCTGTGAGACAGGTTCTGGAGGGGACCCTTTGTCTGTCTAGAAAACCCTTCCGCCAGCGTTTGGCCTGCTCCTCACTCTGACCTGAGCTCTGGTGGGGAGGGCTGGGCTGGTTGGGCCCCATGTCTAGGGCTAACATGAGTTCAGAGCATCACGTTCCCTGTTGCCCCATTTTTCTGCCCTGCATGCAGGCCCCTCTGGGTGGGGTTAACAGTTACACTTCTGGGCATTTTTCTGATGACAACTATAACAATAACTACCCCCATCTAGGCAGTAGCTCGCCTGGTCACCTCCCACATCTGGTACTGCAGAGGAAGTTATATCCCCATTGTGCAAATGGGCACACTGAGGCTGGGAAGCAGAATCGGCCAGAGAAGAACCATGTGGTTCTTCCAGGGCTGGAAAACAACCCCAGGGCACCTGAAGAAGGGCAACTCTTTGCCAAGGGTAGTGGGCGGGGGAGGGTCCCTGCCCTGAGCAGAGGACCTCAGGGGAAGGGGCTGTCTCTTATACACATCTAGATGTGTATAAGAGACAGAGGGTAACGTGGACCGTACCTTCCTTCCTGGTCGACCAAGCTCCCCCTGTGGATGGAGAAGACAGGTAAGCAGAGACTGCTTTGGAGGAAAAGTTCTGGAACCTGAGGGCTTGGCAAGGTCTGATGAGCTGGCATGCCCACGCGGCTAGGTGCCCTAGAGGCTCACAGCGTCCCCGCCACGTCACCGGGCCCCGCTGAGATGGACGGATGGGGTCCCACGCCCACAGTCACCATGGAGCCCATCGTCACCCTCTAAGGCAGGATTAACGCATGCTTCGAAATCTCAACCAGAAAATCCTCAGTGGCGTCCCCAGAAACCAGGCTGGCATTACCCAGGGGAGGTGGGGGTGAAGACAGAGGTGCTTCATACCTTCTCTCCCTTTGGTCCAGTCTTGCCAGGAAGCCCGGGCGGGCCCTACATGATCAAGATAGGAAAAGAACAAAGCCCGCATCAGCCAGAGGCGGGACAGGTGCGGGGGGCCCTGGGTGCCCTGGCCCCTCAGTAGGCGGGTCTCGCTGCAGACTCAGGGGTCCCGGCACGGCAGGAAGGATCCTGCGCCCCATCCAGGCCAGGCCCATCCCTCTCCCTGGGACCCCTCTTCTTGCTTTCTCTGGGCTGTTTTCAGCATCACTGTTAACTGCGGTGCTCACATGCCTGCTTTCTGTGATTTTCCTTTTCTCTCTGGAATTCTCGGATGGCCCAAACATCCTGAGTGCTTGGCGAAAGCAACTCAAGAGACTTAAGAAGGGCTATTTGCTGGACACAAGATGCTTTACCACCTCTCACCTCTTTTCCGCTGCTCTTACCAAGTTTCCCTGGGGCCTGGGCCAGACAGAATTAGGCTTTGCTCGAAGGTGCAGCTAACACAGAAATTCCCGTGGTGGATCTCTGGGTACCAGGAAGAGCAAAAGCCTTCTGTTCTAAGATGCTAAGAGTGTGGGCAGGTAAAGAGTGCGTTTTTGTCCCACTGCCCGCCCAGGGGGTGGGGCTGAGTCCAGCTTGGGGAGCCCCGCGCCTGTTGCACTGAAGCTTGGCACACAAACGGCAGGATGCAGCTGCCCTCGGTGCACGTGTCAGCTGCCTGCCAAGCTCCCCAGGACAGCAGAGAGGAAATCCACCAAAACCCCCAGGCCACCTCGTCATCCCCAAGATCTGCAGGTGATCTGGCCTGGGGGCCTAGACCTCAGGGGAAGGGGCTGGAGGTGCACTGACCTGGGGGCCTGGAGGCCCGGGTGAGCTGAGCGACCCCTGTGCACACAGGGACTGCGCCGGCTCCAGTTCCAGGACGAGATTCTTCATGTCTGGGGAGAGAAGCTTCAAGACAAGGTGACACAGGTTTTAGGTCTGACCAGGGGTGCCGAAGACGGGTCAGCCCCCGGACACAGACCTGTTCACAGCCCTGCCCCGAGGCCGGCCATTCCCTGACTCCCCAGTGGGCGTCTCACGAAGGCGACCTCTGCCTCCCAGTCTCCTTCCTCTCTCTGCTCTGAGACAAGCCTGGCTTCAGCGGATTACAGAGAAAAAGCAACCACTCTGGATGGAGTTAGGAACTCACTCGGGGCCTTTACCAGCATCCAGGAGAGCACCATCCAATAGAAGTGAAATGAGTCTTAAATGGTCTGGTAACCGCATAAAAACGGTAAAAGGGAATAAGTGAAATTAATTTTGATGAGGATTTTATCTTACCCAGTATATCCCCAATATTATTTCAATGTAAAAAAAAATACTGAGATATTTTGCGTCATTATAAAAGGCATTCAGTGTGAGTTTTATACTCAGCACATCTCAGATGGAACTGGCCACGTGGGGCCAGAGGCTAGTGTATTGGACAGTATGGGTCTAAGAGGTCCTGGAAAGATGCGAGCATGATGAGCCCCTGGAATGCCTGCCAGCTCCCCCATCCTGCTCTTTCCCTGCCTCCCCTCCCTTCCCCCAGTCCCGTTCCCCCTCTCAGGACTGTTTCCTGCGTCACCTTGCGGATAAGGGTGTAAGAAGGAAATTTCACAGGCGCTCAGGGAGAAGACAAAACGAGAGGGAGAAACTCCACGTCTGAGCTGCGGACAGGAGCCCAGAAAGTTATCAGTTCACCTCAGTGTCTCTGAGCGGACAGGACCCTCGCCCGTCTGCCTGCTGGCCAGCTGAACCGCCCAGCCCAGCCTCCGCTTGAGGTGCTCGGCACGAAGGTCTGTTCAGGGTGGGGGGCGTGCAGAGAGCTGGCCCCTGAGGACAGACCTGGGAGGAGACCCCGCCCGGCGGAGGGGCGCCCCGGGACCCGACAGTCAGCGGTACTCACCGGGCCCCGGCCCCCTCGGAAGAAGGGCGGCGGGAACAGCGGGGGCGGCGGGGGCGTGAGCAGGCAGCATGCTTGCGGGCCGCCGCGCCTCTTCTGATCCAGGCCAGGCAGGGCTGCTGAGAGGAGACCCCCGATGTTAGTGTGGGGCCTGCGTCAGGGTGTCTGGGTGCCCACTGTGCCTGGGGAGGGGGGGCGTGTGCCACCCCGACGCCGCTCTCACTTGCAGCCCGCTGGGCGTGAGCGCCACCCCTGCCTATCCCTGCCCGGGGCCCTCCCCGCCTTGCCAGGTAGGCGAGTGGGCACTGCGGCTGCTGGGACCACCGGGAGGCCAGGCTCCTTCTCCAGACGCTGACGGTCACTTTGTAGACGGGACAGAGAACAGACGGTTCGAACAGACCCGCCAGGGGCCCCTTCTCTCGGCTGGGGAGAAGGCAGGCTCTGCTCACACCCTTGACGGGTGCCTGCAAGGAACCTTTTCGCGGGGGAGGCAGTGCCCCAGGNGCTGACGGTCACTTTGTAGACGGGACAGAGAACAGACGGTTCGAACAGACCCACCAGGGGCCCCTTCTCTCGGCTGGGGAGAAGGCAGGCTCTGCTCACACCCTTGACGGGTGCCTGCAAGGAACCTTTTCGCGGGGGAGGCAGTGCCCCAGGGCCAAGATGTCAAGCATCCGTTTGACTCCAGACTCTACACAGACATTCAGGTCACCCGAGCTCACAGGAGAGCTGCAGGCTCACGTCTTCAGGCACAGGAGTGAGATGACGAGGGGGCCCTGGGTCCTTGCAGCTTCACGGCCAGGCGTTCAGCGTCGGCACACGTTCAGTGCTGAGGCGGTCCTGGCAGAAAGGACCCAGATCCCCGGGGATTCCTGCAGCACCCGGGTGGAGATCCCGAACTCCCAGCCTCCAGGAGCCCCTTCAGCTCCTGTGTGGTCCCTACCCTGCTCCCTGCCCACCGCCCTGGCTCCCAGCCTGGGGGGTCCTTGTGGCTGTATCTGAGCTTCAAACGCACGTCAGCTCTGTGTGCTTTTTTGGCCCGACATCGCGTCTGTGACGGGCATCCTGATCGCTGCTTGTCGTGGTCACGCTGCTGAACAGAGGCCCCCTGTGGGACACGACCGCAACCCCCTTATCCATCCCGCTGCCTCTGAACACTGGGTCGACACGGCTACATGCCCGCCAGGCCGGCTAAACTGAGAAGGCCAGAACGTAACATTTGTCGGCAAGGGCGTGGGACAACCAGGATTCTCTCATTGGCTGCTGGGAGAGAAATGGCCTCAATCGGAAAACTCGCCACATCGTCTCGAAAGCCGAATGCAGCCACGTCCGATGGCTCGGCAACTCTCATGCCTGTGTGCTCGCCAATGGAAAAGTGGACGCGTGTTCACCCAAACACACGCCCTACTCGAACATTGCCCAGAGCTGTTGATTTTCCAGCGCCCAGTCCTGGTCTCGTGATGGTACCTCCTCGTCCACCCCTTCTCCGAATCTCTGACCTCACAGAACATTCTCTGCCCTGAAACCAGTTTCCAGACTTGTCTCCCGGGGACAGTGCTTGTCTTTTCTTTCCACCCTGTGATCCGAGGCCTGACCCAACCTCAGGCCGGCAGCGGGAGCTTCCCAGAAGGCACGCAGTGTGGGCTGCCGGTGTCAGCTCCAGCACCCCGGGAATCACTGCACACACCTACACCCTGGAACCCGGTGGAGGAGCAGCCCGCTGTCTGGACCAGTAGTCCTCAGCCCCCTCAGACACAAGGCCCCAGTGGTAAGAAGTATCTTTAAAGACCCCTTTGTTATCCTAAAATAAAATTCAAAAATAAGACAACATACCTATGCCATTTAAAAATCAATGTAGCGCTCTGAATGTAATGTAAAAGAGAGCTTTCAGAAAAGTGATTTGTGATATAACAATGCATGTTTTGATATGCATATTTTGCTGAGCACTAGCATGTCAGAAAACCTGATGACCTAGTTAGATGCTCGTTCCTGCGTGTGAAACCATACTGAACGCAAAGTCTACTAACATAAGGTGCGGTATCTGCACCGCAAATGCTTCAAGTGAGGTGCCCACTGTGAGATGCGATTTTTCTCAAACGAGGAAAAATACTGCGTAAAATCCCAACCAAACAAAGCACAGTCGCTACTCAGCAGTTATCTGAGAAAACTCAGTTTTCATACTATAGCAGTTCAACAAATATTGATGTGAAAGAGCATTAGCTCCTAGGATGACATAATTATGAAAAGTATGCATCTTCCATTTGACATTTCACAGTCCTGTGGGGCGTGGGACACGCATATGATGCTGTCCCACTGCAGGAAACCTCTCAGCTCAGCTGTTGTGACAACCGAAAATGAAAATTTCTAACAAGGCCCCATGAAACACTCTCTGAAATAAACTGTGCCAGTGTTTTCTTTGGTCAGTCTCCCAAGGTAATAGAAATAAAAGCAAAATAAACAAATGAGACTTAACCAAACTAATAAGCTTTGGTGCAGCAAAGAAAACCATAAACAAAACAAAGACAACCTACAGAATGGGAGAAAATATTTGCAAATGATGCGACCAACAGGGATTAATCTCCAAAATATACAAACAGCTCATACAACTCAGTAACAAAAAACAAACAACCCAATCAAAAAATGGACGGAAGACCTAAACAGACATTTCTCCAAAGAAGACATCCAGATGGCCAATAGGCACGTGAAAAGATGCTGAACATCACTAGTTGCTAGGGAATGCAAATCAAAACTGCAGTGAGGTATCACTTCACACCGGTCAGAATGACCACCATAAAAAAGTAAACAAGTAATAAATGCCAGAGGGGGCGTGGGGAAAGGGAACACTGCTACCCTGTTAGTGGGGTAAATGAGTGCCGTCATGGAGAACAGGCCGGAGGTTCCTTAAAAAAGTAAAAATAGAACTACTATGTGACCTGGCAATCCTACTCTTGGGCATATATCCAGAGAAAACTCTGGTTCAAAGAGATACATGTACCCCAGTGTCACTTTCACGCATTGGAGAAGGCAATGGCAACCCACTCCAGTGTTCTTGCCTGGAGAGCCCCAGGGACGGCGGAGCCTGGGGGGCTGCCGTCTGTGGGGTCGCACAGAGCCGGACACGACTGAAGCGACTCAGCAGCAGCAGCAGCAGCAGCAGCGGCACTGTTCACAGTGGCCGAGACGCGGAAGCGCCCTGAACGCCCGTCGACCGAGGAGTGGATGAAGACAGGATTTGAGCTCTGGCCCCAGAGTGCTTCCTGCTGATCTGGACTGGCTGTGGGTGCAAGTAAAGGCCATGTGGTGTGTTTATACAACGGAATATTCCTCAGCCCTAAAAGAGAATGAAATAACACCGTCTACAGCAGCACAAATGGCCCTGCAGAGTGTCATATTAAGTGAATCAAGTCAGAGAAAGACAAATGTCATATAATACTATTTATGAAGTGAAAGTGAGAGTCGTTTGCTTGTGTCAGACTTTTTGCGGCCCCATGGACTGTACAGTCCATGGAATTCTCCAGGCCAGAATACTGGAGGGGGTAGCCTTTCTCTTCTCAAGGGATATTCCCAACACAGGGATGAAACCCAGGTCTCCCGCATTGTGCAGGCAGGTTCTTTACCAGCTTAGCCACAAGGGAAGCCCTACATTACTTATAATATTGTATAATATTATATGTGGAATCTAAAAAATGAAACAAATGAACTTATTTATTAATACAAAATAGACTCACAGAGAAAACAAATTTATGGTTACCAAACAGGAAAGAGAGAGGGATAAATTAGGAGTCTAGAATTAGAAAAACTGTACAGAAAAGTCTTAATGACCCAGATTGTCACCCTGATTATTTAACTTATATGCAGAATACATCATGCAAAATGCAGGGCTGGATGAAGCACAAGCTGGAATCAAGATTTATGGGAGAAATATCAATAACCTCAGATATGCAGATGATACCACGCTTATGGCAGAAAGTGAAGAGGATATAAAGAGCCTCTTGATGAAAGTGAAAGGAGAGTGAAAAAGCTGGCTTAAGACTCGACATTCAAAAAGTCAAGATAATGGCATCCAGTCCCATCACTTCATGGCAAATAGATGGGTAAAAAATGGAAACAGTGACAGATTTTATTTTCTTGGGCTCCAAAATCACTATGGTGACTGTAGCCATAAAATTAAAGACGCTTGCTCCTTGGAAGAAAAGCTATGACAAACCTAAAGAGCATATTTAAAAGCAGAAAGATTACTTTTCCAGCAAAGGTCCGTATAGTCAAAGCTCTGGTTTTTCCAGTGGTCATGTATGGATGTGAGAGTTAGACTACAAAGACAGCTGAGCACTAAAGAATTGATGCTTTTGAACTGTGGTGTTGGAGAAGATTCTTGAGAGTCCCTTGGACTGCAAGGAGATCCAACCAGTCCATCCTAAAGGAGATCAGTCCTGGGTGTTCATTGGAAGGACTGATGCTGAAGCTGAAACTCCAATACTTTGGCCACCTGATGCGAACAGCTGACTCATTGGAAAAGACCCTGATGCTGGGAAAGATTGAAGGGAGGAGGAGAAGGGGACGATAGAGGATGAGATGGCTGGATGACATCATGGACTCAGTGAATGTGAGTTTGAGCAAACTCTGGGAGCTGGTGATGGACAGGAAAGCCTGACGTGCTGCTGTCCATGAGGTCGCAAAGAGCAACTGAACAACAACAATCCTCAGAGTAACCCTGAGAGTTAAGTAGTGGTATTACTATGATCCCATTTTACAGATCCATTAACTGAGGCAAAGAGGTGAAGCAACTGCCCAAGGTCATACAACTAGTAAGTGACAGAGACAGGATTTGAACTCTGGTTCAAAGAGTCCTTCTTGCTGATCTGGACTGACTGGCTGTGGAAATAAAGGTCAGGAGCTAAGAAGGCCAGAGGCTCCTGGAACAACCACCTGATATATTATAGAAAGTGTCAGTGCCTCCAACAAGTCACACCTGTTGCTGAACATAGTGGGCTCCACTACCTCATCGCGAGGAGTGAGGACATGCACCAGGGTGCCCACGGGCATCTCGCAAGAGGGGGCGAGGCAGGATTTATCCAGGAGTGGGGCTTTGCTACATGATGCTGGAGGGCCGCCTGTGGGGAAGCCCAGTCTGCCGTGGCTCTGGACTGACAGCCGCAGCCTCTCCTTTGCCCTCGCTCAGCCTCGGTGGACGACCAGGCTGAGCTGTGGTTGTCTGCGTGGCCTCTCCCAGCCAGGGGCACCTGCAGGCGGCTCACGAAGGTTCACTGCTCATCACTCCTGTCTCCAAATCGTCCAGGCCCCGGGGCCTCTGCAGCCCGCACCCTGCATGGCCCCCCACCGCGGTGGAAGACGCTGGCTCCGTCACAGCCCCACCCCAGGCCTGCCCCCGGACGCGGGCGCTCCCCTAGCAAACACACTGTGGCTGCTGCTCCTCCGGTTCAGGCTTCCGCAGGGGCTGCCCCCGGCCCTACCCCTGGACCCCCTTCATTTTCAGCAGGTGAGGACCATCTATTTCTGCCTGCCCCCCGCGCCCCGCCCCCAGCTCCCTGGAGAAGTTTGTTTTTAGCACCATCTAGTTTATTTCCAGCTCATTCCAGCTCAGAATATTTCCATCAGGTGGACGTGTTTGGGAACAGCTTCCCGCTCCCCCCCTCTGCCACCCTGCCCTCCCGGTCACTAAGACAGGACTTCACACATCTATTTTGGGGTCATCCGAGTGGCCTGCGGGTCTCTGTGGACCAGGCTGCCTCCATGGAATCGTGTCTGAGCTCAGGTCCAGCCTGGAAAGCCCCAGAGGCTCTGTTGTAATGGAAAACATCGCGTGTGTGTGTGTGTGGCGCGTGCATGGGGCCTGCAGAAACCTTGGTGCTCCACAAGGCTTAGCCTTGTGTGTGTGTGTGTGTGTGTGTGTGTGTGTGTGTGTGTGACGTGTTTGGGAACAGCTTCCCGCTCCCCCCCTCTGCCACCCTGCCCTCCCGGTCACTAAGACAGGACTTCACACGTCTATTTTGGGGTCATCCGAGTGGCCTGCGGGTCTCTGTGGACCAGGCTGCCTCCATGGAATCGTGTCTGAGTTCAGGTCCAGCCTGGAAAGCCCCAGAGGCTCTGTTGTAATGGAAAACATCGCGCGTGTGTGTGTGTGGCGCGTGCATGGGCCTGCAGAAACCTTGGTGCTCCACAAGGCTTAGCCCTGTGTGTGTGTGTGTGTGTGTGTGTGTGTGTGTGTGTGCATTGGACTTGCAGAAACCTGTGTGCTCACTCAGGCTTAGCCCCAGGAAATGCCAATCTCCAGGGAATCTTGGGAGTGCCCACCTTGACGCATAGACACTGGAGTTCCCCTGTGTGTGGCTCAGCTGTGCCACATCCTGGGTGGGGACAATCCTGGGTGTGACGCAGGCTTTTGCGTCACTTTGAGGGGTGTTTCCCTTTGCTGTTGTTGATGCCATCTTTGCCCTTTGAACAAAACACCTCCTTGAGTCTTGGAAAGTGATTCACTCAGACCTACGCTTGGAAACTCAGGGACCTGGAGGCCATGGGGCCCGGCGCGACTCCCCACTGCCACCTGAGACTCAGTTTCCCCAAATGCACCACATGGGATTTGGCCCAAACCCCCTCCAGAGTGCTTTCTCACCCATGGTGAACCCCAGCATCACCACCATCTGGGCCATCTGGGTCTCACTCACTAGACCAGCCCATCCGCAGGGCACTAGAGACAGCTTCCTCTGTTTCTGCCTCCTTGTTTTGCATCGAGCGGCATGGGAAAGAAGTGACCAAACTTTCTACCTTTGCAGGTTGGGGAAGTTGTAGGTGCAGCCACACGCTCACTGCAGCTGCTGGCACTCAGCCTGCTCCCCCCGCCACTCTGCGGCTCCCCTGCCTGGTGGAACGTGCACTCACAGGAGCCGAGGCGTGGAGAGCGGAAGGCACACGTTCACAGCATCCCTAGGGTTCTGACCGTGAGTCGGAAGCCTCAGCGGCAGCCCCGTTCTCAGCCCGCCTGCCTGCCGGCTGCCTGCTTTCCCCTGATGCACGGATTCCAGACCAGACTGCACCCCACAGTTTGGCTTCAACCCCACTCACACCACATGCACCTTGAGACACAAATTCTGACCCTAGGTCTTGAAGGCATTTGCACTTCTCTGAAAGACCATGTTAAAGTCGTGGGGCAGCAGTGAGTCACAGGACCTGGCCTGGAGAGGGCTGGAGAACTCTGCCACCCATGCCCAGGTGGCCCCGGATCACAGAGCACCGTGCTGCTTCAGAACCAAGGGGGCAGCTGCCAGCCTGCCACCCAGGGTCACCGGGGGGCACACACAAGCGTGGGAGCCAAGATCGCACGAACTCCAACATCAAACCCCTTTACATAGCAATTTCAACACCAGCGAAAGACTTGGAGGTTTAAAGGCTGCTGGAAGTTCCCCAGAACAACTTGGCTTTCCAAGAGTCTTTGTTTTTTTTTTCCAAAGCAACACTCAACACACACACACACACACACACACACACAACTCACCCAAACAGCAAGCCGAGTAACAGAGCAGTCCTGAAACGGTGAGCAGATGAGTGAGGCTGAGGGGTGGGCCTTTTGCACTTCTCTGAAAGACCATGTTAAAGTCGTGGGGCAGCAGTGAGTCACAGGACCTGGCCTGGAGAGGGCTGGAGAACTCTGCCACCCATGCCCAGGTGGCCCCGGATCACAGAGCACCGTGCTGCTTCAGAACCAAGGGGGCAGCTGCCAGCCTGCCACCCAGGGTCACCGGGGGGCACACACAAGTGTGGGAGCCAAGATCGCACGAACTCCAACATCAAACCCCTTTACATAGCAATTTCAACACCAGCGAAGGACTTGGAGGTTTAAAGGCTGCTGGAAGTTCCCCAGAACAACTTGGCTTTCCAAGAGTCTTTGTTTTTTTTTTTTCCAAAGCAACACTCAACACACACACACACACACACACACACACACACAACTCACCCAAACAGCAAGCCGAGTAACAGAGCAGTCCTGAAACGGTGAGCAGATGAGTGAGGCTGAGGGGTGGGCCGGTCATCGCGGGCAGGGCCCAGGCGCACTGGCAGCGGGCACTCTCTGGAGGCCGGCTGAGAGTTGTCACACCCCCAGCTCTGCCAGCACCTGCCCTGCTGGGCATCTGGGGTGGGAGCTGGCCAATCCCTGCCTCTGGCCCGGAGGCCAGGGGTCTGGAGGCCAGTCCTGAGCTCCCGGGAACAGGAAGAGGGAGGCAGGGTTCTCGCCTCTCAGGAGGACGCACTGGGCAGTGAGGGCGGGTGGCGGCTTGGGAGAGGAAGAGCATCCTGAGAGCACCAGGGGAGGAGATAGAGTTGGGAGCCCGGGATACTGATGCCCTTCTGGCAGAGAGGAAGCAGAGGGTCAGCCGTCGAACAGGCTGCTCTTGATTCTGGCAAGCCTGACAGGGCCGGGCTCGCTGTCACCCGGTCCGCGAGGGGACGGGGTGGGGCAGTCTGCCCGCCTCCACTCCAGGGAAGCTCTTTGGTCTCTGTTGCTTCACCATGTCTGTGCCAAAGTGCTGGCAACAGAGCTAATCTTAACTTAAAAATATGTATATATTTTCAAGGAGCCGACAGAGCAAACTGTTTCTAGACGAAGCTTTCCTGTAAGGTGATTAAGTGATGTGTACCAGATACGTGTGGAAATCTGACCCAGTGCACAAACACGTGCATACACACACACGCACACACGATATTCTAGATCACAGAAGCAGGAAGCACAGTTGTTTAAATAAACTTAGTGAATACCATGAGCTACAGCTGCTGCTGCTGCTGCTGCTGAGTCGCTTCAGTCGTGTCCGACTCTGTGCGACCCCATAGACGGCAGCCCACCAGGCTCCTCTGTCCCTGGGATTCTCCAGGCAAGAACACTGGAGTGGGATGCCATTGCCTTCTCCAATGCATGAAAGGGAAAAGTGACAGTGAAGTCGTGTCTGACTCAGCGACCCCATGGATTGCAGCCCACCAGGCTCCTCCGTCCATGGGATTTTCCAGGCAAGAGCACTGGAGTGGGGGGCCGTTGCCTTCTCCATGAGCTACAGGAGTTGGCACAGTTTGTCTGGACAGGGCCGGAGAGGAAGTGTTTTAGGCTCCGTGGACAGCCTCTGCTGCACTGCACCCCCGCCATCGTGCGTGAAAACAGCACAGACATCACGGGCAGCGGGCATGTGGCCACGCTGCAGTGGAACGTTATTTACAAAAGCAGGAGGCAAGCTGGACTTGGCTCCCAGGCTGTAGTTTGCCGACCACTGAGCTACACCCATCAAAAGAAAGGATACTTCTTGTGTTCGTCCATTCACTCATCGACTGCTTCATTCATTCAGGAACACACAGAGGGTGAGTGCCAAATGCCTGCCAGACACGCTGACTGGACACAGTCCCTGCCCTCAGTGCGTGTCATCAGCCTTTGTGGAAAGAGTCAAGCCCTGGAGCCAGGCAGACCTGGGCTGGAGCCCTGCTTTTGCCTCTGAACTTAAGGAAGTTTTTATTCACTCTCTCAGACCTTAGCTTACTTCTCTGTTGAGAGGGTAGGGAGAAATGAAACTAGTTCATTTGTTGTGAGGATAAGAGCAAGGCTTGTGGCGTTCCTGTGGAATAGGGACTCTTTCTATGAAAATATGAGGTGGAAAATTAAAAGTGGCTGACATGGGGCTGGGTATCTAGAGGGATTTACAGGAGGAAGTGATGGATACCAGCTGGGTCAAGGGATGCAAGTGAGAAATCAAGGAAAGCTTTCTGGAAGAGGTGACATTTGAGCTGAGTTTGAAATTGGAGAAGATCTGCTGGTACCATGATGGGAAGAGATAGGGAGGAGAGGGCTCTGTTCGTCCTGGCGCATTTCTCTCTGTTGGCAGAAACATCAGGAAATTCTGTACAGAGGGCTGTGGCAGAAAGGTCATCTACGTCCCCTTTACCCAGATTTCCTGGAGCTGGGTTGTGTTACTGCAGCTCTTCAGTTTTTCAAGCCTCATTTCAAACACCCTCAGAGACAGAAGTTTTGCCAATTTAAGTATCCGAAGCATTTAGTTTTTACCATTCCACATCAAACTTCTCCAGAATTTTATACAAGGAGACCACTCAGCTATACTGTTTCATTATTGTCAGAACAAAGGTGACTGCCCAGAGGATCGCCGAGGTCCTGTCCAGCCCTGCTGGTGTCCACATCTCTGCTCTGGACCTACTGTCTCAGGCTCCCCAGGGTCTCTTTCTGTCTCTTTCCTGCCTCAGCCCCACACCCTCTCTGTCTCCTCTCTCTCAGACTTTGTCTCACCCTCTGTCTCTCCAGGCACTAACAGTTGGATTTCCTTGAGTTAAATGGCCTGGAGGTGTGCTCTCTACCTGGCTGCCCCTCAGTCGGGTGTGCCATCCTAGGATGAGGGTCCTGGTCTCCAGCCCCGGTGTGACAGTAACGTGGGGGCGGCTTTGGACAACTCCCTGCTGTGCTCGGGGTTGGTCTTCCCACGTGTAAAATGGAGTGAAACAGGAGGGAAGGGGGCAGAGCACACCCTTAACAGGATGGCACAGCCCGAGGACACGACATTCCATTTGATTAGAACCAAATGGGTCCAAGATGGCAGAAGATTTGACTTCCAGTAGACCTTGACCCTCAGTACACGCTCGCTGTTCAGTTCAGTCGCTCAGTCGTGTCCAACTCTTTGCAACCCCATGAATCACAGCACGCCAGGCCTCCCTGTTCATCACCATCTCCCGGAGTTCACTCAAACTCACGTCCATCGAGTCCGTGAAGCCATCCAGCCATCTCATCCTCGGTCGTCCCCTTCTCCTCCTGCCCCCAATCCCTCCCAGCATCAGAGCCTTTTCCAACGAGTCAGCTCTTCGCATGAGGTGGCCAAAGTACTGGAGTTTCAGCTTTAGCATCGTTCCTTCCAAAGAAATCCCAGGACTGATCTCCTTCAGAATGGACTGGTTGGATCTCCTTGCAGTCCAAGGGACTCTCAAGAGTCTTCTCCAACACCACTGTTCAAAAGCATCAATTCTTCAGCGCTCAGCCTTCTTCACAGTCCAACTCTCACATCCATACATGACCACAGGAAAAACCATACCCTTGACTAAGCTGTAACATATCTGAAAGCTAAGTGACTCACCTAGAGGCACCAAGGCATCTCCGAGGCCAGCCACCAAAGACCAAAGAGTGGGTGGCGGCCCAGTTCCTGGAGAGCCTCACCCTTCCCCCAAAATAGGCGGAATAATCCTCCCACTCGGTAGCCTATGAAATTACCCAGCCCATGAATACTGTCGTTTGTCCAACTCTTTGCAACCCCATGAATCACAGCACGCCAGGCCTCCCTGTTCATCACCATCTCCCGGAGTTCACTCAAACTCACGTCCATCGAGTCCGTGAAGCCATCCAGCCATCTCATCCTCGGTCGTCCCCTTCTCCTCCTGCCCCCAATCCCTCCCAGCATCAGAGCCTTTTCCAACGAGTCAGCTCTTCGCATGAGGTGGCCAAAGTACTGGAGTTTCAGCTTTAGCATCGTTCCTTCCAAAGAAATCCCAGGACTGATCTCCTTCAGAATGGACTGGTTGGATCTCCTTGCAGTCCAAGGGACTCTCAAGAGTCTTCTCCAACACCACTGTTCAAAAGCATCAATTCTTCAGCGCTCAGCCTTCTTCACAGTCCAACTCTCACATCCATACATGACCACAGGAAAAACCATACCCTTGACTAAGCTGTAACATATCTGAAAGCTAAGTGACTCACCTAGAGGCACCAAGGCATCTCCGAGGCCAGCCACCAAAGACCAAAGAGTGGGTGGCAGCCCAGTTCCTGGAGAGCCTCACCCTTCCCCCAAAATAGGCGGAATAATCCTCCCACTCGGTAGCCTATGAAATTACCCAGCCCATGAATACTGTCGTATTTTGAGCCGCTCTTTTTCTCTGGGGTGGCCCACGCCGTGGAGTGCGTTTCTCTCCAGATAGATCTACTTCTTACCTATCACTTTGTCTCTAATTGAATTCTTTCTTCGATGAGAAAGAACCTGAGCCTCCTTACATACTGAAACCAGGTTTGCAATCTCAGCTGGAAGACAGTGTGGGTTCTGGCCGGGCTTCAGTCCTGGCCCATGGGTTTGAGTCCCAGTCTGTTCAATGGTTTCAGGAGCATTGCTCCAGAGGTGCTCTAAGCCCGTTCCAGCCCCAGCTTCTCCCAGGGGAGGCAACTCCCAAGACACAAACGGCCCTCCATGAGGGCCCGGGGCCAGAGGGGAGGGCCACGTTCCTCTCCTCTCCCCTGGAAAGCAGTTCTTGCCTTGAAGGCAGCCGGCCTGTGGCGCAGCTTTTCACCAGCCCAAGCACCAGCTCACCCAGCAGAGTTGCCTGCAAAATCTAATTCATAATAAAACTTTCCAGGGCCTTCCTGCAGCTGGTGTCAGCAGGTGTCATCTTCACAAGCTTTTGTCTTAATTTCAGCTCTGGGATTTATCAGCCGGGCCAGAAGACCCTTCTGGAATACTGCTGCCCCGGGCACCAGGCCAGTGCGCCTGCCCCCACTGCGGCACGCGCAGGCCTGCTTCCTGCTGAGCCCACCAAAGCGGGGTCTGCTTTGTGTCTCCCCATCCCCCACCCCTGCATGACTCCCACCCTTGCTGCCCAGAGAGACTGTGCAGCCTGGCTAACTTGGTGCCTTCCCAAGGACGCAGGCGCCCAGAAGAGGCCAGAGGGCCTGGGTTCTCCCTTCTCACCGCCTGACACGCTCACCTTGACCAAACTTTGGTCAGGCTCTGAACCAGGCCCCCACCCTGGGCTTCCTTGTCAGCCTGCTGAGTCCTGTTTTGCAAGAATGCTCTAAGTCAGTTTTGAGAGACTCCCCACCCTTGACATCTTCTCACTCTTGACATCTGATCAAATTCCTCATCCCCCACCATACCCTTGATATCTCATCACGTGGCCTGCCTTTGGCAAGAATGTTCTTAAGTGACTTTAGCTGGATGCCCTACCCTTGGGATCTCTCCATAATTTTCCACATACCAACCTCCCAACCTGCTGTTTGACTACAAATCATCACATTAAACAATTCCTGTTTAATTCGGAATTGAACCCACTCTCTCTTCTCTTGGGCTTCCCTGGTGGCTCAGATGATAAAGACTCTGCCTGCAATACAGGAGACCTGGGTTTGATCCCTGGGTCAGAAAGATCCCCTGGAGAAGGGCATGGCAGCCCACTCCAGTCTTCTTGCCTGGAGAATCCCATGGACAGAGGAGCCTGGAGGGCCACAGTCCATGGGGTGGCAAAGAGCTGGACACGACTGAGCAACTAACGCACCACTGTGTGCCAAGCCCTTGCTGTGCCACAAGGATGGAGGGACAGACATGCCCACAGCCTGGCCTCTGGAGGGCAAAGGGCTTTCATCTCCTCTGCTAGCTCCAACGGCTGGTGCCGATTTCCTGGGACGCTGTGTTAAGAAGGACTCTGATGAAAGAGGGCTTCCCTGAGATGGGAAGAGGGAGCAGCATCTCGGCTGAGGCTGGCTGGGCCTCATTTAGCAAGCTCTCCTCACAGAACAGCGACAACACCAGAGTCAGCACATCCCACACTTTATGACACTGAGTCCCCAGGGGACGATCATCCCCGATTTACAAAGGAGGAGCCGGGTCACTTGGTCCAGCTAGAAGAGAAGGTCGGGGGGGGGAAGGTCAGAGTTCAACAGGACTCTCATGCGGCTCTGGGAGAAGGTGGCCTCCTGGGGGTGGTCCCCAGCCCCAGAGGTGGCTCCCCGCCAGACCACCCTGACCCTCCCCGGCTCCTCTCTACTCTCGCAGTGTAGGCGGCTCCCCCTCCACCCTGACCTGGCCTTTCCCTGGGGGTGGACTCTCAACCCCCAGCTGCTGACTTGACACTCCAAGACCTCCTCTGAGTTGGGCCGGAGAAGGCTGGTACCTCCCCAGGAGGTGAGCTTCCCTTTCCATGGGACAGAGCTGTCCCTGAGAAGTGGTGGCAATGCCCAGTGCCCCCTCAGTGACGGGCAGGTGGCCACGGGACCCTTCCCGCTGATGGCTCTGGTGATGCGAGGGCCGGCACAGAAAGTGTCCGCGTCCCTGAATGCCAGCGAGGAGGCCGGCCGCCTCCGACAGAGCCTCCGCACTCTTGGACAAGCAGGAAATAAATTTTCACTAGGCAGAGTCACTGAAATGCTGGCATTTGTCACAGCATGTATCACTAACCCGAATCGGGGCAAGGCGCCAACCAGGGGAACATTCGTGACTCTGAGCACCCTTCCCTGGTCCCCCCACATGCTGTGTGTACCCGCATCGCCAGCCTCGTCTCCAGACGAGCCGCAAGACCTGAGGAGGCACCTGAAGAGACGCACAGCCTGATTTTGAAGACGTCGGTTGAATCCAGGTGCCTGACCCTGGAGACTTCTGGACATCTGGCGACCAGCATGAAGTGCTGACCTTGCCCCACACCCCCACGTGCAGGGGAGAACCAGCAGGGAGCCTCAGAGAAATGCAGTGTGTCCTAGCCAGGCGGGCTTGGGGCATTCACACCCAGTCCCCGGTCTCTCTAAGCAAACCTCACGATCACTCATCCTCAGGTTCTAGTTTTCTGGTTGGTAAATGCACACGAGCAGGCAATTCACTAGTCAGCTGCCTCGCTGACTATCCCAACCGCAGAGAGGGTGCAGTCATGCATGCATTTACCTTCTCTGTGGAACAGTTTACTCTTCAAAGTGGGCAAGGGATCTGCAGCTCATTTTTAAATTCACCCAAAAAATAATAAGTTATCGCAAAATGATAACAATCGCAGAATCGATGTAGTGGGTATTATTTGTTTGCTAGGGTGGCCTTAGCGGAGCACCTGAGTGGCTGAAGCAACAGGTCATCACTTTTCACACTTTGGGAATCTAGACAGCCAAGACAAAGGTGTCAGGTTTGGTTTCTCCTGAGGTTTCTCTCCTTGGCTTGCAGATGGCTATCTTGCCCTGTGTTCTCTTGGGGCCTTCTTCCCCTTTTCAAACATCTCTGGTGTCTCTGTGTGTGTCCAGATCTCCTCTTCCTAAAAGAACACCAGTCAGAATGGACCAGAGCCACGCGTATGGCCTCGCTTAACCTTAATCACTCCTCTGAGTCACTCAGAATTGTAAAGTAACCTTAATCACTCCAAATACAGTCACATGCTGAGGTAAGGGGGGTTGGGACTCCAACAGATTCATCTCAGGTTTCTTGCCTGGAGAATCCCATGGACAGAGGAGCCTGGAGGGCCACAGTCCATGGGGTGGCAAAGAGCTGGACACGACTGAGCAACTAACGCACCACTGTGTGCCAAGCCCTTGCTGTGCCACAAGGATGGAGGGACAGACATGCCCACAGCCTGGCCTCTGGAGGGCAAAGGGCTTTCATCTCCTCTGCTAGCTCCAACGGCTGGTGCCGATTTCCTGGGACGCTGTGTTAAGAAGGACTCTGATGAAAGAGGGCTTCCCTGAGATGGGAAGAGGGAGCAGCATCTCGGCTGAGGCTGGCTGGGCCTCATTTAGCAAGCTCTCCTCACAGAACAGCGACAACACCAGAGTCAGCACATCCCACACTTTATGACACTGAGTCCCCAGGGGACGATCATCCCCGATTTACAAAGGAGGAGCCGGGTCACTTGGTCCAGCTAGAAGAGAAGGTCGGGGGGGGGAAGGTCAGAGTTCAACAGGACTCTCATGCGGCCCTGGGAGAAGGTGGCCTCCTGGGGGTGGTCCCCAGCCCCAGAGGTGGCTCCCCGCCAGACCACCCTGACCCTCCCCGGCTCCTCTCTACTCTCGCAGTGTAGGCGGCTCCCCCTCCACCCTGACCTGGCCTTTCCCTGGGGGTGGACTCTCAACCCCCAGCTGCTGACTTGACACTCCAAGACCTCCTCTGAGTTGGGCCGGAGAAGGCTGGTACCTCCCCAGGAGGTGAGCTTCCCTTTCCATGGGACAGAGCTGTCCCTGAGAAGTGGTGGCAATGCCCAGTGCCCCCTCAGTGACGGGCAGGTGGCCACGGGACCCTTCCCGCTGATGGCTCTGGTGATGCGAGGGCCGGCACAGAAAGTGTCCGCGTCCCTGAATGCCAGCGAGGAGGCCGGCCGCCTCCGACAGAGCCTCCGCGCTCTTGGACAAGCAGGAAATAAATTTTCACTAGGCAGAGTCACTGAAATGCTGGCATTTGTCACAGCATGTATCACTAACCCGAATCGGGGCAAGGTGCCAACCAGGGGAACATTCGTGACTCTGAGCACCCTTCCCTGGTCCCCCCACATGCTGTGTGTACCCGCATCGCCAGCCTCGTCTCCAGACGAGCCGCAAGACCTGAGGAGGCACCTGAAGAGACGCACAGCCTGATTTTGAAGACGTCGGTTGAATCCAGGTGCCTGACCCTGGAGACTTCTGGACATCTGGCGACCAGCATGAAGTGCTGACCTTGCCCCACACCCCCATGTGCAGGGGAGAACCAGCAGGGAGCCTCAGAGAAATGCAGTGTGTCCTAGCCAGGCGGGCTTGGGGCATTCACACCCAGTCCCCGGTCTCTCTAAGCAAACCTCACGATCACTCATCCTCAGGTTCTAGTTTTCTGGTTGGTAAATGCACACGAGCAGGCAATTCACTAGTCAGCTGCCTCGCTGACTATCCCAACCGCAGAGAGGGTGCAGTCATGCATGCATTTACCTTCTCTGTGGAACAGTTTACTCTTCAAAGTGGGCAAGGGATCTGCAGCTCATTTTTAAATTCACCCAAAAAATAATAAGTTATCGCAAAATGATAACAATCGCAGAATCGATGTAGTGGGTATTATTTGTTTGCTAGGGTGGCCTTAGCGGAGCACCTGAGTGGCTGAAGCAACAGGTCATCACTTTTCACACTTTGGGAATCTAGACAGCCAAGACAAAGGTGTCAGGTTTGGTTTCTCCTGAGGTTTCTCTCCTTGGCTTGCAGATGGCTATCTTGCCCTGTGTTCTCTTGGGGCCTTCTTCCCCTTTTCAAACATCTCTGGTGTCTCTGTGTGTGTCCAGATCTCCTCTTCCTAAAAGAACACCAGTCAGAATGGACCAGAGCCACGCGTATGGCCTCGCTTAACCTTAATCACTCCTCTGAGTCACTCAGAATTGTAAAGTAACCTTAATCACTCCAAATACAGTCACATGCTGAGGTAAGGGGGGTTGGGACTCCAACAGATTCATCTCAGGGGAGGGCGAGATACAGGTCAGCCCACGGGAGTGGGTGTTCTGTATCTGGTGTTCTCAGGACAGTTCTTTCCACTTTTTTTTTTTTTTTGAATGTTGGGGATTTTCTACGATAAAATTTTTAAAATACAAGGAGACAACAAAGAACCAAGGACACCTCTACAGGGCTAGGAGCAGAGTGGGCCATCCAGTGCCCTCGTTGGCAAATGTCTGGGTGCTCAGGAGCTGCACTTGGAGCTGGCTAGGCACCAGAGTTGCCTGGAGGAGCCCCGAGTCATTCACCAGGAGACCTCGAGCAAGTAACTGGTCCTCAGGAAGGACGTGAAGTGACCATGCTCTCCTGCACCCCACCCACATAAGGCTGCCCAGCTTACAAGGACGAAGGACAGTCACCTCACGGTGGTTACTGTTCTGTAGTAAGTCTTCCATCAGAAGCCACGTCTGTGGTTGTGCAGAGGTTTGAGGAGACACCCCTATCTGTCTTCCCATCCCCCACAAGGGGACTTCTCTGCTGCTGCTGCTGCTGCTAAGTCGCTTCAGGTGTGTGCGACTCTGTGCGACCCCATGGACTGCAGCCCACCAGGCTCTGCAGTCACGGGGATTCTCCAGGCAAGAACACTGGAGTGGGTTGACATTGCCTTCTCCAATGCATGAAAGTGAAAAGTGAAAGTGAAGTTGCTCCGTCATGTCCAACTTAGCTACCCCATGGACGGCAGCCCACCAGGCTCCCCCGACCGTGGGATTCTCCAGGCAAGAACACTGGAGTGGGGTGCCATTGCCTTCTCCAATGCATGACAGTGAAAAGTGAAAGTGAAGTTGCTCAGTCGTGTCCGACTTAGCAACCCCATGGACTGCAGCCCACCTTCTCTGGATCTTACCTAAAGGGAGGCATCTGCTTTTTCTGAGTTCCAGTTCTAATTTGGCCAAATGGCACATGGTAAATAGAGAGGAAGGAGGAGGCAACACTATCAGGAGGCAAGGGAACATCCAGAAACCTCCCCAAGGCGGGCTGTGCCGTGGCTCTGAATTCGATTAGAGAGGCCGGGATAAATCAGCAAGTCCTATTCAATCTCCTGCTTTGGCTTGACAGGGAGGCCACGTTTCTAGAGTGATTCAGCAGATCTGGCCACAGGTCACAGGCGAAACCATCCAGTCACATCGGGCCCGAAGGCTGGGTTGTTTCCAATTTGCACCAGCAACTGGGGCTCAGTGGAAAGACCCTATGTTTCCACCAGCTACGTTTCCATGCCTTCATTCGTCCACAGACATTTTAGCTCTATGGACATTTATGATTCAAAATCACACAGGCCTTTCCCTAGAACCCCCTTCCCCCTTCCACCGCTTCCAGGAATTGTTACCTGAGGGTCCACAGCAGGTGGGGAGGAGGGAACCGGGGACCCTGGGAGCCCCTGGCTGCCTGCTGTTTACCCACTGGCACAGGGAACATTTCTACCCTTTGGTCTCATGAGTCACTGAAATCCCTGGATTCCAGAACGCGGGGAACTCGGCTTGACCCGCTTGAACTCAGTTGAACATTAGAGCTTCTCAACTGAACAAGCTGGCAGAAAGAATCTTACAAGCAGCGCTATAGTTACGTGGTTCTATCATTCTGGAAATTCCCTGAGATCTCAATTCCCTTCTGTAATTTGTGTTTAACAGATATTTTTTATTAAAGTTTTTTTCCTTTTAATGCGCACTATTTTTGAAAGTCTTTATTGAGTTTGTTACAATATTGTTTCTGTTTCATGTTTTCTTTTTCTTTTTTTGGCCTCAAGGCATGTAGGATCTAGTTCCCTGACCAGGGATCAAACCCTGTCTTGGATGGTGGATTCTTGACTGCTGCACTGCCAAGAAGTCCCTCTAGCAGAGTTTTAAAGACAGAAAAATCCTATCCTGTGCTCCAGGTGAGAGGCTCGCTTTTGTATGTGTATGTGGGATTTTCCTGAATTGTTTACAATAGGTAATACATTCATGTGATTAAAAATTCAGAAAGTATAAATGGTTACACTTGAAAACTCTTCTACCCTGTCTCAGTTCCAATTGTTTACTTTCAATTAGTCTCCTGTGTACTTTTCCATGAATATTTTATGCACAGTGAGGAAATAGGTATAGTGTTTCCCTCTCTTACTCAAAGGGTTACTTGTAATATAATATTGTATTTCTGATACTATCTCAGTTTCTTTTTTTTTTTTCAACTTTCTCAGTTTCTTCACAGTATTTCTAATAGTATATTCCATACTACTGTACCGTACAAAATGCATCCACATTCCTTTCTATGGCTTTGGAATAGTCCTTCATTTGGAAGAACCATAGTTTGTTCACCCTGCCCCATACTATGGTGCATTTGGGTGATTTGCAAACATTTGCTCGTACAAACAACGATACAGTGAAATAACCTTCTGGATTTCCCTGGTGGTACAGCGGGTGAGACTGCCTGCCGATGCAAGGGACGTGGGTTTGATCTCTGGTCAGGGAAGATTCCACATGCCCTGGAGCAGCTAAGCCGTTGCGTCACAACGACTGACCCCAAGCTCTAGAAGTGCAGCTGCTGAAGGCGGCGTGCCTAGGGCCTGTGCCCTGCAACAAGAGAAGCGGCGCAACGAGAAGCCCATGCACTGACTTTAGGTAAGAGAAAGCCCTCGCGCAACAACGAAGACCCAGCACAGCCAACGTGAATAAAACACGCCTTCTGCATGCGTCTTTGTATCATTGGTAACCACGTCCACTTGATGAATTTCTAGAATTGCTGAGTCAAAGAGTGTGTGCATTTGTAGTTCTTACACACAATGCCTAATTCATCGCCACAAAGTCCTCATCAAGCCACATTCCATCCCACAAGCAGAGAATGAGGATATCTGTTTCCACACACGCTCACCACCACACGTGATGTCAGACCTTTGAACATTATCCATCTGACCAATGAAAAACGACACTTTGGTGTGATTATAATTAGCATATCTCTTAAACTGAATGGGGCTGGGGATACGTTCACATGTTTTAGAGCCATATGTATTTATTCCATTTTTTCCATTAGTTTGGTGGCCTTCTGTTAAAAATTTTTTGAATATATAAAAAAGTAGCACTTTATGATCGGAGAAGGCAATGACACCCCACTCCAGTACTCTTGCCTGGAAAATCCCATGGACGGAGGAGCCTGGTGGGCTGCAGTCCATGGGGTCACTAAGAGTCGGACACGACTGAGAGACTTCACTTTCCTTTTTCACTTTCATGCATTGGAGAAGGAAATGGCAACCAACTCCAGTGTTCTTGCCTGGAGAATCCCAGGGACGGGGGAGCCTGGTGGGCTGCCGTCTATGGGGTCGCACGAGTCAGACACAACTGAACCGATTTAGCAGCAGCAGCACTTTATGATATGACTTGCAAATATTTCCTCCAGTTTGTTTTGGTCTTTTGATACTGCTTTTTGAATTGTTTTTCTCATACATAACCTTTTTTTATGTAGTATAATAGATTGCAGAAGCCTTTTTTATGGCTTCTGGATCCTCCTCATTATAGGTCTTCCCCCAAATCTCCCAAGTTTTCGCCTAACAATTTTATGATTTCATATCTTACGTTATCAACCTTAATTCATTTGTGATTTATTCTGGTGTAAGATGTAAGTTTGTTTGCTTGCTTTCCCGGAGACATTTTATCTGTGACCTAATGCAGGAAACAGAACCCTTCCTTACTGAAGGTAGCCCCCAGACGTCAGCTGTCACACCACCTGGGAACACGCACGGCTGGCTCAGGGCTGGGACCCGGATCAGCTGCGTGCTTCCCTTCATTGTTCTCTTCACTCAAATGCCAGCCACCTCTGTGCACCCCGGATCCTACCGCAGTGACCCGCTTCACTTCTCACTGGTTATTTCACTTGTGTTACTTAAATGTCACAGACAGACTACGGGCTTCTCGTGTTAGTCTGTCTTGTGAATCTTCTTGTTCAGTATAACAGTTAAGTATACTATTAATTATACATGACGCACTGCAGTCGTGTCCGACTCTTTACGACCCCATGGACTATACAGTCCAGGGAATTGTCCAGGCCAGAATACTGAAGTGGGTAGCCTTGCCCTTCTCCAGTGATCTTCCCAAACCAGCGATTGAACCCAGGTCTCCCACATTGCAGGCAGATTCTTTACCAACTGAGCCACAAGGGAAGCCTAAGAATACTGGAGTGAGCAGCCTATCCCTTCTCCAGCAGATCTTCCTGACCCAGGAATTGAACCAGGGTCTCCTGTATTGCATGCAGCTTTACCAACTAGGGTATTAGGGAAGCCCACAAATAGGAGGAGGTACAATAAAAATTGGTCATTTGATTGATGGGAAGTGTATCAAAATCTGTATATATCAAGTAACAGTCATAATTTAATTTATAGACAGATGCTATTATAATGATGACAATTATCTGAACCCATTCAAATGGATTTTCTTGTCTCATATAGGAAAAAAACAATAAGTGGCAGCAGATGGGTATGTGGCCCCAAAACCGAGCATCTTTGGCAAGTCAGCCCACATTTACTGGCATTCCATTTGAAATTTTCATGTTTAGTAACTTGTCTCTGATTTCCCTGGAGGTCCCACGCTGGCAGGCCTGGTTGGTGACTTGGCATCACTGTCCATTTGGAAGGGGGCAAGACCATCATTCCAGATGCTGTGTGGACAGAGGGCCCAGTTCTCCCGACTTAGATTAATTGAATACGGGAAGTGACTTGTCTACCAGCTAGGGAATACATGGGGTCACACAACTTCCCAAAGCGGGGGTCCCCTCGAGCCTGCAGTTTCCTGGGGGCCCCTAGAGTGCTCACCCGGTCTAGGGAACTGAGAGCTTTCTTACTCACAGCTTAGGGGGGTGCCTCTAGGTGGACTCTGCCCATCAGCTCAGGACTCAGTAGCTTAGGCCGACCCTTGCTGTGGGCCCGCTGATGTCATACCCTCCCATGTTTCTTCCTCTGATGCTCATTGCAACCCCGTGAATTACCCTCTGCTGTGCCCTGGGTCCTGACAGCCAAGGTCCTGTGGAGTTGAGTGTCTGAGCCCAGACTTCTGGTTCCATAGCCCACACTTTTGTGACAGTCCCTGCTCAACTCAGGGTCTGAGGGAGACTGAGTGCTGAGACTGGACTCCAGTGCCAGGAGCAAATCCATCTTGCCACCAAATAAGAGCAGGTGGGAATAGGGCAGAGATGAAGCAACTCAGGAGGAGGCTAGTGGCCTGGATTCCAACTCTCTCGCTGCCATCTGGAATAACGGTTGCAAACAGTAAGTGAGAGCTTAACTATGTTCCCCCTGGAGAAGGAAATGACAACCCACTCCAGCATTCTTGCCTGGAAAATCCCGTGGATGGAGGAGCCTGGGAGACTACCATTGATGGGGTTGCAAAGAGTCGAACATGACTGAGCGACTTTCACATACACACATACATAGCTGTGTTCCAGGCGCAGTGCAAAGCTCTGTACCTACCACACTGCCATCTGATGAGGCAGGTCCTCTTCCCCACCCCCACTTTTCAGTTACCATTATCGTGTGTTTGCTGTGGGCTGGATACAGTGCTATGCACACTCAGTATACGCTGCCATTGCTTCATTGTGATGGCTCTAAGAGATCCAAGTACCTTTTTTGTTGTTGCAGCACTGCACAGCATGTGGGATGTTAGTTCTCTGACCAGGGATCAAACCCATGCCCCCTGCAATAGACATGTGGAGCCCTAACCACTGAATCTCCAGGGAATTCCCAAGAGAAGGGAAATCAGATAAAGCAGAGATCACAATGATAAAGAAGGAAGAGAATGCTTTGAAAAATGAACAAAATGAAAACTAGCCCCTGGACCACCAGGGAAGTCCCCCAAGTACCTTTTTAACACCTGTTTTACTCATGCAGACACCAAGGCTCAGAGATGTTTAGCAACTTTTCCAAGGTCACAGAGCTGTTCTGAGTGGGTTGAAATGGAAACACAGGTTCCTCCCATTCTGCTCAGTTCTTCTCATCATTTTTTCGCAGTAGAGCTATGCTTCTCAATGAAGGGCAAAGGGTGGGGGGAGCTATTTTACCCCTCTCCCAGGCGACCTTCTGCAACATCTGGAAACATTTTTGTTATAACTGAGAAAGGTACTCTTGACTTCTAGAGGGCAGAAGCCAGAGACAGTGCTTGATTAGTTTCCCAAGGTCGCCAGGACAAATTGCCACCAAAAAATGGCTTAAGACAACAGAAATTTGTTGTCTCTAAATTTTGGAAGCTAGAAGTCCAAAATCAAGGTGTTGCCAAGGCCATACACCTTCTGAAGGTTCTAGGGAAGACGCTTTCCTAGCGTTTCACGACTCCCAGCAATCCTTGGCATTCCCTGCCCTTAGTCTTACCATTCCAGTCTCTTCCTCAATCTTCACGTGGCCTTCTTCCCTGGGTCTGGTGTGGCTTCTCCTCTTTGTACAAGGACACCAGTCATTTGATTCAAGGTCAACCCTAAATCCCAGATGACTTCATCTCAAGATCCGTAACTAATTGCATCTGCAAAGATCTGTGTTTCAAACAAAGTCACATTCTGAGGTTCCAGATGGATATGAATATTCAGGGATGCTTTTCAGCCACCACACTGTTAAGTACCCTTCAAGGACAACCTCCCACAGCACATATTTATTTCAAAATATCACAGTGCTGAGGTTGGGAAACGCTGCTTCAGAGAGAGGCATTTCTTCTCTGGGAAATAAGGAGAATGGTCTCTGCTAATCACAAAAAGGGTCTCAGAGCAGCTTCAAGTCCAGAGACCAGAGGCAGTTACTCTTATTAATCCCATTTTACAGAGGTGGAAACTGAGGTGTTCCCAAAACTGAGACCACTAGGCCAAGATCATTTAGCTACTGGGGTCACGAAGCTGTCACTCAAGACCACAGCTGTCTGTAGGTGGACCCCAAGGCTTTTCCTGCCAAGAGTGAGCTCTCAGGTGCCAAAGCTGAAGAGAAACGTGGGCCGAAACCCCTTCTTTGTGGAGGAGCTAATTCTGTAAATCAGCAAGTGACTTGTGAGCCACCGAGTCAGAGCAAGTCTACGGCAAGAAGGAGCCCTGGAATCTGGTCCATTCTTTCGTTTCACAGTTGAGGACACTGAGTCTCAGGCAGAGCAGATGGCTGGTCCCACAGGACACATGTCCCAGAGGCGGCGGCAGGGCAGAGAGAGGACCTGGGTTCCCCCAGTTCGACCTCAGGGCCTTGGGACGACACCGCAGCCCCCGGCCTCCCGGGGCTCCCGTCACGGGCGGAGGCGGGGCGCGGGGGAGGCGGGCCGCGGAGGAGGCGGGGCGCGGAGGAGGCGGGGCGCGGAGGAGCACCACCCAGGCCCCCGGCCTCCCGGGGCTCCCGTCACGGGCGGAGGCGGGGCGCGGGGGAGCCCACCCAGGCCCGCGGGCTTCCCTCGGGACGCTCGTCCCTGCCGGGGACCTTCCCTGGGCCCCGCTCAGCTCTCAGGAGGACAGACAGGAGAGTTGTCTTCCCCCGGAACCGCCCCCACCGCACACACACATCCTGCACATTAACCTCGACAGCCGAGAACCTGGTTCCCGGACGACCACAGAGAATCTGGAGGCCTTTTGGTGGGGGAGTCACCCTGTATATTCCACCCCAACACAGAGGGTCTCGGAAAACCAGCCAGCTCTGTTTGGGCACAGAGGCAGCCTGGTTTCAACTGTCCACGGTGAGGACGCGCCCACAGGCCCCTCCCAGAGGAGACGAGTTCAGCCCAGAGTCACAGGGAGGTAGGAAAACCCCAGTCTGGCAGGTAGGCCTCTCCAGGCAGGACAGCCATCATCGCCACGTCCCCTACCCTCTCGGTTGGCCGAGACCCCCATGCCAGGTCTGAGACCCCGAAGGTCCTTCCTGGAGCATGTAGCCCCAGACCGAACTACCAGCTGCAGCGGGAAAGCTCCAGGGCTTCCTCCAGGCTCCTCAGAGAGACACCTAGAAGGCCAGGTGAGCGGCGGCAGGAGGCCTGGGGAGGCCCGGAAGGGGAAGAGCCTCTCCCAGTCCCATTCACAGGCCCTTCTTTTCTTTCCTGTTTTCAGATCTGGTTCCTGGTGCAAACCCCCCAGCAGCCACCAGCCCCCCCAGCCTTCAGCTGTCTCACCGCCCAGCACACGCCTCCCACCTGTGCTTGTGCGGTTGCCCTGGAGACCTAAGTGCGGGCTTGAATGGAGTCTAACACGCCCAGCGGGGAGATGGAATAGGGCCAGGTGTATTTTTAAAGCTGGTCATCACGAGAAGAGCCTCCTTCCCTGGTCACTGGGTCCCTGCTTTAGGGGCTGGTTCACAAATGCAAAATGGCTAAACGCTGAGCCTCTTGCATAGCTTTAACCTACTGGATAGTTTAAGCAGAAAGTTATCGTCTCTATTGTATTTCGGACTTCTGCCTTTTGACACAGTCATCTCCTGGCGTGTGTAGTCACTGTGAAAGTGAAAGTGAAGTCGCTCAGTCGTGTCCGACTCTTTGCAACCCCATGGACTGTAGCCTACCAGGCTTCTCCGTCCATGGGATTTTCCAGGCAAGAATACTGGAGTGGGTTACCATTTCATTCTCCAGGGGATCTTCCTGACCCAGGGATCGAACCTGGGTCTCCTGCATTGGAGGGAGGCACTTTAACCTCTGAGCCGCCAGGGAAGCCCAGTCACTGTGAGATTCTGGAAATAATGAGAGAAAGACTGACACATCACACACCAGGTGCTTCTTAAAATTCTTTGTGTTCATAATTAGCCCACTTAATCTTCACAGCTGCTCTGTGAGTGAAATCCTACTCTGAGCCCCATTTTACAGTTAGGGACACTGAGGCACACAGCGGGTGATTGGTCTGCCCAACACCCCAAAGCTAAGGGAGACACAAGATTTGAACCTAAGCAGCATGACACCAGATGCCCCACTCCTAATCGATGGGCCCTTCCACCTCTGCAACCTTGTGCCCAGACAGTCCTGATTTGGAAATCTGGCCCTGGCCCTGTGCATCCTCAGGGAAGTGTCTGTACCTCTCTGAGCGGTAGTTCCCCTTTTGGTAATACGGGGTGACTAATGTCTTGTGAACTTGTAATCAGAAGTCAGGTATGTAAAGAGTCTAGCAGGTAAGGAGTGCTCTATGCAAGGTAGTTTTACTGGTGTTACTGGGGCTCCCTGGGCAGCTGGACCCCAGCACTGGTATTGCAGCCGTGGGTGCTGAGCCGTAACTGCTACTGTCCAGAGGGGTGGGTGGGCAGGCAACTGCACGAGGGCCAGCAGGACCATGGCTGCTGCGTTAACCAGTCCACTGCCATGGCCCTTGGCAATCACCAGGCCTGCGGGCTTCCAGCTCCTGCCACAAGCCCCTGGACCTATGCTGGAGGGCTTCTCCAGCCGTGGATGTCACCTGCGAAGCACGTCCCCAGGAGCTGGTGGGTGAGCATCCAGTCCCATGTCTCCCTGAGGTCCCAGGAGGTCTGAGCCCCGGCTGCCCCCAGCTGGAGTCTGCTCATGACCTCCCCCAGCAGCGACTGCCCTTCCCTGTCTGGATTCCCAGTGCCCTGCTGGGATTACCCTCTCCCCCAAAACATACCACTTGCACCCAGATCCTTGTCTCAGGGTCAGCTCTAGAAGTGAAAGTGAAGTCGCTCAAGTCGTGTCTGACTCTCTGCGACCCCATGGACTGTAGCCTGCCAGGCTTCTCCGTCCATGAAATTTTCCAGGCAAGAGTACTGGCGTGGGTTGCCATTTCCTTCTCCAGGGTATCTTCCCGACCCAGGGATTGAACCCGGGTCTCCTGCACCGCAGGCAGATGCTCTGGATCCCTTGAGAGGGATCCAAATGACGATAGTATCCACATGCCTCTGATCCTGATGTCCTTAAAGAAAGTCCTCAGAAGACCCTTTACCCAGTGGAAAAGGAAATTGTGGGAGAAAAAACGATTACTGGCCCCCAAAGAGGTCCAGACTCTAATTCCAAGAACCTGTAAAGGTTACCTTATATGACAAAAGGAACTTTGCAGGTGGGATTAAACTAGGAAATTTAGGATAGGGAGATTACCTGAGCGGGCCATAGATGTAATCACAAGTGTCCTGATAAAAGAGAGGTCGAGGAAGACCGGCACAGAGGGGGGAGGCCGTGTGACCAGGGAGTGGCCATAGGAAATGAATGCAGGAACTCAGAGGCAAATGGGCAGCGGTCCTCAAAGCACCGCCCAGGGGCCAGCAGGATTAGCAGCACCTGGCATCTGCAAACCCCCGGGCCCCACTGCAAAAAGTCCGGGGTGGGTCCAGCAGCCTGGCTTAACAAACCTTCCCAGTGACTCTGGTGCTGGCTGTAATGGTTAACCATGGCCAGACATTAGCATCACCTGGGGATCACTCACCACTCACTCTCCATGCCTGATCTTCTACATCTCATACCCCAGAGAGTCTGATGCAATTGGTCTGTTTGGCCAGGACAGTGGGTACCTGTACTACATCCCAGGTGAGTCTCATGTCTCTCTGAGGAGAACCAGTGCTGCAGTTTGAGAACCACTGATCCCGGACGTTAAGTTTCAGACTGAGCTTGGCCGAGTTGGGACTTCTGGAAAAATGCCAAGACGGATAAAGAAGGAGGGAGCAAAGTCCAAATAGCGGATGGGGCCAGACAGGGGGCGGCAAGGAGGAAGGCGGCCCAGCTGTGGGATGGGAGCATGTGGTGGGGACTCAAGAGTCGACGGTTGTTTTGGTATCAGGATGGGGATCAGGATGGCCAGGAGGCCCTGGTTCCTAAGAGGTGTTTTGGTTTTTAAGAGACATCAGAAACACAGTTTTAGGGGCCTCCGGAGTTGGTGATGGCCAGGGAAGCCTGGCGCGCTGCAGTCCGTGGGGTTGCAAAGAGCCGGGCACGACTGAGCGACTGACTGCACGGGTGGCTTCAGTGGCAAAGGATCTCCTGCCTGTCAGTGCAGGAGGCACGGGCTCGATCCCTGATCCGGGAAGATGCCGCACGCCTTGGAGCAGCTCAGCCTGTGTGCCACAGCTATGGAGCCCACGTGCTGCAACCACTGAAGCTCTCACACCCTAGAGCCTGTGCTCGGCAACCGGAGAGGCCACCGCGACGAAGAGCCCTCGCACCGAACCAGAGAGAAGCCCCTTCTCTCCACAACCAGAGGAAGGCCCGCATGCAGCAATGAAGACCCAGCACAGCCAAGAATAAAGTTACTTAAAAAAAATTTTTTTTTAATTGTTAAATAACTTGATTTTTAAATGTTAGCAAACAAGGCAACTAAAAATTTTTTATCTTTTTTTTTTTTTTGGTACTGCAACACAAAGGCTGGGTACAGCGCCACATGAAGACTGGATGTGGTCCTCGGGCAGCTGGTGTGCTGCAGGGGTCTTTGATTCACCCCTTGGGCCCAGGAGACTAGTCTTCTCAGGATGACAGCAGGAACTCCACGGGCGGAGAGTATTTTTCTGCTCACTGCTGCATCCCCGCTCCAGGTACGAGTTAGGGCTTATTTAGTGTTTATTGAATGAATACATTTAAATTTATTGTCTTAGAGCAATCCTGTGAGATTATTGTACCCACTTTACAGATGAGGAAATCGGGGCTCACACCACAATTATTACGTGAACATCCAACAATCACACAGGATTCAAACTCGAGACCCCCTCAGGAGGGACAACTGTGAAGAGCAAATACACTGCAGCTGTGAAAAGGTCTGGCAAAAGAAGGGTCTGGGGCGCTTGGTACCAGTTGTAAGAGCAACGAGAGCGAGCAGCAGTTACCATGTGAACCGCATTTCAGGAAGACTGGTCACCTGCCTACATCATGACTCATGGACGTCACAGGGATTTCTGTTCCACCTGGAGCTGTTTTCGTATGGTTGTGGGTCTGAGGGGACTTCCCAGGTGGTGCTATTGGTAAAGGACCGGCCTGCCAGTGCAGGAGATGCAGGAGACGTGGGTTCCATCCCTGGGTCGGGAAGATCCCCCTGGAGAAGGGAATGGCAACCCACTCAGATATTCTTGCCTGGAGAATCCCACGGACAGAGGAGCCTGGTGGGCTACAGTCCATGGGGTCACAAAGAGTTGGACAGGACTGAAGTGACTTAGCCTGCGTGCATGTGCATGGGTCTGCGGAAAGCAAGCTTGGGTAGGGTGAATGAGTGTCAGGCTTGACCCAGCTAACCTGGAGAGGAAGTCGTCATCTTTCACTCCCACTTCTCTCTGAGCTGAGAGGCATCTACTGCTTCATTAGGAGGCTTAGGGTGGGGCGAAGTGGGCAAGCTGGGACCCCTGGAGGGCCCTCTAATTTAAGAACCCTCTCTGATTATATTATCCAGAGGATATATGGGGAGCTAAATCGGAGGAGATGGCTGGGAAGTACATTACAGAACATTAAACAACAGTCGACCAGCTTCAGACACAAATAAATGGCCCGTAATCTACTGCCAAGAACACAATCGGTCCCGAGCGGTGGCCTGGCTGGCTTCCAGGCAGGGGAGTGCAGGGCTGGACACCAGTCCTATAGGCCACGAACGGCTGCCCTGGTCCCATCCCAGCACCCCCAGGAGAAGACTGAGGCAGCCAGCCAGACCTCACAAGTGTCCCCGTGGCCTCACTCTTCAGGACTGGATGTGGGCCTTGTCCTCTCCATCTTGTCCTGAGCCCTGGACCCAAGCATCACCTGGTGAGCGCCTGCCTGCTTGAGAAATCCTGTGATGCAGAAGGGAAGCCACACGTGTCTCTGGGCAGAGCCGCCTGGTTCACACCCTGGAGAGAGTGTCTGTGAAATGCTGGTGCTCTGGATCCAGAAAGCCTCATCCCCCACATGCCCTGGTTGATGCCCACCTGACCAAAGCACACTTTGGCTTAGAGCTTTAACTCCTCTTATAGCACAAATGGGCTTCGCAGGGGATGCTAGTGGTAAAGAACCCTCCTGCCAATGCAGAAGATATAAGAGACACGAGTTTGATCCCTGAGTCAGGGAAATCCCCTGGAGGAGGGCATGGCAACCCACTCCAGTGTTCTTGCCTGGAGAATCCCATGGATAGAGAAGCCTGGTGGGCTACAGTCCAAAAAGAGATGGATGTGACTGTAGTGACTTGGTATACACACACACACATATGACACAGATACCTCTGAAGAGAGATAAACCCGTTCCCTGGCAAGTCATTCACACTTTAGTATGAATTCATCATGTCAATCTTTTGCTAAATGCACTGACATCCTGAGGAGAAGGTGAGAAAGTATGGAGAATACAGACCTGGAACTGGATTTTTGGAGGCTGGGGAATAGATAGGACTTTAAAAGCTAGTATCACTGTTTATCCCTGGCCATGGCAGATTTGGTTTATGTTGGGAAGAGCCCTGAAATTAGAGTCAGTGGGTAGGTTCCAGTCTCCGGCTCTCCCGACACCAGCTGGGCCATCTTGTGCTATCACTTAACCTCTTGGAGCCTTCATTGCTCCTGCTGAAAAGCAGGAATGAGAGCACACCCATCCCAGGTGCTGTGAAAGCTGCAGAGATTGAAGTGTGTGACAGGCCTGTCCTATAAATATCCCCATCCTTGAGTCTGTGCCACCACATTCTAGAAACTGTACAATGATGGAGCCACGTCTGTGGATGGACCCTTGAGCTGAGTGAGTGCACAGACCACGGTGATTCCAGCTGGGCCCGCCAGACCCAAGCCAGATCAGCTGACCCTTAGCTGACCCACGAACACATGAGCTTCAACAATACACAACTGCTGCTTAGCCACTGAGTGTTACGGTGGTTTATCCCCCGGCAAGGATTGAAATAATACACCAAAAGTTAGGGCTTCCGACACTTTCTATTTTAGGGCTACGTTCAATAGAAATTAATGTACCTGACACGTCTCTGCCTTCTTAAGCAAAATAAAGTCAACACAATTTTCACAATCTTCATTGGGTCATTCATGTTCATCACAGTGCCAACCAGTCAACAAGCTGCAAGTCGATGGTGCCTTTGCAGACAACGTGCAGAACAGAAGCTCCTGAAACAATTCCAACCTGCTGTCCTTTTTGATCCCTTGGTTCTTTACCCTTTCTCCGGTGATCAGTTGTGTCAGCTGTCTCTGTTTGTGTTGTCACTGTGTCTGTTTAAAGTGGCAGCCCCTGTTAGACCCTCGTCTACGGTGCTCAGCTAACTCACCACCCCCGAGAAGCCTGCTCCCCCAGCCTGCGGGGATGACGCCCTTCTAAGCGCTCCCAGGCGAGCAGCGGGGGCCTGAGCTCGTTTCCGGGTGTCCGCCGCGGGTGCTGCAGTGCCGGAACTGCCATTACTGGTTGCAGCCTCTTGGATGCCATTTGCTGCCTTCCTGGGCCTCTCGGGGACCCGGCGGTGGGGCTGCCAGGCCCTGACTATCTGCTTCAGAGCACTGTGCTGTGTCTGGGGGTGCTGGAGTCCAGTCTTTCCTGAAGAGAGTGAAGGAAAGGACCAGGCTTCCTCCATCTCGGCCCACCTCTCCCCGGTCCAGCTTGTCTCGTGCCCCGCGTGGCACTGAGCACAGGGCCTGGCACACAGCAGGCACCTCCTGAGCTACGGTGGGTGGAGTGAAATGGCTTCCCGGTGGCACTTCTCACGGTGTGCACAGGCCGGGCTTCTCTAGAAGAGTGAGCTTCTGGATACAGACTGTTTCACATCAGATTGCTGGAAAATTGTTTTCAAAAAGTTAAAGTTCTCCTGTGTTTAAGGAAGAAGTTCCCATTTCTGAACTGTGCTATCTGGTGACCTGACGACAGGGACAAGGCAGAGTGACTCCATGGGAGGAGGAAGATTTTTTTTACTCTGTTGAGCTGACACCTCAGTGACTTCCCCTAGAGCACCCCCCATCATTTTACCAAATGTCCAAAGACCACCAGAAGATCTGGATTTAGCAGCTCACGACGAAGGGCCTCTGGACGGGTGGGCTAACCCTTCTTAGTTCCCAGTTCTTCGCTCGACCAGGGGCTGACCCCCATGACTGCATCGGGAACTCCCTTGCCCTGGCTTCCAGCTGGGTTTGGAATGGGTTGGGTTGGAGAAGTGGGTTGGAGTGGTCTGGGGATGCTATCTGCTTTGGGTCAGTCCCAACTCTCCCGGGATCCAGTTCCCGCTTCTCCCTCAAGCACAGGGTGAGGAAGGCTCCCGGGGTTGCTAATTTCTCAGCCTCCCTTCTGGGCCGCCTTACGCCCACCCACACCTCTGAATGCGGTCCCCTCATTCAAGCCTCAGTTCCTGTCTCTTCCACCGTTACCCTGAACTGAACAGTCTGTACCAGGTCTCACCTAAGAGACGTCTAAGCCATGCTGAGCCTCTCTCGAGGGCCAGGAGTTCAGAAAAAACCCAAGGTGCTCTTCTCTCCAGCTTTCGGAACTTGCTAGCCACTTTGGCTGTCTCTAATTAAGTCGTGCGAAAGAAAGGCAGACTCCAGCCTACAGATGAGAAGAGTTTTCACTCCCTCATTGACTCATCCCGTCACCAAATATTCACTGGACACCTCCCCGCTATTTTCCTGGGGAATGAGGAATAGTGGCCAAGATTGTGTAGTGCCTGCCCACCTGGTGCTCACAGTCTAATGCCAACCACCTCCCAGAAGCCAGAGAGCCCCCACACACCCCAGATCAGGGCTGGAACTGAGTTTCCTCGAATCCCGAGACTTCAGCAGATTCTCAAAGGAGTCAAGCTAGGCCGAGAACCACCAAACAGACCAAAGGAACCGTCGCACTTTGCTCCTGAATTGGGGAGTGAAGACCTTCTCACTCCCAGAAGCCTGGCGCTGTCCACTTGAATGCAGGGAGAGGCTGAAGACACACCTGTGGCAGCCTGGCCATCTGCTGTTTCCTGCCCCCCATTCTCCACCAGCTCCCGTCCCCTCCTCTAGCTCCCCCGCGTGTTTGTAATTCGCCCACGCCCTTCTCTGAGCCCTTCCCGAGGGGCCCACAAACAGCAGCTCCGTATGTCAGCGGGGCGTGTTATGAATGGACGGGGCTGGGCCCTGGGGGGGAGCCGTGTCCTGCCTCCGCAGAGCCTGCGTCCAGCAAAGCGGGGCCAGGGCGATTCCTGCCTCAGCTCGGGCGTGTCTGAGACTCGCGTTGGAGGGCTTGATGGAAACAGCTTTCTCTGCGAAGAGTCAGGGGTGACTGAGGTGAGCTGAGGGGGGCGGCGAGGGTCCAGGCTGCCAGGCCTGGGGTCTGTCTTCACCCCCCACCCCAAGCCCTCAGGAAACATCTGAGTTTCCTGAGAAAGGGTGACACAGGGCGGCCAGTAACCCAATACTTCCCCTGCCCGGGGGTTGGGCAGGGCAAGGCACTAGCCTGGAGCCCTCTGGAGAGGTTGCCGGGCTGGGGGTGCAGGGGGCCCCCTTGACCACCCAGCGCCGCGGGCGTCCACTCTGCGGCCCGTCCCCCTCTCCCCGAGAAGCCCCCTTCAGGGAGAAAGTTCGACGGGAAAGGAGACAGCGCTGGAGAGACGGGAGACCTGGTCCCAAGGCTGCAGGGGCCCCGAGACCCCCAAGAGAACCGGCGGGATGCCCCGCACGGCAGGCCAGCCTGCAGGGCAGCGCGCCCCGTGGGCCGAGCGCCCCCCGCCCCAGGGACGGGGTCGGGGTGCATCGATGGCAACGTCGGGACTCACTTCCCTCACTCGCACGCTCCCCACATTCCTGACCAAAACGCCATCCTGCGGCAAGTGAAGCAGTCTGTCCAGGGGTCCCGGGCTCTGAGCCGCTGCTGGGGACAGGCACAGAAGGGGCGTCCCACAAGGCAGCCAGCCGCCACCCCAGGCCGCTCCCAGCCAGCCCCCTCCAGCCCCAGGCGCTGCGGCCAGGCCTCCTCCCTCCCCGGCCAGGGACGACACGGGGGAGCCGGGGCGCTCGTGGTCCCGCTTTACCTGCTGAAATTGGGAGCACGCTGGTGAGGAAGGTGGGCTGAGACACGGTGAAGCGGAAGAAAAGCTGAAGATAAATTCCCAGAGTCACTGGATGCAGGACAAGCATGCTGGCTGCGGTCTGGAAAGTGTCAAGTTCTCAAGGCAGGGCTGCAGGGAGCCTGGCTTATCTCTGCTTTGTCTTCCTCTCGTGGTTGGCCTGTCTCTCTGCCTCTCGCTCTCTCTCCCTCTCTGCCTCTCTCTCTCTCCCCCTGTCTCCCTCCCCTCTCTCCTTTCCCCATGCCTTTACCAAGAAAGAATGCCAACCATTTCCCACTAAACCTCCTCCTGTGTACTACACAGGGTTATATTTATCTTAACCCAGGATCAAATGCCCATGTTAAAATTAAGATATCTGAATTTTCTTTTCTGCAGACTATGGAGAGATGCCTGGAGAAGGAAATGGCAACCCACTCCAGTATTCTTGCCTGGAGAATCCCAGGGACGGGGGAGCCTGGTGGGCTGCCGTCTATGGGGTCGCACAGAGTGGGACACGACTGACGCGACTTAGCAGCATGGAGAGATGCCACTGAAGAAGTGACTTAAAAAAAAGGAGGGGCAGTGAAATCTCAAATGTCCCCTAGAAGCAGTCCTCAAGGGCAGTCAGACTTCTTGATTGATCATCCACCAGCACCTGCCCCCTCCCAAGCAAGGTGCTCTGCAGATTCCAGAGTCAACTCAGACTCTCAGGATTCACTGAATTCCATGGAGACAAAGCCTTCTGCTGTCAGCCTGTGGCACTTTGACCTACTGGGGGACAAATGTTATGTTGACCCTGGATTTTTTTTTTTAATCATCCAATAAAAAGTGTGTGTGTGGGGGGGTTGTTGGTGGTAGTGGTGAATTTATGTTTTCCAAAACAGCTTTCTTTCTCCATTAAAAAGTTCTCATTTTCTCTCTACTATTTCTAACCTTTTTTTTTTTAATAAAGAATTTGTAACCTTTTATCTATGCAAAGCAATGGGTGAAAAATGAAGTCAGTGGATTATAAAGCAAATGATTATTGATCATACTGCATTAGGGAAATAACATGACTGACTTGACTTTCGGCTAGGCAAAATTTTTCAAATAAAATGTCACATCCTTCAGTGAATCCTCTTATGAGCTTATAGACTGTTATAGACTGTTAAAGAGATCTTTAGGTCTCTCTATATAAATAATTAAATAATAATCTATAGAGATGCTCATTTTGCTTTAATCTACATAACACATTCCCAGTCCCTCATGGGAACTAATTCATACCCTGAGAAAATCATAATACAAAAAGACACGTGTACCCCAATGTTCTTTGCAGCACTATTTACAATAGCCAGGACATGGGAGCAAACTACATGTCCGTTGACAGATGCATGTATGAAGAAGTTGTGGTACAGATATACAATGGAATATTACTCAGTCATAAAGAGGAACAAAATTGGGTCGTTTGTAGAGATGTGGAGGGACCTAGAGCCTGTCATACAGAGTGAAGCGAGTCAGAAAGAGAAGAGCAAATACCGTATATGAATGCATATATGTGGGATCTAGAAAGACGGCACGGATGAACCTATCTGCAGGGCAGGAATAGAGGCGCTGACGTAGGGCGCACACATGGACACGGAAGGGGAAGGAGGGGGCCGGACAGATGGAGAGAGTGGCACTGACGTGTGCACGCTGCCGCGTGTGGAACTGGCGGCTCGTGGGAAGCCGCTGTGCAACAGGGAGCGCGGCCTGGCGCTGTGATGACCTCGAGGGGTTGCCGGGCGGGAGGCTCAAGGGGGACGGGATGAACTTTGCACAGAGCTGATTCACACTGAGGCACGGCGGAAACCAGCTCCACACTGTCAAGTGACTTTACTCCAATAGAAAAATAAATAAATAAACTCCTGACTCCGGGGTGCGGGAGCTGAGCTCAGGAGGAGCAGGACGGGGAGAGGCGATGCCCGCAGCTCCGGGTCCAGGGGCTGGAGCTCTGCTGGGACCGGGGACAAACTGCCTGATCCCTCTGAGCCTCAGTTTTCTGCTTAACGGCCTGTTGGAAAGGTTACATGAGGTAGCACGGGCTGAGTCATACACGGATTGAAGGTTACGTATAGAGACAACAGAAACGAAGCCTGCGGAGGCACGGTGGAGCGGCGGCTGAGCTGGCCACCCGCAGCCTCCCCATCCCTGCAGGGCATGCCCCGCTCCCCCGCAGGGGGTGGGGGCCTGTTTCCCCTCCTGTGAGTCTGGGCCGGCCTTGCGGCAAGCTCTGACCCTCAGGACGTGGCTGAGGTGACGCTGCCATTTCTGGGCCTCGCAGCTTTGGCTTTCGCCTCTTCTTGGAAAACAGCTGCTGCATTCAAAAGTCTGGACTACTGACTAGGCCACAAGGAGAGGGAAGCTGCTGGGTCTGGCCGTCTGGCCATCTCACTCAAGGCCCTCGACAAGAGAGTGAGGTCAGTTTAGATCATCTAGCCTCATTCAGGTCCCCAGATGATGGCAGTCACTGAAGGGACCAGGTGAAACCAGCTAAAGAACCACACAGTGGACCCAGCCCAGACGACAGAGTCACGGGCACGCAAGTTGCCTGCTGATTTGCCTTCAGTGTCCCGAAGCCGCTAGGTTTTCAGATGATTTGCTATGGCAGCAATAGCTAACTAATAGACGATTTAGGAGAAAAGTAGGATAACCAGCTAAAGAACCACACAGTGGACCCAGCCCAGACGACAGAGTCACGGGCACGCAAGTTGCCTGCTGATTTGCCTTCAGTGTCCCGAAGCCGCTAGGTTTTCAGATGATTTGCTACGGCAGCAATAGCTAACTAATAGACGATTTAGGAGAAAAGTAGGAGGAATATACTCGAGTTACATTCAAAATTAACAACCGGACAGCTTAAAGAAAGGGGTACCCTGTGTCGCTGTTCCCAAAACGTTTAACAGAAGGATCACGATTTTTGGCCAAGTCCAGCCAGGAAATTCTCATGCTCATTTGTATAACTCTGGAAGCCTCCAGCCCCAGCAGTGGGCTTTGGGTGCCTTGCAGAAGCTGTAGGCTACGTGAGGGGAAGGTAATTTTTCAGTCATTTGGTGCCAGAACCTGGCCCTTCACCATCCAGTGCTGATTCCTCCCCTGAGAAGCCCGAGGGACTGCTCCTCTCAGCGCCCAGATCTCGCTACTGCCCAGCTAGTTGCCACGGATTCTGTTGCTACGTCCTGCCCGTGTCAAAGGCCGGTACAGCGTCTGAACTGCTTCTCCACCACCACGCATTGCTGTTTAATCTGTGTGAATTTCCTTGAGAGCTTCCCTGGTGGCGCGGTGGTGAAGAATCTGCCGGCCAATGCAGGAGACGCAGGAGACGGGGGCTTGATCCCTAGGTTGGAAAGGTCACCTGGAGTAGGAAACGGCAACCTGCCCCATTTTCTTGCCTGGAAAATCCCACAGACAGTGATGCCTGGAGGGCTACCATCTGTGGGATCTCAGAGAGTTGGACACGACTGAGTGAGCGCGCACGCACACACACACACACACACACACACACACACCATTGTCCCTAAACATAGGGGACTATTTCAGAGCTCTGTGCAACCCCCTCAGCTTCCAGAACAGTTCCCGTGTCAGTTAACGTGGTCCAATCACACCACTGTAAGATGAAAAGGAGGTAGCAAACGGGATGTAACCTTACGCTCCAGCCATGCTGAATGGCTGGAGCTTCCCAGCAGCCCTTGCCTGCGCACAGGCAGCTGTGGGCCAGGGCCTGGTCCAGGGAGACCTGGGGCCAGTGTGGGGTGTGTGGACCGCCCTGCATGCAGGAGGCTGAGCGTGCACTCAGGCCATGCAGGGGAAGTCACTGCTCATCTAAATATGCCACCGAGACCTCCACCCTCTGGGCAGGCCCCGGCACAGAGGCATTTATAGGCCCCCAATATTTATTAAACCATGTTTTGTGAATTTCCACTTCCCCTGGACCAGGTATTTTATGAGCCTGTTTCATATGAAGTTACCCTAACTGGCTGAGGAAGAAATTATCTCTCTTGAAACTCTTCTGGAAGGGCTCTGAATCTTTCAGAATCTAATAACACAGGCTATTACATTTCTCTAGAAGGAAATGATCTGAGATTTCTGAAAGGCTGACACCAATAAAGCCAATCAAAGTTAGAGCCTTCCTTCCCAGACCCTGGAGGGAGGGGTGCACACTGAGGAGCAATGTGAGAGTACCCATCACTTAGCGCCGAACACACACATGCCATTTCACTCAGAGATTCCCCAGAAATCCTCATGCCACTGCCTGGTGGTTCAGATGCAAGGATATTCATCACAGCCTCAGGTGTGAAACAGACTTTCCCTCTGTTCAGTGAAGCATTATACAGACATTACAAGGAGTAAGGTTCATTGCTTTTAGTCACTCTGCCGACTCTTGGTGACCCCAAGGAGTGTAGTGTGCCAGGCTTCCCTGTCCCTCACCATCTCCTGGAATCTGCTCAAACTCATGTCCATTGAGTCAGTGAACTCATCCTCTGTCGTCCCCTTCTCCTCTTGCCCTCAATCTTTCCCAGCATCAGGGTCTTTTCCAATGAGTCAGCTCTTCGCATCAGGTGGCCCAGGTACTGGGGCTTCAGCTTCAGCATCAGTCCTTCCAATGAGTATTCAGGGCTGATCTCCTTTAGAATGGACTGGCTGGATCTCCCTGTTGTCCAAGGGACTCTCAGTGTCTTCTCCAGCATCACAATTTGAAAGCATCACTTATTCGGCACTCAGCCTTCATGGTCCAGCTCTGGCATCCATACATGACTACTGGAAAAGCCATAGCTCTGACTAGATGGACCTTTGTCAGAAATGTGATGTCTCTGCTTTTTAATATGTATCTAGGTTGGTCATAGCTTTTCTTCCAAGGAGCAAGTGTCTTTTAATTTCATGACTGCAGTCACCCTCCACAGTGGCTTTGGAGCCCAAGAAAAGAAAATCTATCACTGCTTCCACTTTTCCCCCATCTATTTGCCATGAAGTGATGGGACCAGATGCCATGATCTTTGATTTTTGAATGCTGAGTTTTAAGCTAGTTTTTGCACTCTCCTCTTTCACCCTCATCAAGAGGCTCTTTAGGTTCCTCTTCACTTTCTGTCATTAGAGTGGTATCATCTGCATTTCTGAGGTAGTTGATATTTCTCCTGGCAATCTTGATTCCAGTTTGTGAGTCATCCAGTCCAGCATTTTGCATGATGCACATTGCATATAAGTTAAATAATTAGAGTGACAATATATAGCCTTGACATACTCCTTTCCCAATTTTATACTAGTCCGTTGCTTCATGTCCAGTTCTAACTGTTGCTTCTTGGCCTGCATACAGGTTTCTCAGGAGACTGGTAAGATGGTCTGGTATTCCCAACTCTTGAAGATTTAGCACAGTTTGTTGTGATCCACACAGCCAAAGGCTGTCAATGAAGCACAAGTAAATGTTTTTCTGAAATTCTCTTGCTTTCTCTATGATCCAACGAATGTTGCCAATTTGATCTCTGGTTCTTCTGCTTTTTCTAAATCCAGATTGTACATTTGGAAGTTCTCAGTTAACAAACTGCTGACGCCTAGTTTGAAGGATTTTGATCATTACCTTTCTAGCATGTAAAATGAGGGCAATTGTTCGGTAGTTGGAACATTCTTTGGCATTGTCTCTGCAGCAAATGATACTGGAAAATTGGTATTCAATACGCAAAACAAACAAAAATTAACCCTAACCCTTTCATTATGTGCGTGCATGCTGAGTCGCTTCAGTCGTGTCCAACTCTTTGTGACCCCATGGACTGTGGTCTGCCAAGGCTCCTCCGTCCACAGGATTCTCCAGGCAAGAATACTGGAGTGGGTTGCCATGCCCTCCTCCAGGGGATCTTCCCGACCCAGGGATTGAACCCAGGTCTCCTGTGTTGCAGGCAGATTCTTTACCCACTGAGCCACCTGGGAAGCCCAACCCTTACATTGGCCCCTACAAAAAAATTAGCTCAAAGTAAACTATAGACCTAAAGGTAAGAGATAAAATCATTAAATTTTTAGAAGAAAATAAAAGAAAATCTTAGTGACCTTGGGATTGGCAAAAACTTCTCTTTTAAAATTAAAAAAATATTTAATAAAATTCTGTATATTTAAGGTCTAACAACATGATTTTGGGGGATGTACATATATATTGTGAAATAATTAGTCAGGCTGATTAACATATTCATTACCTCACGTGTTTGCTTGCTCTTTTTTTCCTGATGAGAGCACCTAAGAAGCGCTCTCTTAGGGACTTGCTGGCGGACCAGTGATGAGATCCCGCCCTTCACTGCAGAGGCGCAGGTTCAGTGATCCTTGGCTGGGGAACTAGGATCCTGAAGCCAGGCATGTGGCCAAGAAAAGAAGTGCTCTCTCAGAAAATGTGAAGTACACAAAACAGTGTTATTAACTATAGTCACTATGCTGACCATTAGACCTCAGAATTTATTTATCCTACATAACTAAAACTTCGCGCCCTGTTTCCATTCACCTCCTCACCTCTAGTAACCACATAACTAAAACTTCGCGCCCTTTGATCAACATTTTTCCATTCACCTCCTCACCTCTAGTAACCATCCATGCTTCTATGAAAAAAAAAAAAAAAATTTCTTAAGGACAGAAAAAGCACAAACAATAAAAGAAAAAAAATCTTCACTGGATTCATCAAAACAGTAAAACTTCTGCTCTTCGAAAGACCATGTTAAATTGAAAAGATAAGCCAAAAGCTAGAGAAAAATACTTGCGAGACACATACAAGGGACGTATATTCAAAATACACAAGCAGCTTTTACAACTCGATAATAATGAAACAACCCAAACAAAATAAATGGACAAAAGATGTGAGTATGAATGGATACTTTACCAAAGAAGATACATGAATGGCAAACAAGTACATGAAAATACAACATCATTAGGCGTTCAGTTCAGTTCAGTCAGCTCAATTCAGTAGCTCAGTCGTCTCTGATTCCTTGCAACCCCATGAATCACAGCACGCCAGGCCTCCCTGCCCATCATCAATTCCCGGAGTTTACCGAAACTCATGTCCATCGAATCAGTGATACCATCCAACCATCTCATCCTCTGTTGTCCCCTTCTCCTCCTGCCCTCAATCTTTCCCAGCATCAGGGTCTTTTCCAATGAGTCAGTTCTTCACATCAGGTGGCCAACGTGTTGGAGTTTCAGCTTCAACATCAGTCCCTCCAATGATTACTCAGGTCTGATCTCCTTTAGGATGGATGGACCGGTTGGATCTCCTTGCAGTCCAAGGGACTCTCAAGAGTCTTCTCCAACACCACAATCATATATAAATAACACCTTAATCTTCTTATACCTGTTATACCTTTTAAACCTTATACAAATGATATGTGTAATAGTGGATATTTTTACCGTGAGCATTCTTTCATCTGTAATTTAAAAATAAGAGGACTTCTAATTTTTTTCTGAAATCAAATTCTCAGCCGCCTTAGGAGGGCAGCAGGAGGGAGAAAGGGAAGGGGTGTCTTTCCTGCAGGTCCGAGGCCCAACACGTCCCCGCTGACCTGCGGAGCGGGGCAGACAGACCGTTATTGTTTGGTTCTGGCGGAGGAGAGAGCTGTGAGCCTGCTCTTTCTGGCCCAGAATGGAGGCTGATTCAGGGACACTGAGCCCTGTCTACCTCCCCACGGCCGCTGGCGGCTGCGTCAGCAGGAGGCACACAGACGGGGCAGCGGGGAGGCCAGAGAGGCCGTCCTCGCAGCTCCGCTGGAGCCGTCGGGGCAGCGGCGCGCTGGGCTGGAAAGCTCCTGGTCGCCAGTCTGAGGGGCCCGGGCCCCCAGCCTGCTGGCCCTCCTGCAGGGCGGGAGGGGGCCGTCCTCACTGTCGGGGAGATGTGCCTGGGTCACCTGGGGCGCTGTCACAACAGCGACAGTAATCCCACTCAACGCAGCTTTTCCAGCACTGGGCTGGGGGCGCCCCCATTCCAACTCCGCTTTTTAAAAAGCAGAGGGGTTTACGCAAGTTGAGACCTGGGGCCCCTTGTAGGTCCCTCTTGGTAGGGTACCAAAGCCCCTGGGAAGTTCTCCTAAAAAGCATTTGGCACAAAATCTCTTAATTTAATTCCTATTATTCAATCCCTCCTTTTCTTTTTCCCTCCGCCCCCAAACGTTGAACTTTTTATTTTGTTCTGGAGTATAGCTGATGAATAATGTGGTGGTAGTCTGAGATGAGCAGTGAAGAAACTCAGCCATACATGCCCAGGAATCCATCTCTCCCCCAAACCCTTGTTCTTTTTTGAAAGTATTGATTTATTTTGCTGCATCAGGTCTTAGTTGCTGCATGAGGGACCTTATTCCCTAACCAGGGACTGAACCCAGACCCACTGCACTGGGAGAGTGGCGTCTTAGCTACTGAACCACTTGGGAAGCCCCAATCCCCTTCTTTTCTTACGCTTTATACAATAAACATGTCACTGGTATGCTAAATAAATAATTACTATGTAGGGCTTTACTTTCTAATATGTTTAACAGTTTCTTTTTTCCCATTTGCAGTGCACAAGGGAGGCAGCAGGACTGGATTTGTAATAATTCCCATATTACAGATGAGAAAACTGAGGCTTATGTGAGGCTCCAGGGGCAGCAGCAGAGGCTCGGGCCACGCTCTCGCAGGCAGAGCCGTCTCTGACGAGACTGGACCTGACCCCTCGCGCCGCCTCGAGAGCCAGAAGCCAGCCTGCGCTCCGGGGCCTCAAGCCAGCCTGCTCCCCGAGGGAGTATCAGCCAGCCTCATCTCTACCTGACGCCAGACTCAGACATGCTGTGAATCCAAGAGCCGTTCAGATGTGAAGAGGGGATGCCTCATCCTTGGTGGGGAAACAGGAAAGTCACAGCTTCAAGATAAGAAGTTAGGAGTGGGTGGAGATGCCGGAGGAGGCCCCCCAGTGATCTGTGACAACCGAGGACGGATGGTTCTGAACTGATGGCTACAGGCCGGGAAAACATCTTGACTCCTGGGCCAGAGCCAGCTTCCTGACCTTAGTTATTTCAAGAATCGTAGAAATGAAGAGCACAAAGCAATTGCTAAGACGCCAAAGTATCTCAGCACACTCAACCCCACTCTTACAGGCGGGTGGTGTGAATACCGCAGGTTTCCCAGAGGGTGAACCCTAGAACATAGCTGACCTTCACTTTCTTCTTTTCTAGCCAGACTGAAAAGATGCTCCCCGTTTACCGTCTGTACTTGCCGCATGTTCATTCTATATTCATTGGGAGAAGGTGTTCATTCTGTATTCGTTGGGAGAAGGTGTTCATTCTGTATTTGTTGGGAGAAGGTGTTCATTCTTATTCGTTGGGAGAATGTCCCCCCCTCACCCTATCGCCTCTGCCCACCTCTCCCCGCCGCCCCACCCCATCACCCCCACCATCCCACCTTGGATGGCAGGAGACTGCCTGGGGCGAGGAAGACGCTGCCTCACAGTTCGAGCTGGCCCAGGGTAAAGCCAAGGCCTCCGTCTGGAAGCTTGGATCTAGTCTCCGTGCAGCTGGAGGCAGAGGTCGCTGGCCACCCTGGAGCAGGATGCCTCCTAACGCACTACTGGGCCAGGGCCGCCCAGGACTCCGCAGGGGGCGCGGGGGCAGGGCCCCAGCTCTGTGTCATTACCTCACGTCTACCCAGCCGTGGGAAGGGGGATCCAGGCCAATGCGACCAGTAGCAGCAGCTGCTGAGGGACATCCTGGAACCAGGCTTCTGGCGGCTCAGAGGGAAAAGTGTCTGCCTGCAATGTGGGAGACCTGGGCTTAATCCCTGGGCTGGGAAGACCACCTGGAGAAGGAAATGGCAACCCACTCCAGTATGGGAAATCCCATGGTCGGAGGAGCCTGGTGGGCTACAGTCCATGGGGTTGCAAAAAGTCAGACATGACTGAGTAACTTCACTGTCAGCCTCAGGGGAGAATGCACATGGGCGCAGCAGCCCCGTGCTGTGTTCAGCAAGGCCCTGCGGTCCCTGCAGCCAGGAGGTTCCCCATCCTGCCGGCTGTCTGGGAACAGACTGTTTAATCCTCTCCTTAAAATATTAAACTGCTTTGCGAAAGGGCTATATCCACAAGGCCCAAATATATACCTACGGAAGCTGGGTTAAGAGAACAGGTGATTTTTCTTTTTTAAGGACTAAAGAGACCAAAGAAAAAATGCTCCCTGTGGTTACCGTGGACTATGTGATAACTGGTTTCCTTACATACAGAGTTTTGCAAACACACTTGTATCCTTCGGAAATGGATGGACAAGACTAAATTGGAGAAGATGGAAAAAAAAAAAAAAAAAAGGAAGGCAAGAAAGAGATTCATTCATTCAGCTAGTTCCTGCTGTGTCCCATGCAAAAATCTAAGAGTTGGGGGTTTAGTGCGAACTGAGTCTATAAAATTTTTCACCCCTAGGAAATCACTTTCTAGTGAAGTCAGGTCAGACAAGAAGCACAGTCCAGGCATGAACCAGACATTCAGACTAATATAGATTGCAGAGATAGAACTAATCAGGGTGGGCCTCCCCAAAGAGGTGATAGCTTGGCAAAGAGACCTGCGGGGACATGGTGTTTGTTTCAGGAGCAGAAAGGAGTGGCTGGAGCAGAGTAAGCAGGGGTGGGTGAGGGAGAGAGCATGGGGGAAGGCACGCGGCTCTGGTCATCAGGGTCTGCCTTTAAGATGGAAGCCAGTGGCGGGTTTGAAGACAGGAGACACAAGCTCCGACTCGTGCGGTAATGGAGCACCCTGGCTTAGAAACGGTAAGAAACAGTCCCGGAAATGGATGTGGAGGGTGCAGGGGGCCCCCAGGAAGAGTCTGGAAGGTGGAGACGAGAGAGGACTGGATCACGGGCGGCTGGGCGTGTGTCTAAGCTGGAGCGGGGCTGCGCCGCCGGTCGCCGCGTCCTCACCACGCGCTCTGCGCTCGCCCAGCCCGCCCCTCGCCCCTCTGGATCTCTCTGTCCTTCTCGGGAAACACTGGCCCTGAGACAGGCCTGGGCCGCGGGACCCTTTGCGGCGGGACTCACACCTGGACACACCTCTCCTCAAGCAGCAAAGCACAAAGGAATGACATGGGACTAAGCCAGCTGGGTGCACGGCACCTGGGGTGAGTTCTGGACCCGAAGGGTGGCAGAGACTGGAAAGCATGGCTACCACCTGTGAAGAGCAGGCACCGTGCGTGGGGGCACCGCGCGTGGGGACAGTGCCAGCCAGAGCGCAGCAGCCCCGCCCAGGGGCCTCTTCCTCCCGGTCTTTATGAAGTCAGCAGACCCGGCGTGCTGCCGTGCACCGGGCCACACAGACTCAGACCCAGCTGAGCCCCTGCACAGCGGAAAGGAGAAGGACATGGCGCCCACTCCAGGCTTCCTGCCTAGAGAACCCCGGGCCTGGTGGGCTGCTGTCCATGTGGTTGCACAGAGTCGGACACGACTGAACCGACTTAGCATGCATGCATGCACTGGAGAAGGACGTGGCAGCCCACTCCAGTGTCCTTGCCTGGAGAACCCCAGGGATGGGGGAGCCCGGTGGGCTGCCGTCTATGGGGTCGCACAGAGTTGGACATGATTGAGCCACTGCGCAACAGAAAGAGCTGGCGAAGGGCAGACGTCTCATGGGCTGGGCGGGTGTCTGACAAAGTGGAGACTGGGCAGGACAGGAAAGTCTTTCCTCAGACTCTGCGGAAGTTCTGGGCAAGGCCTGGAGGGGCTAGCACTGTGGATCCAGGGTCGGAGGCCCCTGCCGTACAGGCTCCTGGAATTTGGCAGGAGGCGGGCCGGAGCCAACGAGGAAGGTGCGAGGTGACTTTTTTTTTTTTTTTACTTTATTTTACTTTACAATACTGTATTGGTTTTGCCATACATCAACATGAATCCACCACAGGTGTACACGTGTTCCCGATCCTGAACTCCCCTCCACCTCCCTCCCCATACCATCTCTCTGGGTCATCCCAGTGCACAAGCCCCAAGCATCCTGTATCCTGCATCGAACCTAGACTGGCGATTATACATGTTTCAATCTCATTCTCCCAAATCATCCCACCCTCTCCCTCTCCCACAGAGTCCAAAAGTCTGTACATCTGTGTCTCTTTTGCTGTCTCGCATACAGGGTTATTGTTATCATCTTTCTAAATTCCATATATGTGTTAGTATGCTGTATTGGTGTTTTTCTTTCTGGGTTACTTCACTCTGTATAATCGGCTCCAGTTTCATCCACCTCATTAGAACTGATTTAAATGTATTCTTTTTAATGGCTGAGTAATGGCGTGCTGCGATTCATGGGGTCGCAAAGAGTCGGACACGACTGAGCGACTGAACTGAACTGAACTGAACTGAATACTCCATTGTGTATAATGTACCACAGCTTTCTTATCCATTCATCAGCTGATGGACATCTAGGTTGCTTCCATGTCCTGGCTATTATAAACAGTGCTGCGATGAACATTGGGGTACATGTGTCTCTTTCAGTTCTGGTTTCCTCGGTGTGTATGCCCAGCAGTGGGATTGCTTTAACTGTCGTTTCCAGGGAGGGATTCTGGGGATACTCTGAGGTCTTTCTGACTTCAGAGGATAAAAACCCAGTCATCCAACACCTCCTGCGCTTGCCCACATGTGATTTCTTGACAGTCTCAGCCGCGGGAGGGAACGGTCACTCTCTCTGTGTTACAGATGGAGGAACAAAGGCCAGGGAGGGCAGCTGAGATGACCATGCCAGGGCCACAGAACCAGAACGCAAATATCCTGGAGCCTGCGTTCTCCACACACCTCCAGCCCCAGTGCAGACACCACAGGGAATGGGGAGGGGGCCCTCCTGGGCACGCAGTGGGCATGGACATGGCCCATTGGGGGCCAGCAGCAGGGCCTCATGGCCAGAGGGGCCTCAGAGGAGAGAGAATGGGCCAAGGTGCTGGAGGAAGGCAGGGCCCGGGGGCCTGGGACACAGAAGATGTCTCAGTAAGAAAGATGGGCCCCGGGGGAAGAGCCCACCCATGCACAGGGCGCTGCCCTCCCGCTGCGAGCCGCCAGCAGGGAACGGTGGCCTTGCCTTTCCCTCCTGTCTCTGCCGATCCCAGAGCCCCGGCTCTCTCCTCCTGGCAGAGCCTCCCCTCCCTTCATGTCCAGGTCCTCCCGGGTCTCCACGTTCCAGTGTTCCCTCCTCCGTGGAGACTCCCGGCACTCGGCGCAGCTGACCTCTGGACTCACCTCTCCCCACCCTGTACACCTGACCGGGGGTTGCATGCAAGGCTCAGCACCCAAGTGGGAACCAGGAGCACTTTATTAATTGTGGTTTAAAAAAAAAAAAGGCAAGACAGATTCTGGTGAAGGCTGAGCTGGGGAATATGGGTCAGACCTGGAAGCCACAGAAGGTTGCTGCTTCTTCCTCAAGGAACTGAGATCACTGGGCCTTCTCCTGGCTTCTGCTTACCTCCCCTCCAGAGAACAGGGGGTTGGAGGTCAGACCTGGGTGAGCCGCCCCTGTGATTCTCAGGAGGCCACAGAGCTGACCTTTGAGGCAGAGTAAGCCCATCCATGAGCTACATGGCCCTGTGAAGGTCCCGGGTTCTGACCCATGAGACTGATAACTGGTTGTTTTGAGAGAGCATGGGCATATGGCCTTAGACAGGGCAGCTCAGGGTGTAAGTGTGGGGAGAGGGGTCTCCTCTTCCACACTAGGGATTCAATGTCCTACTTCTAAATGCCTTAGACAAGGCCTTGCCATGTGGTAGGAGGCCATTTTAACTATTCAAAAAGAAAATGCTTGTGTATATTTATGTGTGCTAAGGTAAATGGAGCTCTAGTCTGTGCTTTCGATCTTGCAGTATAGGTATATGTCTTATTCTCTGAGTAGATTATTAATTCCTGGAGTACAAGGCTCTTGACTGGCTCATCTCTTTATCCTCCCAAGTGTCCAATATGATACTAGACCTTCGTAAGTGTTACATGAATTCATGAATGGATTTCCATGGTTTATGTGAAACAGATAAACTACACTGCAATATACCCAAATACCTAAGAGTAATTCAACCTGGGTCAGGATTCCCCTTGCAACGTCTCAGAGCAGACTTGCCTCTTGTCAAGAGAAACATATGTTTGCAGCTGCAGAGGCCTCAGAGGCCTTAGCTGTAAATGAAATGACACCTGTAAGGTACCTTTCACACAGTCTGGCCTATAAATGTGAGGTTCCAGGTTTCCTGTGTAAAGTAAAGTGGGGGGTCAGGTGCAAGCCTTTCCCCCAGGCTCTCTCCACCATGTCTGGACACCTCCCACATCAGGCATGCACCTGGCCTGGAACAAAACAACCAGTTCAGCCCCGCTCTGGCCTCTGTGCCTTAATGCCACATCAACAACTCCTGAAAAATAGTCTTCAGTGGAGAAGATGCTCATGTATCCTCAATTACAGCCTGTGATTCTCCACAAAGTGTCTGGAAAGTGCATTAGCCCAATATATTCATTTGCTAGGGCTGCCATAACCCAGAGACCACAGATTAGGGAGCTTAAACAATAGATGTATTTCCTCAGAGTTCTGGAGGTGAGAGGTCCAAAGTCAAGGCGTCTGCAGGTTTAGTTTCCGCTGAGGCCTCTCTCCTTGGCTTGCGGATTGCTGCATTCTCAGTCAGGTCAGTCGCTCAGTCGTGTCCGACTCTTTGTGACCCCATGAATCGCAGCACGCCAGGCCTCCCTGTCCATCACCAACTCCCGGAGTTCACTCAGACTCACGTCCATCGAGTCGGTGATGCCCTCCAGCCATCTCATCCTCGGTCGTCCCCTTCTCCTCCTGCCCCCAACCCCTCCCAGCATCAGAGTCTTTTCCAATGAGTCAGCTCTTCGCATGAGGTGGCCAAAGTACTGGAGTTTCAGCTTCAGCATCAGTCCTTCCAGAGAAATCCCAGGGCTGATCTCCTTCAGAATGGACTGGTTGGATCTCCTTGCAGTCCAAGAGACTCTCAAGAGTCTTCTCCAACACCACAGTTCAAAAGCATCAATTCTTCGGCGCTCAGCCTTCTTCACAGTCCAACTCTCACATCCATACATGACCACAAGAAAAACCTAGCTCTGTCCTAACATGACCTTTCCTCTGTGCATGGACATCCCTGAGGTCTGTGTGCAAATTTCCTCTTCTTATAAGGAGACCAGTCAGATTGCATTCAGTCAGTCATCAGTTCAGTCACTCAGTCACGTCCGACTCTGCGTAACCCCATGGACTGCAGCACGCCAGGCCTCCCTGTCCATCACCAACTGCCGGAGCTTACTCAAACCCATGTCCATTGAGTCGGTGATGCCATCCAACCATCTCATCCTCTGTCGACCCCTTCTCCTCCTGCCCTCAATCTTTCCCAATGAGTCAGCTGTTCGCATCAGGTGGCCAAAGTACTGGAGTTTCAGCTTCAGCAGCAGTCCTTTCAATGAATAATGAGGACTGATTTCCTTTAGGATTGAGTGGTTTGATCTCCTTGCAGTCCAAGGGACTCTCGAGAGTCTTCCCCAACACCACAGTTCAAAAGCATCAATTCTTCAGTGCTCAGCTTTCTTTATAGTCCAACTCTCACATCCATACATGACTACTGGAAAAACCATAGCTTTGACTAGATGGACCTCTGTTGGCAAAGTAATGTCTCTGCTTTTTGAATATGCTGCCTAGGTTGATCATAACTTTTCTTCCAAGGAGCAAGTGTTCTTTAATTTCATGGCTGCAGTCACCATCTGCAGTGATTTTGGAGCCCCCCCAAAATAAAGTCTGTCACTGTTTCCACCATTTCTACATCTATTTGCTATGAAGTAATGGGACCAGATGACATGATCTTAGTTTTCTGAATGTGGAGTTTTAAGCCAACTTTTTCACTCTCCTCTTTCACTTTCATCAAGAGGCTCTTTAGTTCCTCTTTGCTTTCTGCCATAAGGGTGGTGTCATCTGCATATCTGAGGTTATTGATATTTCTCCTGGCAATCTTGATTCCAGCTTGTGCTTCTTCCAGTCCAGCGTTTCTCATGATGTACTCTGCATAGATAAACCAGCTTGAGCATCTGGAAGTTCACAGTTCATGTACTGTTGAAGCCTGGCTTTTAGAATTTTGAGCATTATTTTACTAGTGTGTGAGTAAGAGCAATTGTGTGGTAGTTTGAGCATTCTTTGTCATTACCTTTCTTTGGGATTGGAATGAAAACTGACCTCTTCCAGTCCTGTGGCCACTGCTGAGTTTTCCAAATTTGCTGGCATATTGAGTGCAGCACTTTCACAGTAACATCTTTTAAGTTTTGAAATAGCTGAACTGGAATGCCATCACCTCCACTAGCTTTGTTTGTAGTGATGCTTCCTAAGGTCCTCTTGACTTCACATTCCAGGATGTCTGGCTTTAGATGGGTGATCACACCATCATGATGATCTGGGTCATGAAGCTCTTTTTTGTTTCCCCCTCAGTCAGTCTCTCAGTCTTGTTTTTGCTGACTGTATAGAGCTTCTCCATCTTTGGCTACAAAGAATATAATCTATCCGATTTTGGTATTAACCATCCAGTGAAGCTTATGGAAGCTTCCAAAAGCCTCTTATCCTTCTCCATCAGAGGGCAGACAGAATGAAAACCACAGTCACAGAAAACTAACCAGTCTGATCACACTAGGACCACAGCCTTGTCTAACTCAATAAAACCAAGCCATGCCCTGTGGGGCCACTCAAGACAGACAGGTCATGGTGGAGAGGTCTGACAGAATGTGGTCCACTGGAGAAGGGAATGGCAAGCCACTTCAGTATTCTTGCCTTGAGAACCCCATGAACAGTATGAAAAGGCAAAAAGATAGGACACTGACACTGAAAGATGAACTCCCCATGTGGGTAGGTGCCCAAAATCCTACTGGAGATCAGTGGAGAAACAACTCCAGAAAGAATGAAGAGGCTGAACCAAAGTGAAAACAATACCCAGTTGTGGATGTGACTGGTGATAGAAGTAAAGTCCAATGCTGTAAAGAGCAATACTGCATAGGAACGTGGAATGTTAGGTCCATGAATCAAAGTAAATTAGAAGTGGTCAAACAGGAGGGATTCTCCTGGGATTCTCCAGGCAAGAACACCGTAGTGGGTTGCCATTTCCTTCTCCAATGCATGAAAGTGAAAAGTGAAAGTGAAGTCGCTCAGTCATGTCTGACTCTTCGTGACCCCTGGACTGCAGCCCACCAGGCTCCTCCGTCCATGGGATTTTCCAGGCAAGAGTACTGGAGTGGGGTGCCATTGCCTTCTCTGAAAATGGACTAGAATGGGTGAATTTAACTCAGAGGACCATTATATCTACTACTATGGGCAAGAATCCCTTAGAAGAAATGGAGTAGCCCTCTTAGTCAACAAGAGTCCAAAATGCAGTACTTGGGTGCAATCTCAAAAATGACAGAATGATCTTTGTTCATTTCCAAGGCAAACCATTCAGTATCACAGTAATCCATGTCTATGCCCCAACCAGTAATGCCAAAGAAGCTGAAGTTAAACAGTTCTATGAAGACCTACAAGACCTTTTAGAACTAACACCCAAAAAAGATGTCCTTTCATTATGGGGGACTGGAATGCAAAAGTAGGAAGTCAAGAGATACCTGGAGTAACAGGCAAATTTGACCTTGCAGTACATAATGAAGCAGGGCAAAGGCTAATAGAGTTTTGCCAAGAGAGTGCGCTGGTCATAGCAAACACCCTCTTCCAACAACACAAGAGAAGACTCTACACATGGACATCACGAGATGCTCAACACCAAAATCAGATTGATTATATTCTTTGCAGCCAAAGATGGAGAAGCTCTATATAGTCAGCAAAAACAAGACCGGGAGCAGGCTGTGGCTCAGATTATGAATTTCTAATTGCCAAATTCTGACTTAAATTGAAGAAAGTAGGGAAAACCACTACAGCATTCAGGTATGACCTAAATCAAATCCTTTACAATTATACAGTCGAAGTGACAAATAGATTCAAAGGATTAGATCTGATAGAGTGCCTGAAGAACTACGGATGGAAGTTTGTGACATTGTACAGGAGGCAGGGATCAAGACCATCCCCAAGAAAAAGAAATGCAAAAAAGCAAAATGGCTGTCTGAGGAGGCCTTACAAATGCTGTGAAAAGAAGAGAAGCTAAAGGCAAAAGAGAAAAGGAAAGATATACCCATCTGAATGCAGAGTTCCAAAGAATAGCAAGGAGAGATGATACGAAAGCCTTCCTCAGTGATCAGTGCAAAGAAACAGAGGAAAACAATAGAATGGGAAAGACTAGAGATCTCTTCAAGAAAATTAGAGATACCAAGGGAACATTTCATGCAAAGATGGGCACAATAAAGGACAGAAATGGTATGGACCTAACAGAAGCAGAAGATATTAAGAAGAGGTAGCAAAAATACAGAGAAGAACTATACAAAAAAAAAAAGGATTGTATGAGAGCCCCTCTTTAAAGGCCCTAACTTCAAATACTGTCACAATTTGAACTACCAGGGTTAGAGCTTCAGAATACAAATTTGGGAATGGATACAATTCAGAACTGGATTTACTTCTATTTCCTGGCTGTGTGGTCTTAGGCAAGTTGCTAAGCCTGTCTGAGCTTTTGCTTCCTCATTTGCAAACTGGGCTCTTGGGTTTTATGATAATGAAAGGAATTACCATGTGGTGCGGGCCTGGCACACAGTGGGTGCTCAAAGAATGCTGGTTTCCCTCTCAGCCTATATGGGGGAATGTCTAGACTCTTCTATATGCAAAACACGCTGCTTATGGACCTGGTGGGGTGGGAGGAAAGGACTGCTCGTGGCTTCTTTTAGCCCTGCCCTGATCCAGGAAGAAATAGGGCTGCTACAGAGCAGACGCATGAAAGATGTTTCTCTGACCAGCGTGTGGTACAGGACACGCACAGTAGATCGGGTGTCAAGCATATGAAAGACTGAGCTGGGTGCTCTAAAGCCTGAAATGAGAGGCGCTTTATAGCTGAGACTGACAGCAAGCGCTATGATTGCTGTTTGAACTGTTGCTGAGATCTGTGAAAAAGCAATGTGTTAGAGCTTGTTTAAGAACCTAAGCTTGCGATAAACTGGTTATTAGTACTTATTATTTCTTGTATCTCTGTTGTCTTATATTCCTTAATACCCCCCCCAAAACACCCCAAATTCAGATCTTTTAATTTTTCCTGCTATACAAGGGTCAATTCAAAGCATTAGTTGAGTTTTCCCCTTTGTATAAAATCTTATATCTCACTTGATTTTACCAATTTTCCACAGACAATTCCAAACATTTCACAAAGAACGTGTTTTTGAAAAGCATGTTTTAAAAAAGACTATATGTGACAAGCCCACAGCTAACATCATACTAAATGGTGAAAAGCTAAAAATTTCACTCTGCTATCAGGAACAAGACAAGAGTTCCCACTCTTATCATTTATATTCAATATAGTACTAGAAGTCCTAGCCAGAGCAATTAGGCAAGAAAAAGAAAAGACATCTAAACTGGAAAAGAAGAAATAAAATTGTCTCTGCAGATGATATGATATTGCAAAGAGAACACTTTAAAGATTCCACAAACAAGCTATTAGAGTTAATAAACACATTCAGTAAAGTTGCAAGATATAATATCAACACAGAAAAATCAGTTGCCTTTTATATGCTAACAATGAACTATGTAAAAAAGAAATTAAGAAAATAACTCAATTTTCAATAACATGAAATAAAATAAAATGCTTAGGAATAAATTTAACCAAGGAAATGAGAGATTTGTACACTAAAAATTATAAAACATTGATGAAAGAAACTGAAGAAGACATAAAAATGGAAAGAGATTCTGTGTTCATTGATTGGAAGAATTAATATTATTAAAATTTCCATACTACCCAAGACCATCTAAAGATTCAATGCAATCCCTATCAAGATTCCAATGGCAGTTTTAAGAGGAGAAAAAACAATCCTAAAATTTATATGAAACCACAAAAGACATCAATAACCAAAGCTATCTTGAGCAAAAAGAACAAAGCTGGAGATATTTCATTTCTTGATTTCAAAATATACCACAAAGTTCTATTAATCAAAATAGTAAGGTACTGGCGTAAAACCAGACATGTACACCAATAAAACAGAATAGAGAGCCCAGAAATAAGCTCACATTTTTACGGTCAGTTGATCTTCCACAAAAGTGCCAATAACAACAATGGGAAAAGGATGGTCTCATCAATAAATGTTTTTGGGAAAACTGGATAACCACATGCAGAAAAATAAAATTGGATCCTTACTGCACACTATATACACAACTCAATTTATGCATTAAAGTCTAAAACATAGGATATGAAACCAGAAAAATACTGGAAGAAACATAAGGGGAAAGCCTCTTGACATTGGTGTGTGCAATGCTTTTTTAGATATGGCTGGAAAAAGCACAGGCAACAGAAACAAAAATAGGCGAACGATATTTAATTAAACTAAGAAGCTTCGGTACAGCAAAGGAAACAAGAAGCAGTGAAGAAACAACCTACAGAATGTGGAAAATATCTGCCAACCACACATCTCATAGGGGATTAATATCCAAAGGATACAATACAAACAATTCAAGCAAGAATACAAATGACCTGATTTTTAAAAGCGCAAGAGGGACTTCCCGAGTGGTCCAGTGGTTAAGAATCTGCTTTCCAATGCATAGGTTCAATCTCTGGTTGGGGAACTAAGATCCCACATATCGTGGGACAGAAGCCCCCACTCTGCAACTTGGGGGAGAGGCTGTGTGCCACAACCTGTGCAGCTCTGGAGCCCGCATGGCACAACTAGCAAAGTCCTTGGCCCATGACAAGAAAGCCTTGCCCTGCAACAAGGGAAACCCACACGCCGCAGCAAAGAGCCAGGGCAGCCAAAATTTTAAAAGCTTTAAAAATAAAAAGAGTAAGAACCTGAAAAGACATTCTTCCAAAGACACCCGACAAGTATGACGAAAAAGACGTTCAACATCATAATCATCAGAGAAATGAAATCAAGCCGCAACAAGATACCACACCACACCTGTCGGAATGGCTGTTATCAAAATAATAAGAGAAGCATTGGCCAGAAAAGAGAAACGCTGTGCACTGTGGTGGGAATATAAATTGGTACAGCCATTATGGAAAATAAAAAACATTCAAATCACATCAATACAAGAACCTGGAGGACATTATACTATATGAAATAAAATAAGCCAGGCACAGAAAGACAAATACTACAGGACCTCACTTACATATGGGATCTAGAAAAGTCACGTGCACAGAAAGAAGGAGTAGAATGGTGGTTGCCAGGGGCTGCGGGGGTGAGGGAAATAGGGGGGCGTTGGTCAAAGGGAAAGACTGACCTATTCGTTGGAAGGACTGATGCTGAAGCTGAAACTCCAATACTTTGTCCACCAGATGTGAAGAGCTGACTCATTTGAAAAGATCCTGATGCTTGGAAAGATTGAGGGCAAGAGGAGAAGGGGATGACAGAGGATGAGATGGCTGGATGGCATCACCGACTCGATGGACATGGGTTTGGGTGAACTCCAGGAGTTGATGATGGACAGGGAGGCCTGGTGTGCTGCGGTTCATGGGATCACAAAGAATCGGACACGACTGAGCAACTGAACTGAACTGGTCAAAGGAAACAAAGCTACCGTTCCACATGATGACTAAGTTCTGAAGACCGAATGTACAGCATGATGATTAATATGAATAATACCGTATTTACACCATTTGAAATTTGCTAGGAGAGTAGATGGAGGAGGACCTGGCAACCTGCTCAGTGCTCTTGCCTGGAGAATCCCGGGGACAGAGGAGCCTGGGGGGCTGCCGTCTACGGGGTTGCACAGCGTCAGACACAACTGAGGCGACAGCAGCAGCAGCAGCAGCAGGAGAGTACATATTAGGTTTTCTCAGTCCCCTCGTACGGTAACTACACGAAGAGGTGGGTATGTTAGGTAATTTGTGGTTATCACTTCACAGTGTATGCATATATCAAAACATCGTATTGTAGATCTTAAATATGCATCATTTTTATTTGTCAACTATGCCTGAATAAGGCGAGGGGGGAGGCATGTTAAAGGCGCCACAACGCAACTGCAGCCTGTGCCTCTACCACGGGCTTCCCCGGCCTCGGGGTGTAATGTGCTCACAGTGAGTTCAGCCCTTCTGTGCGGAGTTCAGGCGACTCCCCCTGCAGGAAGCATTCCTACTCAGGCCTACGTTCAAACAGCCCTAACCATCCATGGGGACTGTCCCACGCGGGGCCCTCCTGCTCGCCACGGCTCTCGCAGCTCCGGGCACAGGCTTTCTCGGTGCCATGGTGCCAGGCCGAGGCCCCTGCCGTGTTCACCCATCGGCCTACTCCCACTGCCCCTCCGCCCGCCCCCATGGGGTGGGCTCTGGGCTAAAGAGGGGAGGCACACAGAGAGCCCCGTGATTTAAGATCCTCGTGTCCCGAGGGCCCGATGGCGAGTGCGGGTGATGGGAGGGGTAGAGGCCGGGGGCCAGGGGCCTCTCACTGGGAGGCGGGTTGCGGGGGTCTGGTCTCGGCAGTCATCTGAAGGTCCGGCTGGGCGAGCAGGCTCTTTGGAGACCTCGCTTGCTGGCCGCACAGACTTCTTCTCAGGGATTCGTGTCTTCACGATGCATCAGCAGGCTTCCCCAAGAACGAGTGATCCGAGAAGGAAAAGGCCATATGCAAAAAGGAAAAGGCCACAAGTCTTCTGTGACCCAGTCCCGGAAGCGCCACACTGTCACTGGGGCCAAGTCACTTAGTCCAGGCCACGCTCCCAGGAAGGAGGGCTAAGCTCCCCTCCTTGAAGGCAGGAGCGCCTGAGAACGTGCGGCCCTTCCCGCAGATTCCGTCCGCTCTTCCTGAGGCCAGCCTGTGCTTTCCAGCCTGCTCCTTCCTCCTCCGAAGGCGTCTTGGTTCCTCATGCATCCTCGCCAGCTCTCCGTCCTGAATCTGCAGGGCGCACACAGCCGGTCCTCCTCTTGAGCTCAGCACTCTTTCTCCAGGTGTGGGACACCGTAGCCCAGAAGCAATTCACACCCAACACTGTCTTCCCTCTCCTGACATCCTGTGCTTTGGAAATGAGACACACCTCAACAGGACAGAAATGGGCCAAGTTTTCTCCCTCGATGCCCATAACGTGGGGGCTTCCCTGGTGCTCCAGTGGTTAAGACTTTGCCTTCCAAGGCAGGGGGTGTGGGTTCAGTTCCTGGTCTGGGAGCTAGATTCCTCATGCTTCAGGACCAAAAAACAGAAAACAGAAGCAATATTGTAACAACTTCAATAAAGACTCTAAAAAGAAAATGCTACTTAAGTAGCTTAAAGAAAAAAACGACCCAGTTCTTGAAATAGGAACTATACAAACTCAATGCAACTGGTAAGTGGTAGCGTCCAATATTCAAATGACCTTCTAAAGTAATTTTCCACTTTTATTCCTGCCCTGTTTCAGTCAGTCTGGGAGATTCCTGGAAAGAGCATGTGCTAAAAGCATTTCCATTTCCATTAGTAGCTGCTCCATAAATAGCCAGTCTGTTTTATTTTTCTATGGATCATTCTCAACTCCACTTACCCAAGCTGAGTCACACTGTCAAAGAAAGCTGAAATGTTTATATTCAAATAGCTAAAACTTGTTTGTCCTGGTATGCAATTATATACACATTTAGAGAAAAAGGAAAGAAAGCAATACCAACATATGCTATTTTTCTGTCAGTGTCTTTTTTTTGTTTAAAATGGAGCCTGGTGTTTAAAAATTAATGAGTGTAAAGTGTTTATTACATAATGATTTACAGGCAGCGTCACTATATATTTAAAGACCTGAAAAGTAAAAGTCATAGTCACTCAGTCCTTCCACTCTTTGTGACCCCGTGGACTATAGGCCGCCAGGCCCCTCTGCCCATGGGATTCTCCAGGCAAGAATACTGGGGTGGGTTACCCCTTCTCCAGGGGATCTTTCTGACCCAGGGATTGAACCCAGGTCTCCTGCATTGCAGGTGGATTCTTTACCATCTGAGTGACCAGGGAAGCCCATTTAGAGACCTACTGGGAAGCAATTTTCCAAGTTACGAGCCCGAAGCCAAGGTCTCTGGAGAGCCCAAGCTCTCCCATGTCTGAGGTCTTACGGACACCATCTCACGCTCTGGCGTGCGCCTTCAGACAGGAGCTTGAGGAGCAGCCTCGGGTGCTGACACTCAGACACGCTGCCAGGAGCGCTTATTGCTGAGGAGCTGGCTTTAGGCTCACGTGGCTGTCGCTCAGGGCCCGGAACCTTTACACCCTTACGGCCCCCTCCCTCCTGCTCCCCTGCAGCCCCTTCGCTCTCAGTCTCACGCGTCAAATCTCAGCCCAAAGTCTGGCAGCCCCATTAGCTGGTCCAACGCACGGGGCATGTCGTGCGTCTTTTCTCAGAAGAGGAATCCAGAGGCTCACGTCTTCCACACACAGGGTCAGCAAAATGAGCAGTGCGGATTTGATAAATGTCGAATTAAATAGGAGCTATGAAAAGTTACGTCCAACCTAGATAATATTTTCAAAAGCAGAGACATTACTTTGCCAACCAAGGTCCGTCTAGTCAAGGCTATGGTTTTTCCTGTGGTCATGTATGGATGTGAGAGTTGGACTGTGAAGAAGGCTGAGCGCCAAAGAATTGATGCGTTTGAACTGTGGTGTTGGAGAAGACTCTTGAGAGTCCCTTGGACAGCAAGGAGATCCAACCAGTCCATTCTGAAGGAGATCAACCCTGGGATTTCTTTGGAAGGAATGATGCTAAAGCTGAAACTCCAGTACTTTGGCCACCTCATGCGAAGAGCTGACTCTTTGGAAAAGACTCTGATGCTGGGAGGGATTAAGGGCAGGAGGAGAAGGAGATGACCGAGGATGAGATGGCTGGATGGCATCACGGACTCGATGGACATGAGTCTGAGTGAACTCCGAGAGATGGTAATGAACAGGGAGGCCTGGCGTGCTGCAATTCATGGGGTCGCAAAGAGTCGGACACAACTGAGCGACTGAACTGAACTGAACTGATGTGATCTATTTCTTTTTCACTTAATCATGGTTGTTCTCCATACTTTGCCATTGCCATTCTTTAGGAATCCTGAGGTCCCCCCCAACCCAAAAGCCCAGTATTTTGCAGGATAAAATTTTTTTTTTTTTTTTTTCAGGAGTAAATTTTAGTGTCCGGGTAAACAAGAGAAAGTTGAGAAAAAAAAAAGAAAATTTTACCAGGGAAGCTCTATTTTGGTAAGTTATACACTGGAACCTTTTCAGGGAACCAAAGGGACTCGGACGAAGGAGTAGACATTATGCCCTTAATGTCTATTAGACATTGTATCCTTATTACTATCTGTGTGGAAAGTTTTCTAAAGACACTTCTACTTTATTTAATATACATACTTTCAAGAACTCAATACATTTGAACTCATAGTAATGGAGTTTAAGTCTCGTTTTGGTGTGACTATTAGTTGTCATTGTCGACGGCCCGTGAAGGGACCACCGGGTCACCAATCCTGAGGTACGAAGGTACGTCCCCGGGTCAAGGAACGACCCCTTGATGGTAGGACATTCGAAGCCCTAGGTCGGTTTTTTATTTTATTTAATTTTTAAAAAAACATTAATAACTGTCTAAAACAGAACATCTATATGAATGTGAGAGTTGGACTATAAGGAAAGCTAGCACCAAAGAATTGATGCTTTTGAACTGTGGTGTTGAAGAAGACTCTTGAGAGTCCCTTGGACTGCAAGGAGATCCAACCAGTCCATCCCAAAAGAAATCAGTCCTGAATATTCACCGGAAGGACTGATGCTGAAGCTGAAACTCCAGTACTTTGGCCACCTGATGTGAAGAGCTGACTCACTGAAAAAGACCCTGATGGTGGGAAAGATTGAAGGCGGGAGGAAAAGGGGACGCCAGAGGATGAGATGATTGGATGGCATCACCGACTCGATGGACATGAGTTTGAGTAAACTCCGGGAGTTGGTGATGGACAGGGAGGCCTGGCGTGCTGCAGTCCATGGGGTCACAAAGAGTCGGACACAACTGAGCGACTGAACTTGAACTTAAAAACAACACCCATCACTACTGGAGATTCCCTAGAAAAGTTGTACTAAATATTTCAATTTTAACTATCTTCTCTTCCACATCTTCTTCTTGTTTTTCCAAAGCCTCCCATTCCTTCCATCAGTGGCATGCATTACCTCAGAGGATGGGAACGTTTACCAGGTTTGGGGAGTCCCCAGCACAAGAGGCCTGAACCCCCACACCCCCAGAGTGTGAACCCCAGGGAGAAGCCACATCCAGAACGGCACCTGAGAGAAGCCTGGGCATCTCAGCACAGTGTGGGCAACGCAGCCAGATACTCCCCGTGTCCCCAGGGGAAAGCGGAAGGGACTGAGCAGATGCTGGCTCACCAGAATGGCTGTGGCTGTTAGCAGAGGGGATGCTGCCTGCAGGTTACAGGGCCTGGGTTGGAACCTAAGGCAGAGGAAGCCGCTAAAACCTAAGGAGGGGAATGCCACGAGGAGAGAGGACAGCAGCGGTGGCCGGCCTCCAGAGATGCCCCCGAGAGCCACGGCTCCTGACAGTCCTCCGCCTCTGCCATCTGCTCCCAGGCTGGATCTGGGTGGGCCTGCAATCCACGCCACAGAGGGCCAGAGAAATAACGTGGTAACTGCCCCATGCCCAAGTCTTCAGAAAGACTAGCAGCTTTCAGTGTCTGTGGGAGTCAGCCCCCCGGGTGAGGGGCCCAGGCCCCCTGCTGGAGAGAGTAGCCTGTGGAGGGGCACTTGAAGGTCAGACACCCCTGGTGGAGACAGACCACATGCAGGACGCCTCGGCACCAGCGTTCTCTCCGGCCAGCCTACGACTGTCAGGGAAGTTGCAGAGAAGGACCGCACCCCAGAGGAGCCTTGCGGGGGGATCACCAAACAAGGGTAGAGCAGAATTGGCAAAAGGGTCGGGGGAAGGACTGGGGCTGGCAGAATACAACTGAAGCTGAGTTTTCTGTTTGCTTTTAATTGGAAAACAAGTTTCTTCAATTGAGGTCATCAAAGCAACTCAGTGTACAGTGACGCTGTTGTTGTTTAGAGGCTAAGTTGTGTCCAACTCTTTGCGACCCCAGGCTGCTCTGCCCAAGGGATTTCCCAGGCAAGAATACTGGAGTGGGATGTCATTTCCTTCTCCAGAGGATCTTCCCGATCCCCAGGCGGATTCTTTACCGCTGAGCCACCAGGGAAGCCAAAGGGACATCGTTTGTGCGCTAAGTCGCTTCAGTCACCTTAAACTCTTTGCAGTCCTATGAAGTACAGCCCGCCAGGCTCCTCCGTCCACGGGGCTCTCCAGGCAAGAATACTGAAGTGGGTTGCCACGGCCGCCTCCAGGGGGTCTTCCTGATCCAGTTATCGAACACGTCTCTCCTATGTCTCCTGCACTGGCAGGAGGGCTCTTTACACGAGTGCCACCTGGGAAGCTCCCAAGGGATGTGAAGAGCCAACAGCTTTCCATGCCAAGTCCCTGTCTATCATTTTTTAAAACCAGATGTCATGTTTCACAGGCCATAAATTCACATATCGTAAAATTCACCACGTTAGAGTATACAATTCAGTGATTAGAGTATTTTTTTAAAAACTTTTTATTTGGTATTGGGGTTTAGCCAGATAGCAATGTAACAATGTTGTGATGCTTTCAGGGAAACAGCAAGGGACTCAGCCACACACATACATGCATCCATCCTCTCCCAAATGCCCCGCGCAGCCCAGTGGTTATAGTACTGAATCAAAGGTTTGGTAGGCTCAGAGCAAAGCAGGCTCCGTGTAGATTCCATAACTGTTCATGACTGAAATGGACCCCGAGGTTGTGTTTCCTCAGACACCACAGGGTTATGGCAGACGGAAAATGTCACGTCCAGAAACTTGGTACCTGAGGAGTTGCATCTGAGATTTGCCCAGCAGCAAACCAAGGCTGTTTCTCTGCATCCAAGTGATTTAGCTCCTCCAGGAAAAAATCATTCTTACTGATGAAACTTTCTGATAGTCTATGATTTTAGAAAACAAAGATACTCAGGAATTAAAAAAAAAAAAAGACTGTTTTTAGGCATTTTCACTTGAGTGAGTCCCTGGATGGACTACTTCCTTCTGTCCATTTTGCATATTGTTTGATCCATGTCTTGTACTCCAGCTGAAAAAAAGCTGAGCATATGTTGACGTTCTTCAGTTCAGTTCATCCAAGGAGTAAGCATCTTTTAATTTCATGGTTACAGTTACCATCTGCAGTGATTTTCAAACCCCAAAAAAGTCTGACAGTTTCTACTGTTTCCCCATCTATTTCCCATGAAGTGATGGGACCAGATGCCATGATCTTAGTTTTCTGAATGTTGAACTTTAAGCCAACTTTTTCACTCTCCTCTTTCACTTTCATCAAGAGGTTCTTTAGTTCTTCCTCACTGTCTGCCATAAAGGTGGTATCATTTGCATATCTGAGGTTATTGATATTTCTCCTGGCAATCTTGATTCCAGCTTGTGCTTCATCCAGCCCAGCGTTTCTCATGATGTACTCTGCATAGAAGTTAAAGAAGCAGGGTGACAATATACAGTCTTGATGGACTCCTTTTCCTATTTGGAACCAGTCTGTTGTTCCATGTCAGTTCTAACTGTTGCTTCCTGACCTGCATACAGGTTTCTCAAGAGGCAGGTCAGATGGTCTGATATTCCCATCTCTTAAAGAATTATCCACAGTTTATTGTGATCCATACAGTCAAAGGCTTTGGCATAGTCAATAAAGCAGAAATTGATGTTTTTCTGAAATTCTCTTGCCTTTTCGATGATCCAGCAGATATTGGCAATTTGATCTCTGATTTCTCTGCATTTTCTAAAACCAGCTTGAACATCTGGAAGTTCATGGTTCACGTATTGCTGAAGCCTGGCTTGGAGAATTTTGAGCATGACCTTGCTAGCATGTGAGATGAGTTCAATTGTGTGGTAGTTTGAGCATTCTTTGTCATTGCCTTTCTTTGGGATGGAATGAAAACTGCCTTTTTCCAGTCCTGTAGCCATTGCTGAGTTTTCCAAATTTGCTGACACATTGAGTGCAGCACTTTCACATCATCATCTCTTAGGATCTGAAATAGCTCAACTGGAATTCCATCACCTCCACTAGCTTTGTTCATAGTGATGCTTCCTAAGGCCCACTTGACCTCACATTCCAGGATGTCTGGCTCTAGGTGAGTGATCACACCATCGTGATTATCTGGGTCATGAAGATCTTTTTTGTAAATGTCAGGAGTGATGGCCGTGAGGAGATACCCCACATCCAAGGTAAGAGAAATCCAAGTAAGATGGTAGGCGCTAAGAGAGGGCATCAGAGGGCAGACAGACTGAAACCACAGTCACAGACAACTAGCCAATCTGATCACATGGACCACAGCCTTGTCTAACTCAATGAAACTAAGCCATGCCATGTGGGGCCACCCAAGATGGAATGGTCATGGTGGAGAGGTCTGACAGAATGTGGTCCACTGGAGAAGGGAATGGCAAACCACTTCAGTATTCTTGCCTTGAGAACCCCATGAACAGAATGAAAAGGCAAAAAGATAGGACTCTGAAAGAGGAACTCTCCAGGTCGGTAGGTGCCCCATATGCTACTAGAGATCAGTGGAGAAATAACTCCAGAAAGAATGAAGGGATGGAGCCAAAGCAAAAACAATACCCAGCTGTGGATGTGACTGGTGATAGAAGCAAAGTCTGATGCTGTAAAGAGCAATATTGCATAGGAACCTGGAATGTCAGGTCCATGAATCAAGGCAAATTGGAAGTGGTCAAACAGGAGATGGCAAGAGTGAATGTCGACATTCTAGGAATCAGCAAACTAAAATGGACTGGAATGGGTGAATTTAACTCAGATGACCATTATATCTACTACTGCAGGCAGGAATCCCTCAGAAGAAATGGAGTAGCCATCATGGTCAACAAAAGAGTCCGAAATGCAGTACTTGGGTGCAATCTCAAAAATGACAGAATGATCTCTATCCGTTTCCAAGGCAAACTATACAACATCAGAGTAATCCATGTCTATGCCCCAACCAGCCAAAGAAGCTGAAGTTGAATGGTTCTATGAAGACCTGCAAGACCTTCTAGAACTAACACCCAAAAAAGATGTCCTTTTCATTATAGGGGACTGAATGCTAGAGTAGGAAGTCAAGAAACACCTGGAGTAATGGGCAAATTTGGCCTTGGAGTACAGTCCCTAGGGTCACAAGAGTGTGACATGACTTAGCAACTAAACCACCACCATGATGTAAATAAAGATTTATGCAGAAAAAGATATTAATTATGAATCTAAACACTGAGTGACCAAGATGCCAAAGAGGATGATTGACAGCAGGGAATTTCAGAAGAATATAAAATTACAGAGTTGCTGGAATATTCACTCACACAATTCTTATTTTATGAATTAAATTAGAAGTAAGCTGCACCTTCTTCAGTATCACTGTCCCTGGAATTAGAGATAGAAAAAAAGCTTTGAAATTGTCTTTTACTTGTTCTCAAACTGATCTGCAGACTGGCATCACCAGGGGAGCTTTAAAAGACATTGATTGATGCCTGGGTCCCACCCTTGAGATTCTAATACAGTTGGGCTGGGCTGTGAACCAAGGACCAGGATTTTCAAAAGCTCCCCAGGTAAAGTGAAAAAAACAAAAAAGCAATCTCTCTTAAAATTGTATCAACAAGACAAACAGGAATAAACCTGACCAAGAAGGTGAAAGACTTATGTGCTAGGAACTTTAAGACATTGATAAAGGAAATTGAGGATTATTCAAAGAAATGGAAAGATATCCCATGCTCTTGGATTGGAAGAATTAATACTGTTAAAATGGCCACACTACCCGAAGCAATCTACAGATTCCCACGATATCTTTACACAGAACTAGAACAAATAATCCTAAAATTTATATGGAACTATAACCCAGAATTGCCAAAGCAATCCTGAGGAAAAAGAACAAAGTTGGAGACAGAATGCTCCCAGACTTCAGTGAAGCTACAGTACAAAGCTACAGTAATCAAAACAGCGTGGTCTTAGCACAAAAACAGACACATAGGTCAACGGTGTAGAGTCAAGAGCCCAGAAATAACCCACACACCTGCAGTCAGTTAATCCTTGACAAAGGAGGCAAAAACATACAATGCAGAAAAGACAGTGTTTTCAGTAAGTGGTTGTTAGGAGAGCTGGACAGTGTCATGTGAATCACTGAAGTTAGAATACACCCTCACACCACATATAAAAATGAACTCAAAATGGCTTAAAGGCTTAAATATAAGACATGACACCATAAAATTCCTAGATGAGAACGTAGGCAAAACATTCTCTGATGTAAACCATACCGATGTTTTCCTAGGTCAGGCCCTCAAGGCAATAGAAATAAAAGCAAACAAACAAAAACCAAAGCAAGTGGAATATAATTAAACTTAAGATTTTGCACATCAAAGAAAACACAAACAAAATGAAAAGACAACCTACAGACTGGGAGGGACTATTTACAAATGATGCAGGTGACAAGGGCTGAATTTCCATAATATATAAACAGTTCATACAGCTAATATCAGAAAAGCAAACAACCCAGTCAAAATATAAACAGAAGACCTAAATAGACATTTCTTCAAAGAAGATATACAGATGGCCAACAGGCACATGAGAAGATGCTCAACACTGCTAATAACCATAGAAATACAACACAAAACAAAGATGTATCACCGCACACTGGTCAGAACGGCCATTATTACAAGGTCTGAAAAAAAATAAAAATAAAAATAAACGCTGAAGAGGGTGTGGAAGAAAGGGAACCCTCCTACAATATTGGTGGGAATGTAAACTATTGCAGCCACCGTGCAGAACAGTATGGAGGTTTCTCAAAAAACTAAACACAGAGCTACCCTATGATCCAGCAACCCCACTCCTGGGTATATATCTGGAGAAAAGTCTAATTCCGAAAGATACATACACCCCATATTCATTGCTGTTGTTGTTCAGTCACAAAGTCATGTCTGACTCTCTGCGACCCCATGAACTGCAGCTTTCCAGGATTCCCTGTCCTTCACTATCTCCCTGAGTTTGCTCAAACTCACTGAGACAGTGATGTCACCCAACCATCTCATCTTCTGTCTCCTCCTCCTTCTCCTGCCCTCAGTCTTTCCCAGCATCAGGGTATTTTCTAATGAGTCAGTTCTTCGCATCAGGTGGTCAAAGTATTAGAGCTCCAGCTTCAGCATCAGTCCTTCCAATGAATATTCATGGTTGATTTCCTTTAGGATGGACTGGTTTGATCTCCCTGCTGTCCAAGGAACTCTCAAAAGTCTTCTCCAACATGACAGTTCAAAAGCATCAGTTCTCAGTGATCAGCCTTCCTTACGGTCCAACTCTCACGTCCATACAGGACAACTGGAAAGACCACAGCTCTGACTACACGGACCTTTGTCGGCATAGTGATGTGTCTGATTTTAATATGCTGTCTAGGTTGGTCATAGCTTTTCTTCCAAGGAGCAAGCATCTTTTAATTTCAGGCTGCAGTCACCGTCCACAGTGATTTGGGAGCCCAAGAAAATAAAGCCTGTCACTGTCTCGCCATCTATTTGCCATGGACTGATGGGAATGGATGCCATGATCTTAGTTTTTTGAATGCTGAGTTTTAAGCCAGCTTTTACACTCTCCTTTTTCACCTTCATCAAGAGGCTCTTTATTCCTCCTTGATTTCTGCCATGAGGGTAGTGTCATCTGCCTATCTGAGGTTATTGATATTTCTCCCAGCAATCTTGATTCCAGCTTGTGAGTCATCCAGCCCAGCATTTTGCATGATATACTCTGCATACAAGTTAAATAAGCAGGGTGACAATATACAATCTTGATGAACTCCTTTCCCAATTTTGAACCAGTCTGTTGTTCCATGGTTGGTACTAGCTGTTGCTTCTTGTTCTGCATACAGGTTTCTCAGGAGGCACGTAAGGTGGTCTGATATTTCCATCACTTGAAGAATTTTCCAGTTTGTTGTGATCCACTCAGTCATTTACACTGTTTGCAACAGCCAAGACATGGAAACAACCTAAATGTCCATTGACAGATGAAGGGACAAAGCAGATGTAAAACCTATACTATAGAATACTACTCGGCCATAGACAGGAATGGAATCATGCCATGTGCAGCAGCATGGGCGGAACTGAGGGAAGTCAGTCAGAAAGAGAAAGATGAATATATCACTTTTATATGGAATCTAAAATATGACACAAGTAAACTTATTTATGAAACAGAAACAGACTCAAAGACATAGAAAACAAACATACAGATACCAAAGGGGAAAGGGAGTGGGGGTGAGATAAATTAGGGATTCGGGATTAGCACATACAAGCTACCATATATGATATAAACAACAAGGTCCGACTGCATAGCACAGGGAATTATATTCAATATCCTGTAATAAACCATAATAAAAAATTGAAAAAATCACTTTGCTAAACATCAGAAAGCATGCAAAGACAGGCATAATAAAGGACAGAAATGGTATGGACTGAAGAGAAGCAGAAGATATTAAGAGGAGGTGGCAAGAACACACAGAGGAAATATACAAAAAATGATCTTAATGACATGGATAACCATTATGGTGTGATCACTCACCTAGAGCCAGACATCCTGGAATATGAAGTGTAGTGGACCTTAGGAAGCATCACTACAAACAAAGCTAGTGGAGGTGATGGGATTCCACCTGGGCTATTTCAAATCTTAGAAGATGATGCTGTCAAAGTGCTGCACTCAATGTGCCAGCAAATTTGAAAAACTCAGCAGTGGCCACAGGACTGGAAAAGGCCAGTTTTCATTCCAATACCAAAGAAGGGCAATGCCAAAAAATGTTCAAACTACCACCCAGTTGAACTCATCTCACATGCTAGCAAGGTCATGCTCAAAATTCTCCAAGCTAGGCTTCAACAGTATGTGAACCAAGAACTTCCAGATGTTCAAGCTGGATTTAGTAAAAGCAGAGGAACCAGACATCAAATTGCCAACATCCACTGGGTCATCGAAAAATCAAGAGAGTTCCAGAAAAACATCTACTTCTGCTTCACTGACTGTGCTAAAACTTTTACTGTGTGGATCACAACAAACTGTGGAACATTCTGAAAGAGATGGGAATACCAGACCACCTTACCTGCCTCCTGAGAAATCTGTATGCAGGTCAGGAAGCAACAGTTAGAACTGGATATGGAACAACGGGCTGGTTCCAAACTGGGGAAAGAGTACATCAAGGCTGTGTATTGTCACCCTGCTTATTTAACTTCTATGCAGAAAGAAACATGAGAAACACTGGGCTGGAGGAAGCACAAGCTGGAATCAAGATTTATGGGAGAAATATCAATAACCTCAGACATGCAGATGACACCACGCTTATGGCAGAAAGCGAAGAGAAACTAAAAGAGCCTCTTGATGAAAGTGAAAAAGGAGAGTGAAAAAGGTGGCTTAAAACTCAACATTCAAAAACCTAAGATCATGGCATCCGGTCCCATAATTTCATGGCAAATAGATGGGGAAACAGTGGAAACAGTGACAGACTTTATTTTTGGGGCTCCAAAATCACTGCAGATGGTGACTGCAGCCATGAAATTAAAAGACGTTTGCTCCTTGGAAGGAAAGTTATGATCAACCTAGACAGCATACTAAAAAGCAGAGGCATTACTTTGCCGGACAAAGGTCCGTCTAGTCAAAGCTATGGGTTTTCCAGTGTTCATGTATGGATGTGAGAGTTGGACTATAAAGAAAGCTGAGCGCCAAAGAATTGATGCTTTTGAACTGTGGTGTTGGAGAAGACTGTTGAGAATCTCTTGAACAGCAAGATCAAACCAGTCAATCTTAAAGCAAATCAATCCTGAATACTCATTGGAGGGACTGACGCTGAGGCTAAAACTCTAATACTTTGGCCACTTGATGAAAACAGCGGACTCACTGGAAAAGACTCTGACTCTGGGAAAGATAAGGCAGGAGGAGAAGGGGCAACAGAGGATGAGATGGCCGGATGGCATCACTGTCTCAGTGGGCATGAGCGTGAGTGAGCTCCAGGAGTTAGGGAAGGACAGGGAGGCCTGGCGTGCTGCAGTCCATGGGGTCGCAGAGAGCTGGACACAACTGAGTGGCTGAACAGCCACAGAGAAGTAACACAAACTGTAAAATACTTCAGTTTAAAAGAAGTTGAGAAGAAATACAAGCTCCCCAGGTGTCGGCAGGATGCTACCAAGGTTGAGAACTAGGGGTCAGCGCCAACCACTTTCCACAAGTGAGCACACGGAGGTCAGCGCAAACAAACGGCCGCCACATGTGCATTAAGTGGCTGCAGCCGATTTTCTCTGATGCACTCTAACAGGATGGAGCTGGGGCAGGGATAAGGAATAATCTAAAAATAATTTCTGTTTGGTTTGGGAAAGCAGCACGTGACTTCCCAGCTGCCGACTGGCCTGGCTAATTCGGTTTGGCTCAAATGAATGCACCTTTTCCTGGTTTTGCGCGGATAGCCCAGGCCTGTGCTGAGGTGTGGAAGGAAGCAGGCGAGTCAAACGCTGGCCGAGGCCCAGCTTCCCAAGGGGGACAGACAAGCTGTCAGGGGCACGTGGGTCACTGAATGGACACAGGAACATTTCTTACCGCAGTGGGAGTAGGGCTCCACATGGGTCTGGGGGCCAGAGGGTGTGAGGGAGAGGGGTACTGGAGATCAGAGCACCCTTGAGCACGGCTTCCTGCGAAGCGTATCTGTAACACATGTGCTCCAGGCAGCTCTGAGTTAGGCGGTCCATTGCCTGCCCCCATTACAGAGATGTGGAAACTGAGGCTCAGAGGGGTATCACCACCAACGCAGAGGAGGATGCAAACTCACGCTCCACCCAAGAGGACAGTCTCGGTCCAAAGCTGAAAAACGAGCTGCTGAGAGACCTGGGTCAGATCCTTAGATTTTTAGGTCTTGCTGAACGAACTTTGGCCCCCTTATTACTCAGCTCAAACAGTCCGCAGTAGAGAGAGCACCAGAGGCGCCCGTGGCGGCGGCACCGACGAGAGTCCCTGCGAGGCTCCCTGAACCTGTCCGCAGCATCCCAGCATCCGTGCTGCTCCCCTCCCAGGTCTGCGCCCAGCGCTTCCTGGCACCGCGCGGCGGCCAGGGCGCTCCCTCCCAGCCTTGGCGCCTCTCCCCTTCCCTGGGGTCTGGTCTGCATCGCGTCTGACGGCCCTCCCAGCCTTCCCGGCCCCTCCTGTTTTCTCTCACACAGACGTTTCCGTAATCAGATTCTCGCATGCTTAATACCAGCTCGGCATCTGCTTCTCAGAGCAAAGTCTCTCCCCGCTGGGGCCCGACCGTGCACACACGGGAGGAAGGAGGCAGCAGAGGAGGTGCCTCCTGCTGGCTCACCTGGGGCCCTTGGCCTGAGGATTTTTTTTTTTTTTTTAACTTCA
>SJYT01003600.1:32921-56259 GCA_006410635.1 Cephalophus harveyi | reverse complement strand
TATCTTCTGCTTCTGTTAGGTCCATACCATTTCTGTCCTTTATCGAGCCCATCTTTGCCTGAAATGTTCCCTTGGTATCATTAATTTTCCTGAAGAGATCTCTAGTCTTTCCCATTCTGTTGTTTTCCTCTATTTGTTTACACTGATCACTGAGGAAGGCTTGCTTATCTCTCCTTTCTAAGGATGGTGGGGGTGTCTAACCCAGGCCCCAGGGCTGGCCTTTGATCCCTGATGGCTCACCCTCTCCACACTGCACCCTCAGAGTTGTCTACTGCAGCTTTTTGTGACCCTCCTGGGTCTCCACCCTTGCAAGAAAATGTCCATGAAGTCCGTGATGTATATATCACTACCTGACTTGTGGGGGTAGATTCTTCATGGGGAGCCCTCAGAGGAGCTTGCCAACGAGAGCAAGCGGATGCAGGCCCGGGAAGAGGAGGGTGGGCGGCATCTGGGCGCACAGGGACTCAGCCAAGGCGGGAAGGGAGATGGGGATTCATTTCACCATGCATGAGTAGCGAACGAGGTGCTGTAGGAGGGCTGGGAGAGTGGACGGCTTCATGGAAGAGGTGACGATATGGCTGACACCACACGGCAAATGGGGGGCAGCACGCGTGCTGGAGTGGAAATGGCACAGCAGGGCTCAGGCCGAGGTGACACTGGGTCTGACCTCCTCATCTCTCCCTGAGCCTCGAGGAGCCAGCTCCTGGGAATACGCTGGGACCGGAGAGTGAGGCTCGGGACAAACCCGCTAGCTATAGAGTAACCGCAGAGCCGGCTCCAGTGACACCTGGGAAGGAGACGGTGGATGATGCTGTCTCTGGGTATTTCCAGGCCTGGGTTACAATTTAAAGTGTTCCCTTCAAATTTTTAAACTGGAAATCCAAGTGTTTTTAGCTGGGCCTTTTTTCTCTGCTCCCTAACTGCAAGGGTAAGCACACAACTGGTTCACCATGGGTTCACTGACCAGCTAGCCAGCCTCTCTCCCGGAAGGAAAGGGCTTGGAGGAGAGGGATGATCCGAAATAATCCGATGAAAACCAGAGGCATAGGCATCCCTGCCTGTCAGGCCTGAATCCAAGGTGTTCCTTAATCTGCATCTTATCTTTGGGAGGATATCATGGGATTTTCAATTTCATTTACCCACATGACTTCATCATTCAGATTGCCAGAGCGTATGTGTGTGTACTCAGTCACTCAGTCATGTCTGACTCTTGGAGACTCCATGGACAGTAGCCTGCGAGGCTCCTCTGTCCACGGAATTTTTTCAGTCAAGAATACTGGAGTGCGTTGCCATCTCCTACTACAAGGGATCTTTCCCACCACTCAGGGATCAAACCTGCATCTCTTGCGTCTCCTGCAGTGGCACGCAGAGTCTTCACTGGGCCACCTGGGTGGCCCCCGTTATTCAGATTAGCAGCCAACAAATGCAACCAGGAAACACCAGATGACTCAAACTGCATCTGTATACATTTCACTGTCCACAGCAGTCAGCACACTCTGTTTTATTAGGGTTTCTCAGTCGTAATCCCCACCTGGAATTTAACTGGTTTCCAACTTTCTTCATACATTCATATGAAACTTCATCATAGTCACTCGTAAATCTCCGTTTACTTTAGCCATGTACCACTTCTTCATGGCAGTGTACTACTTCCCGTTGCCTAGAGAAATGTCTTAAAAACAGTAAAAGAAATTGGCGCAGCCACTATGGAAACCAGTATGGAGGTTCTGCAGAAAACTAAACATAGAACTACAGCACAATCCAGCAATTCCACTCCTGGGTATTTGTCCAAAGAAAATAGGAACATTAGTTCAACAGATACATGCACCCCATGGTCACTGCAGCATTATTTACAATAGCCAAGGTACGGAAACCACCTCAGTGTCCATTCATAGATGACGGGATAGAGGGGATGTGGTATTAATATACTAGTACTCAGCCATTTAGAGAACGAGGTCTTGCCATTTGCAGCAGCAAGGACTGACCTGGAGGGCAGTATGCTAAGTGAAGTCAGTCAAACAGAGAAAGACAAGTGCATGATTTCACTCACATATGGAGTCTAAACACCGAAAAGCAAATGAACAAACAAAATATATCAGGTTCCTCGGTACAGAGAACCAACTGGTGGTTGCCAGAAGCAAGTGGGGTGAAGGACAGATAAAAGAGGGGGAAAGTTTAAAAGGGAAAGACTTCCAGCTGTAAGATAAAAATCTCATGAGTGTATAACATACGCATAGGCAACATAATATTGTAACAGCGTTGCATGGTGAAAGATAGTAATTGGTGCTACCATGGTGACCATTCCATACTGTATAAAAATACTGAATCACTATATTACACATTTGAAACTAATACAGTATTATATGGTACTTATAATTAAATTAGAAGTAATAAAAGAACAAATATATTTCTGGAAGCAATATTATTTTTATTTTCCTTTGATGTTCAAAATTCTGTTATTTCTTTGTAATAGATTTGATACTTTTTTCTGTACGGAAAGTACACGCCAGTCACAGAATAAGCTGAGCTACTCCAAAGGTGCACACATGAGATAACCACAGAAAATACCCACTGGGCTGTTTCCAAACATGATGAATTCTCAGTCAGCTATCATCCAATGAGTAGGTGGCTGTTTAAGGAAGTAAAAACACACAGCCCCTGTTTTCCAGAAAATGACTCATCTGTTTGAAAAATAAGACCACTTATTTGCAAAGTGAAACCACACTGCTAAATAGGACACAATCCAGCCGGTGTTCACCTGTTTTCTAAAGCTGCATCTTCCTAAAACACAATGGCATTTATTGAGTGTCTTCGATATGCCAGGCACTGGGCTTCTGGATGATTCTTTGAGCCCCTAGACAACCCCATGAAATATGAAAGGTTTGGGAAAGAATACTATCAATAGCAGAAGAGTCAGACATGACTTAGTGACTAAAACAACAAATTAGTAGAGGAACTAACCTGAGACGTCATTTCTGAGCCTGAATTCTGAGGAAACAACCATAATCTTTCAAAGTTCAGTTTTTAAGAGGCACTGGAGTATGCAACATGCTAAGGTCACCTAGAATGTTCCTTATTAAACTAGGCGATACAAAAATGTTTTGCCAAGTAAACTTTGACTATCAATCAACAGGTTCATTTTAGAGGGGCTTGTTGAGTACCTCATCCTTCTAAGGAAAGATCCCAATGAGGAAACCAATTTCAAGATCCCATTTATTCAACAGGCAGTCAGTGAACAGTGCTCCTGGATTAATCTGGTCTTTATACGTTCAGACTGACCTCCGCTGATCAGCCTATTAACCTGCCAACTTCTCTCTTGAGATAGTATGACTAGAAAACGCACCCCTAAATGACATCGAGTATCCCGATTTATACAGTTCAGCTCACAAATATTCTTCAAGCCCTGCACCTTTTAGGGAAACCTTGTATTGCACGTGGCCTCCAGAGGCCAGCATCCATGTGGAGCACGGGACACCTGGTGAGATGACAGGGCCACCCACTCTCCACTGCTCCTCTGAAGCCCAGGCTCTGCAGTGTGCATCGCAGAACTCCATAAGGGGACCTGCCGGGGAAGGTGGGGGCCTGATCTTGGGGGCTTGTCAGGTGAAACCACATCTCCCTGCAAGCATCTCCTTGGCTCATACCTCAAAGCTGGAGGCCACCGCTTCGCAGAGGTCACTTAGGCCCCTAACAAGTCAATGGATGGATACAAGTCTGATGTGAATGAGGCAGTCAAACTAGCTGAACTTAGATATAAAGTCCCACACCCCTATTCATATATAAGACTGCAGATAATAAACAACTCTGAAAATAAATGACACTTTCCATTTCTGGGCTTCCCTGGTGGCTCAGAGGTTAAAGCGTCTGCCTCCAATGCGGGAGACCCGGGTTCGATCCCTGGGTCGGGAAGATCCCCTGGAGAAGGAAATGGCAATCCACTCCAGTACTCTTGCCTGGAGAATCCCATGGACGGAGAAGCCTAGTAGGTTACAGTCCACAGGGTCGCAAAGAGTCGGACACGACTGAGCGACTTCACCTTCACCTTCACCTTCACCTTCCATTTCTAGTATTTTCTTAAAACAATATCTGTTTCTGAGAATACAATTATATAATTATTTTCATTTTAAAATCTTAAACAAGTAGGAAAAAACATATAAAAAATAAAAATTACTTAAATACCATCACCAAGATATATCAAAATTTTGGTTTGCTTCGTGCCCGCCTTTTTTCTCTATGTGGATTGTCTGTGACTGAGTAAAGATGTGTATCCTGACCTGCACCCATCCGTTTTTGTAGCTGTGATTATGCTCGGTCACATCTGACTCTTTGGGATCCCATGGGCCCCACCAGGCTCCTCTGTCCATGGGATCTTCCAAGCAAGAATACTGGAGTGGGTTGCCATTTATTTCTCCATTAATAAACATTCTCTTCAACACAATTTTTTTTTTATGATGTTGAAAAACCATAACTTATATAACCGATGTCTTATCATTAAACACTGAGGTTGTTCCTAAATAAAAGCATGCTGAATGGGCTTACAAATAAACATTTGACCAAATATTTTATTATTTCTTTAAAACACATTCTTGAAATATGCCCACTGGGTCAAAAGTTATGGGGTATGAACATTTTATGATTGTGAATACGAACACTGCTAGAATCCCTCAGTGGGATTTGTACCAATTTCGGCACAGCACTCTGCTCTTCATTTCATCCTCACCAAATGCTGAAAACTGTAATTTAAAAAGTGCTTTGCCAAGGAGCTGGGGTATAAAGAGGTTTTTAAGTTTAACTTACATACTCATTTGTATTCATTCTCATACTCTGATTGATCATTTGCTTTTTTCTATTAATTACACATTCATGCCCTTTGCCCATTTTTTGACTAGTACATTAACAGTTTTCTTATCAACAAGAGTTCTTTATATATTAAGGCTGCTGATTGTTGTTCTCAATGTGGTACACATGAACTGAGGTTGATAATCTAAATATACCCTGAAATTATTAGTTTGGGTGTGATGTGACTTCTCCTTTGGCTTGGTAGGTTCTTTCCAGAAAAAGAAAACAAACACACAACTTCTAGTGTAGAATAAGCCCCATCAAACACTGGGCAGACTAACGTACGAAGTGCTCAGTGGATAAACCACCAGGCAGAAATAGTCCAGGTACTCCAGCTCACTGAACATGCCTCTCAGGATACAGTTCTTGAAGATTTTTTTGTCTGAAGAAGTTTCTAAAAGATATGTGACATTAAGAAGGGATTATTTAAAAGAATACTGACGTGTAATTCAACAGTTAGGTAGTCCCAATACAATGTAATTAACCCCTTCTTCCATCTGTAAATGGTTATTTCTGTGGTAGGATTCTGGTAACTTTTTATATTTTTAATCAATTCCTACACTATAAAATGTCACTTAGAAATGTTTTATTTAATTTTTACATGACAATTTTAACATTATAGTAATTTTGTTGTGAAAAATAAAATTCTATCTTATAGGAAAGCGAAAACTCTTCAAGTCACTCATTGGCATCTTTATTTACAGATTAGACCGGGTCAGCCAGTGAAAATCCTAGAAAAAGAAAGGAAACAAATATTCAGTCAAAAGAAATAACTACGTCAAACTATATCCTATTTTGCTTGCTCTAAAATCCCAAAGTCCCATTTTAACGACACTAGCCACAGTGAGGGTAAATCTACAGCTTTTCCTAAAAAGGAGCTAAAAATTTATTAGTGAATCTTCTGTTTCTTCCTACAAAACAACCTAATATCACTTTCTGAATCTTGCCCCATTAATAGTAATCAGGGCACACAAAAAAACTATAGAGTATGAAAGAAGCAGAAATACTACAAAACAGAAATATACAGAAAACAAACTTATGGTTTGTCATTGTTCAGTCACTCAGTTGTGTCCAACTTTGTGACCCCATGGACTGCAGCACGCCAGGCCTCCTTGTCCATCACCATCTCCCGGAGCTTGCTCACACTCACATCCATAGAGTCGGTAATGCCATCCAACCATCTCATCCTGTCGTCCCCTTCTCCTCCCGCCTTCACTCTTTCCCAGTGTCAGGGTCTTTTCCAGTGAATCAGCTCTTCGCATCAGGTGGCCAAAGTATTGGAGCTTGAGCTTCAGCATCAGTCCTTCCAATGAACACTCAAGACTGATTTCCTTTACGATGGACTAGTTGGATCTCCTTGCAGTCTAATGGACTCTCAAGAGTCTTCTCCAACACCACAGTTTGAAAGCATCAATTCTTTGGCGCTCAGCTTTCTTTAAGGTCCAACTCTCACATCTGCACACGATTACTGGAAAAACCATAGCATTGACTAAATGGACCTTTGTCAACAAAGTAATGTCTCTGATTTTTAATATGCTTTGTCATAGCTACTGTTCCAAGGAGCAAGCGTCTTTTAATTTGATAGCTGCAGTCACCATCCACAGTGATCTTGGAGACCAAGAAAATAGACTGTCACTGTTTCCATTGTTTCCCATCTATTTGCCATAAAGTGATGGGACTGGATGCCATGATCTTAGTTTTTTGAATGCTGAGTTTTAAGCCAGCTTTTTCACTCTCCTCTTTCAACTTAATCAAGAGGTTCTTTAGCTCCTGTTCCCTTTCTGTCATGAAGGTGGTGTCATCTGCATATCTGAGGTTATTGATATTTCTCCCGGCAATCTTGACTCCAGCTTGTGCTTCATCCAGCCCAGCATTTCGCATGATGTACTCTGCATATAAGTTAAATAAACAGGGTGACAAGCCTTGACACACTCCCTTCCCAATTTTGAACCAGTTTTTCATTCCATGTCTGGTTCTAACTGTTGCTTCTTGACCTGCATACATATTTCTCAGGAAGTAGGTTAGGTGGTCTGGTATTCTCATCTCTTTAAGAACTTTCCACAGTTTGCTGTGATCCATAGTCAAAGGCTTTAGCATAGTCAATGAAGCAGGGGTAGATTTTTTTTTGGAATTCCCTTGCTTTTTCTATCACCCAAGGATGCTGGCAATTTGATTACCTGCCTTTTCCAAATCCAGCTAGTACACGTGGAAGTTTTCAGTTCACATACTGTTGAAGTATAGCTGGAAGGATTTTGAGCATTAACTTGCTAGCTTGTGAAATGAGTGCAACTGTGCTATAGTTTGAGCATTCTTTGGCATTGCCCTTCTTTGGGTTTAGAATGAAAACTGACCTTTTCCAGTCCTGTGGCCACTGCTGAGTTCTCCAGATTTGCTAGCATACTGAGTGCAGCACTTTCACAGCATCATCTTTTAAGATCTGAAATAGCTCAGGTGGAATTCCATCACCTCCACTAGCTCTGTTCGTGGTGATGCTTCCTAAGGCCCACTTGACTTCACACTCCGGGATGTCTGGCTCTAGGTGAGTGATCACACTACCATGGTTATCCCGGTCATTAAGGCCTTTTTTGTATAGTTCTTCTGTGTATTCTTGCCAACTTACGGTTACCAAGGGGAAAAAGGAGGGGCAGGGGAGGGGAGAAACTGGGAGATAGGAACTGACACATATAGGAACTGACACTACTATATATAAAACAGGTAACTAATGAGAACCTACTGTATCGCACAGGGGACGCTAGTCCTATTATGCAGTGGCCTACATGGGAAGAGAATCTAAAAAGAATGGATATATGTATAATTGACTAGTTTTGCTGAACAGCAGAAACCAACACAACACTGTAAACCAACTATACTCCAACAAAAATTAATTTTTTACAAAAGGAGAGGAGATGGAGGAGGAAAGAGGCCCAAGTTCCACATCTAAGCAATCTAAGCAGAACTTCGGTAGAAAGAGCAGTGCATGGAAGCCCTTCCCAGGACAGAAACTATCCTACCCACAGAGCCTGGACACCGGCAACTGCAGAGATTAGGTCCTCCCCGCACAGCAAGCGGCTCGCTACACCATTAATCAGTGATAAGTGGTGACCACCAGGCTGTTCTCTGTGTCTGAGTCTGCTTCTCCTCTGTTACGTTCATTCATCTTATTTTAGATTCCACATTAACAAGTGACAATACACAGTGTTTTCCTTTCTCTGTCTGATTTATGTCACGAAGAATAATATCCTCTAGGTCCATCCACCCTGTTGCAGATCATGGGATCTCCTTTTTTATGGTTGAATAGTATTCTATTGTACATGTATATCACATCTTTTAAAATTTTATTTATTTATTTATTTCTGGCGGTGCTGGGTCTTCACTGCGGCACAGGCCTTTCTCTAGATGCAGCAAACGAGGGCTCCTCTCTGGTTGCGGAGTGCGGGCCTCCCGNACCTTGTTGCAGATCATGGGACCTCCTTTTTTATGGTTGAATAGTATTCTATTGTACATGTATATCACATCTTTTAAAATTTTATTTATTTATTTATTTCTGGCGGTGCTGGGTCTTCACTGCGGCACGGGCCTTTCTCTAGATGCAGCAAACGAGGGCTCCTCTCTGGTTGCGGAGTGCGGGCCTCCCGTTACGGTGGCCCCTCTCGCTGTGGAGCACAGGCTCTGAGGCACGCGGGCTTCAGTAGTCACAGCCTGCAGGCTGAACAGTTGCAGCTCCCAGGCTCTAGGGCACAGACTCAGTGGTTGTGGCTCATGGGCTCTGCTGCTCTGTGGCATGTCCAATTTTCCCAGATCGGGGACGGAGCCCATGTCTCCTGCACTGGCAGGCAGGTGCTTTACCAGTGAATCACCGGCGAAGCCCATACCACAAATCTGCTTCAGCCATTTATTGGCTGAGGGACACTAGGTTACTTCCATATCTTAGCTTTGTAAATAATGTTGCTCTGAACACTGGGGTGCATGTTATCTTTTCAAACTTAAACATATAGAAAAAAACTAATGGTCACCAGTGGGGAGAAGGACAGGTGGAGGGACGAGATGGGGTATGAGATTCAGAGACACAGATTGCTCTGTATAAGGTAATTAAGCTACAAGGATATATTGCACAGCATAGGGAATATAGCCAATATTTTATAATAATTTTAAATAGAATGTAGTCTATAAAAATCACTATGTTGTATACCTAAAACTAACATGGTACTGCAAATCAACTGTACTTTATTTTTAAAAAATGACAAATGGCAATGGACACATAATTAATCAATGAAAAGTAAACAGCTTCAAAACTGTAATATAGGTGGAATTCTACTGGAATGAAGATAAATATGTTGAAGTGGTAGATGGAAAAAAATATAAGGATAATCCTCGTGGAATTATAAAAGAGGAAGTAGGAGGCTATATTTCTCCAGCAATACCCTCCAAGTTCATAGAGAACCCAGAAGAGACCACTAGCAGCAGATCACTTAGAAAGGTGAACACAGTAGCCGAGAAAGGACAATCGGTCAGGGCCCTCCTGGGACGAACACCAGCCTGTTTTGTCTGTGTGCTCTGGCCACGCTTACCAGGGTTTTAGCCCTTAGTGCTCTGATGCTCTGATGCCAGGAGGCGGGGCTCTTGGCTGCAACACTAACACCCCAGCTGCTGGAAAGTAGGTGCTCAGCTAGACAAAAGGACACGGGATTTTAAAATCTATTGGGTGTCTCAGTTCAGTTCAGTTCAGTCGCTCAGTCGTGTCCGACTCTTTGCGACCCCATGAATCACAGCACGCCAGGCCTCCCTGTCCATCACCAACTCCCAGAGTTCACTCCAACTCACGTCCATCAAGTCAGTGATGCCACTCAGCCATCTCATCCTCTGTCATCCCCTTCTCCTCATGCCCCCAATCCCTCCCAGCATCAGCGTCTTTTCCAATGACTCAACTCTTCGCATGAGGTGGCCAAAGTACTGGAGTTTCAGCTTCAGCATCATTCCTTCCAAAGAATACCTAGGACTGATCTCCTTTAGAATGGACTGGCTGGATCTCCTTGCTGTCCAAGGGACTCTCAAGAGTCTTCTCCAACACCACAGTTCAACAGCATCAATTCTTCAGCACTCAGCCTTCTTCACAGTCCAACTCTCACATCCATACATGACCACAGGAAAAACCATAGCCTTGACTAGACGGACCTTTGTTGGTAAAGTAATGTCTCTAGCTAGTAGGAGTTATTTGAACAAAGAGTTTCTTTCTAAGGCAATCAATAAACCCACAAAGGTACCGAGCAGACTCTGGAAGTTGGAAACCCTACCTTACAACAGCCTGGCTGCTTGGCCCATGTAAGCTGTGCTGACCCCACCTCCCTCACCATCTCTCTGGCCTGGTCTTTCTGTGCTCACCAGCCCCATTACCATGCTTCTTCTTAAGCATCTCTTCTCTCTGCTATGACAAGAGCCAATGAGAGGCTATGCCAAAGCCTTTCTCTCCCGGGTTTTAAATTTTAATTGAAGTATAACTGACACGCATGCACGCTAAGTTGCTTCAGCCATGCTCCACTCTGTGACCCTGTGGACTGTGGCCCACCGGGTTCCTCTGTCTATGGAATTCTCCAGACAGAAATACCGGAGTGGGATGCCATACATTCCTCCAGGGGATCTTCCTGACCCAGGGATTGAACCTGCACCTCCCGTGGCCCCTGAACTGCAGGCAGATTTTTTACTGCTGAGCCAAAAGAGCCAAAGTACATTCTTTACTTGCCTTTACTGGCAAGGCCCTATAATTGACTTATAACATTACATTCATTTCAGGGGCCTCCCAGGTGGCATCAGCGATAAACAACCTGCCTGCCAATGCAGGAGACATAAGAGACGTGGGTTTGATCCCTGGGTCAGGAAGATCCCCTGGAAGAGAAAATGGCAACCCACTCCAGTATTGGTGTCTGGAGAATTCCATAGACAGAGGAATCTGGCTGGCTATGTCCATAGGATTGCAGAGTCTGACACAACTGAGCGACTAACACATACACTCACGTTATACTCATTTCAGTTGTACAACATAATGACCAGATATTTGTACACATCAAAAAATGATCACAACAAATCTAGCTAACACCCATCACTATATATAGTCACAAAAATGTTACTGTAATGAGAACTTTCAATAGCTGTTCGGTTAACAACTTTCAAATATGCAACACAGTATTATTAACTACAGTCATCAAGCTGTTCATTACATCTCCAAAGACTTATAACTGGAAATTTGTACCTTTTGACCCCCACAGGCCATTTTGCCCACTCCCCACCCACCAACTCTGGTGACCAACAACCCGTTTTCTGCACCTATGAGCTGGGGTTTTTGTTTGTTTTGGGCTCCATATGTGAAGTCATACGACACATCTCTCTCTGACTTGAGTCACTCAGCACAGTGCATTCAAGGCCGACCCATGTTGTTGCAGTGCTAAGACTCCATCCTTTTTATGGCTAAATAATAGGCCATAAAAATACACATATAATTCTGTGTGTATTTACAAACCATTTTAGGAATCACTGAGCTAACATGGACTGGAATGGGTGAACTTAACTCAGATAACCAATATATCTACTACTGCAGGCAAGAATTCCTTAGAAGAAATGGAGTAGTTCTCATAGGCAACCAGAGAGTCTGAAATGCAGTACTTGGGTGCAATCTCAAAAATGACAGAATGATCTCTGTTCACTTCCAAGGCAAACCTGCAATATCAGAATAATCCAAGTCTATGCCCCAACCACTAATGCTAAAGACGCTGATGTCTGAACCGAGATATGAAGACCTAGAAGGCCTTCTAGAACTAATGCCCCAAAGATGTCCTTTCATCACAGGGGACTGGGAAGCCAAAGTAGGGAGTCAAGAGACACCTGGAGTAACAGGCAAGTTTGGCCTCGAGTACAAAATGAAGCAGGGCAAAGGCTAACAGAGTTTTGCCAAGAGAATGTGCCAGTCATAGCAAACACCCTCTTCCAACAACACAAGAGAAGACTCTACACATGGACATCACCAGATGGTCAATACCAAAATTAGATTGATTATATTCTTTGCAGCTGAAGATGGAGAAGCTCTATACGGTCAGCAAAAACAAGACCAGGAGCTGTGACTCAGATCATGAATTCCTTATTGCAAAATTCAGACTTAAACTGAAGTAGGGAAAACCACTAGGCCATTCAGGTATGACCTAAATCAAACCCATTATGATGATACAGTGGAAGTGACAAATAGATTCAAGGAATTAGATCTGATAGAGTGCCTGAAGAACTATGGATAGAGGTTCATAACATTGTACAAGAGGTGGTGATCAAAATCATCCCCAAGAAAAAGAAATGCAAGAAGGCAAAACAGTTGTCTGAGGAGGCCTTACAAATAGCTGAGAAAAGAAGAAAAGTGAAAGGCAAAGGAGAAAAGGAAAGATAAAATCATCTGAATGCAGAGTTCCAAAGAATAGCAAGGAGATATAAGAAAAGCTTCCTAAATGATCAGTGCAAAGAAATAGAGGAAAACAACAGAATGAGAAAGACTAGACATCTCTTCAAGAAAATTAGAGATACCGATGAAACGTTTCATGCAAAGACAGGCACAATAAAAGACAGAAACGGTATGGACCTAACAGAAGCAGAAGATATTAAGAAGAGGTGGCAAGACTACACAGAACTATACAAAAAAGATTTTCATGATCCGGATAACCACGAAGGTGTGATCACTCACCTAGAGCCAGACATCTTGGAGTATGAAGTCAAGAGGGCCTTAGGAAACATCACTACAAACAAAGCTAGTGGAGGTGATGGAATTTCAGTCAAGCTATTTCAGATCCTAAAGGATGATGCTGTGAAAGTGCTGCACTCAACAGTCCAGTAAATTTGGAAAACTCAGCGGTGGCCACAGGAGTAGAAAAGGTCAGTTTTCATTGTAGTACCAAAGAAGGGAAATGCTAAGAAATGTTCAAACTATCACACAGTTGCATTCATTTCATATGCTAGCAAAATCATGCTCAAAATTCTCCAAACCAGGCTTCAACAGTATGTGAACTGAGAACTTCCAGATGTTCAAGCTGGATTTAGAAAAGGCAGAGGAACCAGAGATTGAACTGCCAACATCTGCTGGATCACAGAAAAAGCAAGCAAATTTCAGAAAATCATCTACTTCTGTTTTATTGACTATGCTAAAGCCTTTGACTGTGTGGATCACAACAAACTGTGAAACATCCTTAAGGAGATGAGAATACCAGACCAGCTTACCTGCCTCCTGAGAAATCTGTATTCAGGTCAGTGATCAACAGTTAGAATTGGACATGGAACAACGGAATACTGGTTCCAAATCGGGAAAGGAGTATATCAAGGCTGTATTCTGTCACCCTGCTTATTCAACTTATATGCAGAGAACATCATGTGAAATACCAGGCTGGATGAAGCGAAAGCTGGAATCAAGATTGCCAGGAGAAATATCAATAACCTCAGATATGTAGATGACACCACCCTTATGGCAGAAAGCAAAGAGGAATTAAAGAGCCTCTTGATGAAGGTGAAAGAAGAGAGAGAAAAAGCTGGCTTAAAACTCAACATTCAAAAAACTAAGATCATGGCATCCAGTCCCATCAGTTCAGTTCAGTCTCTCAGTCATGTCTGACTCTTTGCAACCCCATGAACTGCAGCACGCCAGGCTTCCCTGTCCATCACAAACTCCCGGAGTCCACCCAAACCCATGTCCATTGAGTCAGTGATGCCATCCAACCATCTCATCCTCTGTCATCCCCTTCTCCTCCTGCCTTCAATCTTTCCCAGCAGTTCATGGCAAACAGATGTGGAAACAATAGAAACAGTGACAGACTTTATTTTCTTGGGCTCCAAAAATCACTGCAGATGGTGACTACAGCCATGAAATTGAATGAGGCTTGCTCCTTGAAAGAAATGCTATGATAAACCTAGCCAGCATATTAAAAAGGAGAGACATTTCTTTGCTGACAAAGGCCCATCTACGTCAAAGCTATAGTTTTTCCACTAGTCGTGTATGGATGTGAGAATTGGACCATAAAGAAAGCTGAGTGCCAGAGAATTGATGCTTTTGAACTGTGGTGCTACAGAAGACTCTTGAAAGTCCCTTGGACTGCAAGATCAAACCAGTCAATCCTAAAGGAAATCAATTCTGAATATTCATTGGAAGGACTGATGCTGAAGCTGAAGCTCCAATATTTTGGCCATCTGATGCAAAGAGCTGACTTATTAGAAAAGACCATGAAGCTGGAAAAGACTGAAGGTAGGAGGAGAAGAGGGTGACAGAAGATGAAATGGTTGGATGGCATCACTGACTCAATGGACATGAGTGTGAGCAAGCTCCAGGAGATGGTGAAGGACAGGGAAGTCCATGGGGTTGCAAAGAGGTGAACAGGACTGAGCGGCTAAACTACAACAGCATCTATTGAGATGATCATATTGTTTTTATCCTTCATTCTGTTAATGTAGTGTACACAATGACTGATTTGTAGATAGCAACTGTTTTTAAATACCTGGAATAAACCCTAGTTCATCATACAATATAATTTTTTAATGTATTATTGAATTTGGTTTGCTAAGATTTTATTAAGGTTTTTACATCTATGTTCATCAAGGATAATTTTCTTTTCTTGTGGTATCCTTATCTGATCTTGGTTATCGAGGTAAATTTGGCCTTATAAAATATGACTTCACAAGTGTTCCTCCTTTATTTTCTGGAAGAATCTGAGAAGAATTGATATTAATTCTGCTTTGAATGTTTGGGAGAATTCACCAACGAGCCACTTTGTCCTGGACTTTTGTTTTAGAGGTTTTGATTACTAATTCAATCTTCTAACTACTAATCAGTCTATTCAAATTTTTTATTGCTTCATGATTCAGTCTTGGTAGTTTTACATGTTTCTAGGAATTTATCCATGTATTTTAGGTTGTCAAACTTATTGGTATATATTTGTTCATAGTAGTCTCTGTGAATTTTTATATTGCCACAGTATCCATTGTAATGGCTCATCTTTCATTTCTGATTTTGAGTCCTCTCCCTTTATTCTTGCTGATTCTAGCTAAAGTTGTGTCAATTTTAACTCTTCAAAGAACCAGCGTTAAGTTACATCCATCTTTTCTACTGTGTTTTTAGACTCTATTTCATTTATATGTTCTCTGATCTTTGTTATTTCCTTCCTTCTAACAACTTTGGGCTTTTTTTCCCCCCTAGTTTCTTCAAGTGTAAAGTCAAGTTGTTTGAAATTTTTCTTGTTTTTTGAGGTAGGCTTTTATTGCTATGAACTTCTGAGACCTGCTTTTGCTGCATCCCATAAATTTTGATATATTTTATTTCCATTTTCATTTGTCTCAGACATTAAAAAAAAATTTTAATTTCTTCTTCGACCTCTTTGCTGCTCAGTAACATGTTGTTTCAGCTCCATATTTTCTACTTTTCTTTTGTAATCGATCTCAAGTTTCACACTATGGTGGCTGAAAAAGATGCTTTGTATGATTTTATTCTTAAATTTATGAAGATTTGTTTTGTGTCCTAATATATGATCTATCCTGGAGAATGTTTCATGTGCACTTGAAAATAATGTGTACACTGCTGTTTTTGAAAGGAATGTTCTGAATACATACATTATTGACTGGGGAGTTTTTGCAGAAACTAACGCCTGTGGCCTGGAAAATCCCATGGACAGAGGAGCCTGGAAGGCTGCAGTCCATGGGGTCGCTGAGGGTCAGACACGACTGAGTGACTTCACTTTCACTTTTCACTTTCTTGCATTGGAGAAGGAAATGGCAACCCACTCAGTGTTCTTGCCTGGAGAATCCCAGGGACGAGGGAGCCTGGTGGGCTGCCGTCTATGTGGTCGCACAGAGTCGGACATGACTGAAGCGACTCAGCAGCAGCAGCAGCAACACCTGTGGCCAATGGTTTGTCATGTAAGTGTATATTGAAATGTTTTCAGTCAGTAAGTTCAGTCCATCTGTTCAAATGCATCATCTAAGGTTGATGTTTCCTAACTGATTTTGTGTCTGGATAAGCTATCACTGATGTAAGTGGATGTTAAAGTTCCCGAATATTATTATATTGATGTCTCTTTCTCTTTAGGTCTGTAAATATTTGCTTTATATCCATGTGTATGTGTGTATTTTCCTATGTTGCATGCATATTTATAAATGTTATGTCTTTTTGTTGGATTAACTCCTTTATCACTAAATAAAGTGCCTCTTTTTCTCTTATTACAGTCTTTTGTTTTGAAGTCTATTTTATCTGATATAAGTACACCTACTCTAACTTTCATCTGGTTTCTATTTGCATGAATTATTTTTTTCCATCTCTTTATTTTCAGTCTGTGTGTGTTCTTATAACTGAAGTGAGTCTCTTATAGGCATAAGATATAGATGTATCTTTTATCCATTCAGCCACTCTATTTATTTTGATTCAAGAACTTAATACATTAATATTTAAAGTAATTACTGATAAGTAAGTACTTATTGCCATTTTGTTCTTTTCTGGCTGTTTTGTAGTTCCTCTTTATTCCTTTTACCAAAGTCCTTGTTATCTGTTTTATAAAAACAGAATTTTAGTACAATTCTATATATTTCATAGATTCCAAGTAAGTTAATTTACATTTCATTTACTATCAGGTGTCCGTTTTGCCCATTTGTCCACTGCCTTGTTCAAAACAGAAAAAAATCTAACAGCAGATGTATAAAGAACCAAGACAAAAACTCCTTGAAAAAATATACAAAACATTGAAAACAACTGCTGATATGCAAGGTGTAAGCTTGAAGGCCAGGTATATAATAGAAAGCAAAAGTAGCTGGACCAGGATCAAAGTACAAAGTTAAGTATGAAAAGCAACTTAATCTGGAATGGAAGAGGAACAGACTATAAACTTTATCATTTATTCTACTGCTATAGTCTATACTGCAGTTTTGCTTTAGAGGCCAAAGTAACTTTGAATATAATTGCCCAAATTATCCTATTATATAATCTCATATCCTATTGAGACTATATCCACTTTCTGCCTTCTAGCCACTTTGGCCTTAAGTAACTTTGAATGTAATTGCCCAAATTACCCTATTATATAATCTCATATCCTGCTGGGACTATATCCACTTTCTGCCTTCCAGCCACTTTGGCCTTCTCTCAGTTTCCTGGATTTGCCATGTTCTGTCCTGCTAAACAGCCTGTGCACAGCGTTCTTCTTGCTTCTTTGCTGAGCATGTCCTACTTCCCCTTATCCTTCAGCTGTTAGTTTAAGCATCACTTCTGAGAAGACTTCCTGGTGACTCCAGTATAAACTAAATTCCTTTGTGGGTTTTTTTGTTTGTTTTCAAATTTATTTTATTGAAGCATACTTAGTTGATTTACAATGTTGTGTTAATTTTTTTTAAATAGCAAAGTGATTCCACTATACATGTATATAGATATCCTTTTACATATTCTTTTCCATTATGGCTTATAATAGACTTCTGAACATAGTTCCCTGTGTTATACAGTAGGACTCTGTTGCCCACCCATTTTATATATAATAGTTTGCACCTGCTGATCCTAAACTCCCAATCCATCCCTTCCCTCTCGCCCTCCCCCGGAGCAACCCCAAATCTGTTCTCCGTATCAGTCTGCTTCTGTTTCACAGGTAAGTTCATTTGTGTCAAATTTTAGATTCCACCTACAAATGATACCAGACAGTATTTGTCTTTCTGACTTACTTCACTTAATATGATAATCTCCAGGTCCACCCATGTTGCTGCAAATGGCGTAATTTTGTTCCTTTTACAGCTGAGTACTATTTCATTGTATACAGGTACTACATTTTTATCTATTCATCTCTTGATGGACATTTAGGTTGCTTCTATGTCTTCATTATTCCAAATAATGCTGCAGTGAACACTGGGGTGCATGTATCTTTTCAAATTGTGGTTTTCATCAGATATGTGTCCAGGAGCAGGACTGCTGGATCACATGGCAACTCTATTTTTACTTTTCTGAGGAACGTCCACAGTTCTCCATGGCGGCTGCACCCTTTACACCCCTATCAACAGTGCAGGAAGGTTCCCTTTCCTCCACAACTTCCTGGATCCCTTTATGTTTATTCAGAACTGGGTTTCTTTCCTTCAGAAGAATTGCTCACCCTACTGTGATATGTTCTAGTTGAGAGGTGATGGACTGTGCTTTCTGACTGGACAATAAACTCCACGAGGTGAGAACCGAGCCTAGTTTTGGTCACTAGGCTGTTCTTAGCACCTGACATGGCGCATCTAATACCTCCTTAACAAAATACTCACTGCACAAACAGATGCCAGTGACAAACGCAGCAATGGTTTACACAGAAATCTGTAAGTAAGAGGGTGTCCTGTTTGGTAGATACTTTTGGGGGTGGGCTGAGAGATGCATTTCTGCTTTCTGCTTAGCAGTTGCCTTTACCTGGGCTTTCCGTGTGGCCTGTGGCTCAATCATGATGTTGATAAGGGAGGGATTAGTTGTGTCTGCCAGGCTCTGCCTCAGGGATTTCTGGAGTTCTTCTGGTGTTTGTACAAAATACCCTTTGCCTCCAAATGCAGTCATGACGTGCTCATAATGTGCGTGGGGCAGAAGAGACATTGGAGGGGCCCTAAAAAAAGAAGGGCATAGTCAACAGAAAAGCTTGTCCGAAATAATTTGTGGGAAAATTTCAGCTCAACTGAAAGGCATATGTAAACTGAGATGCCTGTACATTAAACTTTCCATACATTTTTTATTGTCTATGTGACAATGTCTAATGAACTTTCCATGATGATGGAAATTTTTATATCTGTTCTGTCCAATACAGTGGCTACTAGTGACCTGCTGCTCTGAGCACTTTAAATGTAACTGGTTAAAAAGAGGGACTGACTTTTTAACTTAAACTTAAACAGCCATATGTGGCTAGTAGCTACCTTGTTGGACAGTATAAGCTATACCATCAACTATTATGAATCCCTCTCCTCATAAAAAAGAAGAAAAAAGGAGTGATTACTACAAAACAGCAAATCACAACAAAACAACAAAGTCAGCAAGGCTTAAGAAACATACCCATGCCCTGCTGCCAGAGTCACAGCTCACAGCCCAGGGCCAGCCACAGGACTGTCTCAGTGTGACTCTGGCATCAGATGACCAAAATTTAGCGTGGTAAAAGGAAGGAAGACCTCCATATCATAAGTAATATGTAAACACCTATATTCCTATATTGTGCAGTAGGAATAGGACTAGAAGCATTTTGCAATCAGCTTTTTTGTTAATAAGGCTTTGACATCAAACTCATTCACCTGAGACTTCAGTGGCTCCCTGATCATAAACTGCTCACTGAAGTGCCAGTCAAGGATGGCTGTGTGAAAAGGAACCATGCAGACAGAGCTTCTGCCCCATGGAGCAGCTAGCCGTGGAAAGAAGCAATACTTAAACCACATAGGCACATTCCGGTACAGCACACTTTTTAAACAGAGATTAAACTAGATGAAAAAAGTAAATATATGTTATTCTGGGTTACTTACACTGTAGTAGCATCTCCAAATTTTAACATTTCCTTCCAACTATCTGTATCAAAACCTTGATAAATTCCATTATTATTCACCACCAAAAGTACAATTGGCAAGTTGTACCTAAAATTGAGAGCAAAATATAAAGGAAATCATTTTCCATTCGAAAGCAATTTCTTTTCACTGGATTAAAATTTTAACTTGAAAATGGATAGTTTTCCATAAGCTTTTTTGTACTATTAGGGTAAGACTAAAAATTGAGCATTTGTTATCCTAGTGAAAGTGAAAGTCGCTCAGTTGTGTCTGACTCTTTGCGACTTCATGGACTGTAGCCTGCCGGGCTCCTCTGTCCATGGGATTCTCCAGGCAAGAAGACTGGAGTGGGCTGCCATGCCCTTCTCCAGGGGATCTTTCCGACTCGGAGATGGAACTCTTTACCCTCTGAGCTATCAGGGAAACCCTAATAAAGATTATCAAATTATTAACAGAAGTATCATGGAGCAGTAGAAAGAGTGAAAGGTTAGTGGCTGGCAGACTGGTCCTACCACTACGCAGCTCTGTACCTTGGGCAAATCACTGAGTTTTTCTGAACCTTGGTTTTCACAGATCTGGGCGCTAACAAGAACGACACCTTCCATATTTAATCCCCCACTGAAGCACCTGCTGCTGCTGCTAAGTCGCTTCAGTCGTGTCCGACCCTGGGCGACCCCATAGATGGCAGCCCACCAGGCTCCCCCGTCCCTGGGATTCTCCAGGCAAGAACACTGGAGTGGGGTGCCACTGCCTTCTCCAGTGCGTGAAAGTGAAAAGCGAAAGTGAAGTTGCTCACCTAGATTGCTTCAACTGTCCTCACAACTGCCCTTTAGGGTAGGAACTAGTGTGATTCCTATTCCTGCTTTAGAGGAGACTGAAGTTTGGTTAAGAGACTTATTTTGGGTCTTGGTGGAACAGCCAGCATTTAAATAATCCAGGCCAGCTGACCCAGAGGCTGTGCTCTTAACCACCAAGCTCCGCTATCTCCCGAAAGAAATCAAGAGTTTCTCAGACCAGAACCTTTTTTCAGTGACCTAAAAACTACTCCCCTGTTCTGCATTAGGCAACTGGGTCTTGGGTATAATTTTTCATATTTCAGAGAAAGAAATGCCCTGATTCAGGATGCTTTTTTTACCTGCAGATGGTTTCTACTTCCATGCCAGAAAATCCAAATGCACTGTCTCCTTCCACACAGATGACGCGCTTCCCTGGGTTTCTATCTTTAGCCACTATAGCAGCTGCAATGGCAAATCCCAAACCGACTCCCATTGTTCCAAAAGTACCAGCATCAAGTCTGTTGGGGAACAGAGCTAAAATGAAACTCTCTGGGCATATCACAGATGGTGGGTTGGCACAAATCTAGTCATATCCACATGGCTCATGGAACAATAAAGAACAATAAAAACATTCTCCTTATTATTAAGTTTTAAGACTGTGAGAAACTTGTTACAGATAAGCAGAATGAATGGGAAAAATCACCTATATTGCTTGGAAGACTGTGAATATATCCTCAGAACACTGAGTACACAAATTATCACATGACCTCAGGACACACCAAGCATTGCTGTTCAGTCGCTAAGTCGTGTTTGACCCTATGGACTGCAGAATGCCAGGCTCCTCTGTTTTCTACTATTTTCCAGAGTTTGCTCAAATTCATGTCCATCGAGTCAGTGATGCTATCTGACCATCTTGTCCTCTGTCAGTCCCTTTTCCTTTTGCCTTCAATCTTTCCCAGCAGCAGTGTCTTTTCCAGTGAGTTGGTTCTTCACATCAGGTGGCCAAAGTATCAGAGCTTCAGCTTCAGCATCAGTCCTTCCAATGAATATGCAGGGTTGAATTCTACTAAGATTGACTGGTTTGATCTCCTTGTAGTCCAAGGGACTCTCAGAGTCTTCTCCAACACCACAATTTGAAAGCATCAATTTTTTGGCACTCAGCCTTCTTTATGGTCCAACTCTCACATCCACATAACTACTGGAAAAACCATAGCTTTGACTATACACACCTTTGTTGACAAAGTGATGTCTCTGCTTTTTAATATGCTCTAGGTTTATCATAGCTTTACTTTTAAGGAGCAAGTGTTTTTAAAGTTGCCTCTTTAGTGCAATAGGCAGCTCACCAGTCTCATACCAAGCAGAGAAGTGCTCCAAAACCTTTCCTAAAAATACATTTATGAAGTATGTCCTTATGGCCACATAGAATTTTCAAATGTTTTTATTAGTTTGCTTTTTGTTGTTTCTAATTGAACACATTATTTCATTATAATTCCTTTTTTGGAAGCCTTACCTGTGTCGAGGAAGGTAGTTTTGAAGCACAGTGCGTCCAATATCCATAGTATTTGCTCCTTCACTCACCACAAAACAGTCTCTGGGTAGCTGTTCTTGAACATGGTAGAATACTGTGTAATAGTTCATAGGCAGAGATTTTTTGGAAGCTAATTCCTAAAATATTAGAAGGAAATATAATCAAATTAGATTAGGACACAATGAGAATAAAAATCATCAATAAGCTACTTTCGAACTGATTTGCAACAACTATTTAGGTTGGTGCAAAAATAACTGCGGTTTTGTACTGTTGAACTTTGTTGTTCAATACTGGAATACATTCTTAAATAAATGTGGTTATGTTATACATCATTTTCATGTGCATTTCTCACTTTGTGTTTTTTTGATTATGACATTATTTTCTGTTTATTTTATATTTATTTTAGACTAGGCAAATGATGTTAAGACAAAAAGCAAATCCGAGCAATTTTCTTATTCAAGTTCAAAATGGGTCATAAAGCAGCAGAGAAAACTCACAACGTCAACACGTTTGGCCCAGGAGCTGCTAACAAAGGTACACCGCAGTGGTGGTACAGGAAGTTTTGCAAAGGAAGACAAGAGCCTAAGATGAGGAGTACAGTAGCCAGCCATCAGAAGTTGACAATGACCAATGGAGAGCAATCACTGAAGCTGACTGTAAGCTGAGCCCCGACCTGAGAAGTTGTCCAGAAGCTCAGTGTTGACCATTCTACAGTTGTTTGGCATTTGAAGCAAATTGGAAGGCGAGAAACCTCAGGAAGTGGGTGCCTCGTGAGGCGACCAGAAATCAAAAAAACTGTCATTTTGATTGGACTGTGACGTAAGACAAAAAGTAGATTTTGCATGACAACTGGCGATGACCAGCTCAGTGGCTAGACCGAGAAGAAGCTCCAAAACTCTTCCCAAAGCCAAACTTGCAACAAAAAACGGCCATGATCACTGTCTGGTGGTCTGCTGCCCATCCGATCCACTACAGCTTTCTGAATCCCAGTGAAGCCATGACATCTGAGGAGTATGCTCAGCAAATCAGTGAGACGCACTGAAAACCGCAACACCTGCAACTGGTACTGATCAACAGAATGGGCCTCATTCTTCTCCACGACGATGCCCGACCACATGCCCCACAACCTGTGCGTCCAACGTTGAACAAAGCGGGCTATGAAGTTTTGCTTCACCCGCCATGTTCACCTGACTTCTTACCAACCGACTACCACATCTTCAAGCATCTTGACAACTTTTCACAGGGAAAATGCTTCCATAACCAACAGGAGGTAGAAAATGCTTTCCAACAGTTCACTGAATCCCAAAGAATGGATTTTCATGCTACCGGCATAAACAAACTTATTTCTTGTTGGCAAAAATGTGTTAACTGTAACGGGTCCTATTTTGATTAATAAAGATATTTGAGCCTAGTTACTTCTGCTTTATTGACTATGCCAAAGCCTTTGACTGTGTGGATCACAAGAAACTGTGGAAAATTCTGAAAGAGATGGGAATACCAGACCACCTAACCTGCCTGTTGAGAAATCTGTATGCAGGCAAGGAAGCAACAGTTAGAACTGGACATGGAACAACAGACTGGTTCCAAATAGGAAAAGGAGTACGTCAAGGCTGTATATTGTCACCCTGCTTATTTAACTTCTATGCAGAGTACATCATGAGAAACGCTGGACTGGAAG
>SJYT01003600.1:3259-32480 GCA_006410635.1 Cephalophus harveyi | reverse complement strand
TTTCTTTGGAAGGAATGATGCTAAAGCTGAAACTCCAGTACTTTGGCCACCTCATGCGAAGAGTTGACTCATTGGAAAAGACTCTGATGCTGGGAGGGATTGGGGGCAGGAGGAGAAGGGGACGACCGAGGATGAGACTGACTCGATGGACGAGAGTCTGAGTGAACTCCGGGAGTTGGTGATGGACAGGGAGGCCTGGCGTGCTGCGATTCATGGGGTTGCAAAGAGTCGGACACGACTGAGAGACTGAACTGAACTGATAATGATTTAAAATTTAACAGTGCAAAATCACAGTTACTTTTTCACCAACCTAATGTGAGCTATGAAATTCCCAAATGGCCATCAGATGACCACTCTGAGAAGCTATCTGACTTCTATACAGTCCTAGATAATAGGCCATGCAAAACAGGTCCCAGTTCCAATTTGGGACACAATCAAATAAGCCAGGAAATATCCCTCTTCCTGAAGATCCACAATGCACAGTAGCATATTAAAGACCAAGATGTCCCGTAGTAAAGACAGCTAAAAACACTAGGTTAAGCAAAACTAAACAGTCTTATTTGAGCACTTTCAGGAAAACACTGCCTTGGAAAAAAAGTGAAAATTTTATTCTAGAAGATTTTCATATAAAATATGGCCTTATACTAAAAATAAAAAATGAAGTTGGGGTTTTAGAAAATCTGAAAGTCTAGTCCTTCCGTACACACAGCACTAAAAGGGGCTATGCTTCACCCACTACTCTGGGGGGTCTCTGAGAGGAGGAGGAGACAGCAAGGTCAAGGGCCTTGTCTGACCAAATGCATTTAAGAGTATCAGCAGCAGAGCCCCGTCTGGTCCCAGCACTGCTTCTTCACCTGGACCACTTTCATTTGCTGGAGATTATACCCAAGACAGATGAGGGACCCTCCTATATTCCTGTACCAGAGAAGACAGGGAAGATCCTTCCATCTTAAACCAAGGTGATTCCTACAGAAAAGAAGGAATTAATCACAATATCATTTGGGAAAAAGAAGTGTGACTGGCTCTTGACAGAAGAAACAGACATTGATTAAAATTCCAAAGAAAGAAAGAATCATATATAATCAACTCTACTTGTTTGGAAAATGCAAATCTATTCCAAGACAACTGATATATTAGGGAACAATGAGTATACCTGGAATTTCCTATTTGCTTATGCATGATTCTATCAGTTGGAAACACTATACACACACAGAAAACCGCACCCAGTTGAACCAAGATGCAGAGGAATACATAGAACAGTGGGGGGAAAAAATCAGGAACAACCTTTCCCACAATCAGAGAGAAAACACTATCCATAGTAAAGCCTTTAAATAGAAACTGAAGAATCCTGCAGAAGTGGTACATTTTTGGGCTAACAGTGGATGGTTTGGTAATTTCATACGTTACTACAATTTCCAAAGCGTTCAGCTACCAGGTAAAGCCACGAGCACAGATGAGTAAGTTGCGAAAGAATTTCCAGCAGTGATACAAAAATTTCAATTGAAAAAGAAGGCTACAAATGGTCTCAATGACATAACAGAACAGAACACAGCAGCATAACATACCGCAAGGTAACATAAAAGGGAGGGGATGGATGCGTTAATTAACTGCTGCTGCTGCTGCTGCTAAGTCGCTTCAGTCGTGTCCGACTCTGTGCGACCCCACAGATGGCAGCCCATTGGGCTCCGCCATCCCTGGGATTCTCCAGGCAAGAACACTGGAGTGGGTTGCCATTTCCTTCTCCCGTTAATTAACTAGATAGGGAGAATTCTTTCACAGTGTTTATGTATACCAAAGTACCGTGGTATACTTTACAATTTTATACCTTAATAAAATTGAAATTAAAAAAAAAGAAAAAGGTGGCTATACATTAGATCAAATTTTCAATTTTGATGAAACACTTATTTAAATGAATGCCTTAAAGAACTTACACCTTAAAAGCAGAAAAACATGCCCCAACATGCCCCAGGATTTAAGGTTCCAAAAGATCTCCTGTGATTTGGTACCAAGGTCAAGCTGAGGATAAGAAGCCACAGCCATCCACACTGACTTTTACCGCTCTGTCCAGTGTCAGATCCCCACTTTTCACCGCTTCGCCGTAACTCACAACTGGTAACCCTCCCAGTGTGCACTTTCACAAGAAACTCATGTGCTGTATTTATCATAATACATACATGAATGTGTGTGCGTGTGTATCTTATGCACGGTGATTTTAGGGATGCGTATGTATGCATGCTATGACAGAACTAACCACTTCGGACCTGCAGCATTCTTGAATTTCAGTGGGTCCCGTATTACCTTGGATAAAGCTTCATTGCTCTTCATTTTTTCTCTCAGAACTTTCCACCACTCGCTCTCAGGAGGATACTGCCATGGTGTTTTATCAAATTGTTCTAAGAGCTAAAAAAAAAAAGAAATTTTTTCTTTCCTTTTTAAAAATAAGCTTAAATCATATTAGCATAAAAATCTCTTCTAAAGAAGACAACACAGCTACACTAGCCTACCCTTCACATTGCTCACATTCTGCTTTTCCTCTTGGCAGTAAACTACTGATAGCAGATAGACAGGCACCACAGAAAGCCTCTGCTTAGTTCAGTGACAACCTCTGCCAGAAGCCGGGATCCCATAAGACAAAACAGAAGTGATACCCCAAGCACACATCACAGGCAGGGGCGTTCATAAGTCCTCCTCTATGTCTGACACTAGAAGGAAAATCAAAGAACCTGGGCAACAAGGTTCAGAGCCCTAATACCTAGGGATCCCACGATACAGATCAAATGCTCCAGAGTGTTTTAACATGTGGTTGGGGATCACACCTTAATTTTGTGTAACGACGACTATGACACTAATTTATATCCAAAGTCAAGTGATAAATGTGCTATATTTTATCTCCTGTCACAGTGAAATGTATAAATTATATACAAATAATAAGAATCTGGATAAGTCACTGGTAACAGCTTGAAGAGTAAAAATATCTTTATTGCCAAAAGCAACACTCAGCTAGAATTTTTTCCAGTAGGTAAAGCCATTTCTTGGCTCTAAGTTCAGTTCTTTTGGAAGCTGTATAATAATCTTTCAGATAGCTGGATCAGTTTGCCAAACAAATGCCTTCAAATTGTCACTCATTTAAAAAATGTTTAACTTACTCACATACAAATGATCTATATATAAGGAGTTGGATTTACCAAGTTCTATAGTTATATTTAAGAATAGCTTTCTATCATAAATTTTATTTTAGATATTAAAAGACCTGTTACCAAGTGAAACATTTTCGGGAACTGACTTCAGTTAAGACCAAGCTACATAAACTAGAACCTGGGCGAAAGCTCTCACCTGTTTAGTGACAGCATTTATGTCTCCAAGCAAGGTCACAGCAGGCCTTACATTATTCCCCAATTCTTCTGCACAGATATCAACCTAAAAGAAAGACAAGGCTAAAGAACAAGCCAAGTTTATTCTTAAAAATAATTAAAGAATCAAGACTGAATAAGTGGACTGTGCATGTTACACATAAGCATATGATTAAGATTTGATTTTCAAGAAGTTCCTTAATAAAAGTAAAAATCCATGAACTATATGAGTATCATGGCTAGTATAGAAACCTCACTAACTTCCCTCATTTTAGAATGTACTCTGTAGAACTTCGGTATTATTCCACTATACTCACAGGAATACATTTGAGTTGATCAATTACAGCTTTGAATACTTAGTAATACTTAATAATAGTTTTGAATACTTAATTACACTAGAATTCCTATTCAGAGCAGAAGTTCTCAAATTTGAACATGTATCAGAACCACCTGGTAGGCTTGTTAAACCAGAGACTGCAAGAATCCACCTCAGAGTTTCTTCTCTCAAGAGGTCTAGGGTAGGGCCCCAAAATGTGCATTCCTAACTGAATTTGCTGGTCCGGGAACCACATTTTGAGAGCCACTCATTGGAAAAGGTTGGGAAAGGCTGAGTGCAGGAGAAGGGGTGGCAGAGGATGAGATGGTTGGATGGTGTTACCAACTCAATGCACACGAGTTTGAGCAGATTCCAGGAGATAGTGAGGGACAGGGAAGCCTGGCGTGCTGCAGTCCAATGGAGTCACAGAGAGTCAGACATGACTGAGCGGCTGAAGAACAATCCAGGAAAAGCACGACTACGCCCTGTTTACTCAGAATTCTGCTCCATTTCTGGATGGCCATGGGTCAGTGAAGACAGCTTCCTGAGAAGTAACTCAGGACGGACTCAATTCTGTAATCAAGAGGTGGCAGCATCTTCCAGTACAACCCGAGTCTTGCTTGTCTGTGGCTTTAGTTTTCAATGATTCCTGCTAGAAGTTGACTTAGGAAGTAAAAGGTAAACAGGAAGAAGACAGCACTGTAGCAAGGTCTTTACACAATCTGCTGCTGCTGCTGCTGCTGCTGCTGCTAAGTCGCTTCAGTCGTGTCCGACTCTATGCGACCCCATAGACGGTAGCCCACCAGGCTCCCCCGTCCCTGGGATTCTCCAGGCAAGAACACTGGAGTGGGTTGCCATTTCCTTCTCCATTACACAATCTATGTAGGGCAAACAGGTTTGTACTCACACCAGTACTGGTTTTTCTACCAGTAGGGAAACCAGTTTATAAAGGTCATAAAGATACAAAAGCTTATTCCAAACATTGTTTAATGACATAGTTGCACCACTGTTTAGAGGTTTCTAACCAAAGGGTGTTTCAAAGTTTGGGAATCTAAAGAAACAACTCAATTCCTAATAGTGCTGAATGTTTTGTTCTAATTTACCTCCTACTTGAAACTCCTTTGTCTACCGTTAACTCTGAAGAAGAGGTAAATTGTGCTTTTCAAACTATTTAAAACTTGATTTTGAAAGGTTTTCTGGTTAGAAGCAAAGTGAAACATTATGTTTCACAGGCTTGAAAAGGCAGCTCACTTTGGTACCTGCAATTATGCTAGACAATTTATAAAATTCTACCTAAGTAAAAAGAGAAACGGTTCTTTATAAAAGTCAAGAAGAAAGCAGAGCTGGTAATGCTGAGAGAACAATAAAGGACACATAGCTTTGACTTTAAATCTCTCCTCTTTGAGTACCTGGATAAACTTCACATCTGGCTGATACCTTGGAGGCAGTCCAAAATGCAAAATCCAATTTAATCTGGCACCAAGTAATACAATTACATCAGCAAATTGCAAAGCCCTATTAAAAAGAAAAATCTGATATAACAAAAAGTATATTTACATTCTTATTTGAATTATTCTAAAATTAATTTCTAAAGTATCTGGAAAAGTCTAAATAATTTGGAGTTTGCCCTGTTCTTCAGAATGGGCTTAAATGGTAAATTTGATCTTTCAAACTGAAATAATTTATGAAGTCATCCGATTTAAATGGTAATATAAAAGTTGACATAAGCAGACAATACTACCATACTATATAGCATTTATTACTTTTTCATCATTAGAAAAATTTTACAAGTCTACTGTAGATAATCAAGAAAAAACAGGAAAGTATAAGGAAAAAGCCAAAATTACCCAATATTACTATCAACTTATAAACTATTATTAATATCCTGGCATATTTTCATTAGTCTTTAATCTGTCTGCAATGTCGGAGACCTGGGTTCTACCCCTGGGTTGGGAAGATCCCCTGGAGAAGGGAAAGGCTCCCCACTCCAGTATTCTGGCCTGGAGAATGCCATGGACTGTATAGTTCATGGGGTCACAAAAAGTAGGACTTGACTGAGTGACTTTTACTTTCACTTTTTTTCCTATGCATGTATATTTTTATATAGTTGAGCTTATATACTAAATACTGTCTCATGCACTTCTGCTTACCATATGCTTTCCTTTCTTATTGTTATTCTTAAATACAAATTTTAAAAGCTACACATTTTGTTGGACACAAATTTATTTCATCTCTTCTCAACTGCTGAATATTTTCTTTGTTATTAATACTCTGGGTTGCATATCTTTATTTGACCACCTCACATTGATTCCTAGAAGCAGGTATTTTTATGATGATTGATTCACTTCCCCAAATTGCTTTAAAAAAATATTACACCAAGTGTATTTGTAATAGTTTTACATATTAATATCTTAATATCTTTGTCAATGTAACTTCAGTTTTTAATTTTTACTTTGATATCCACTCTGATAGTAACATAGCTATCAACTCTTGCTTCCCTTTTGTTTACCTCATACATCTTTGCTTGTTTTTACATTGTATCATTTTTAGATGTGGCTCTAATGATATATATAACCATCATTATTATTAATCCAATTGAAAGTCTCCGTCTTTTTGCAGGATAATTTTATTATCATAATTGCCATAGGTTTTGTTCTTTCTGCTTCTTGACTGTTTCCCTTTTTTCTTATCTTTTGCCCAAAGAGTATCTTTTGCTTTTGTCTTCTGTAGTGGTTTATGCTATTTTTCACAGAAATTCAGCTATCATTCTAACTGTATGGTCAAAAAAGCTATCCTTATATATACTGTTTTGGTCCTGTGGTCCAATTTAACAAATACATAAAAACTGGAAACGGAGAGATAGATTTGCTTATAGATACTCCAAAACCCTTAGAATTGTTGATACAATTATTTATAGCCCCTTACAATCTTTTTTACATTATTAATGTCATCAATATTACCTTCTTAAAATTAAACAAGAATGAAGATAAACTTCAGTTCAACCGAAGTTAAAGTATCTTTTAAGAAAACAGTGTAATAATTAATTTGGCTCCTGTTCAATGTATGAGTGTTAGTCGCTCAGTCATGTTGTACTCACTGTGACCTCATGGACTGTAGCCCACCAGGCTCTTCTGTGCATGGTATTTTCCTGGCAAGAATACTGAAATGGATTGCCATTCCCTTCTCTAGGGGATCTTCCCAACCCAGGGATCAAACCCAGGTCTCCTGCATTGCAGGCAGATTCTTTACTGTCTGAGTGACCAGGGAAGCCCATACAATGTATACTATTATGAAAAAAAGGACAGTTATGAGCCTATTAAAATAGCATTAAATGAGTAACAGTAAAGGCTGAACAGCAAACATTACATTTTAAAAATCCTCAAAGCTACCTGAGTGTGTGCATGACAACATGAAAATTACCAAGTGTAGCACAACGGTGAACGGTGGAGAGGGAGGAAGAAATGTACGGGATCAGGTAAGACAGGCAGGGACTACAAACAAGTCTGTCATATTTTGTTTCTCAGAAATAGCCTTAAGCAACAACATACTTAATATTAGAGGAAGTGGAGTGGTGGTTACATAGTGTTCACTAAATTACTCTCTCATTTATATATTTATAATATTTCAAAATAAAGAAATTAAAAGAAAAAGCAGTTTATCAGAGAGTGTGTTTTGGCCAGAAAATCAGGAAAAGGGACCCGCAATGCCTGAAAGCATGGAGGAGAAGCTCTGCAATTCCCTTTTCTCTGTGTCTCTCCCAGCTGTGCTCTGCGGGCAGCACAGCACCACTGCGGTCTTTTGGTTTCTTTCTTCAGCCACACTGCACAGCATGCGCAACCTTCCCTCATCAGGGACTGAACCCATGCCTCCTGCTTGGAAGTACCCAGTCTTATTAACCACTGGACCACGGTCCTAAACAGCTAAATTCCCAAGAGAAACTTTGTTTTTCAGGCAAGAGGAACTGGGGAAAGAGGCCCCTGTGGAGTGGAAAGTATGGGGCATGTCCCTTTTTTTTACATCTTTTTTTTTTCTGCTACATTGCCTCAAAGGCAGCACCTGTTGTATGGTACTATAAGGTATCAGCAAGGGGAAGGAACAGGGATTCTGGGAATCAGGAGTAGGGTTTGGGCTGTGTCCTAAGAGAGAAAGGAAATCCCTTGTCCTGGATAGGAACCAGCACGTTCACATCCAGAATGGGGGCTGCGACTCACCCCTGGGCTGGGCACGAATGGGCAGCCTCAAAGGAGAACAGCAGAGGCCTGGAGATTAACCGACCCTGGGACTATGCCCACAGTGAGTGAGACAGGACCTGCAGTCTGAACCCAACCGAGCAAACTGCCTGTTAAACAAACAAAATCAACCTTCTACAGAGGATTTCTATATGATCTAGAATCTCACAACATAGCATTCAAAAATTTCTAGGATACAATCAAAAACTACTCAACACACGCACACAAAAGATAACCAATTTCAGAAAAAAATACAAGGAATAGATACCAACTGTACTGATGACCCAGATGTTAGAATTAGTAAATGTATTTTGAATCAGCTATTATGACTATGTTCCATAAGGTAAACAAAAATACTTTTCAAATAAGTGGGACGATAAAAGTTCTCTGCAAAGAGGACTTTCCTGGAGGTCCCGTGGTTAAGAACCCACGTGCTAATGCAGGAGACACGGGTTCAACCCCTGATCTGGGAAGATCCCACAGGCCATGGAACTAAGCCATGCCCACAACTACTCAGCCCAAACACCTCACCTCCCGGAGCCTGCAAGCCACACTGCCTGGGCTCCACATAGCCCCAGCTGGTTTGCAACTAGAGAAAAGCCTGTGTGCAGCAACAAAGACTCAGAACAGCCAAAAACAAATCAGTGAATGAATAAATAAATAACTTTTTAAAGTTCCCAGCAGAGAAAGAGGAAATATACAAAAGATAAAAGGATTAAAAAGAATGAAACACTTATTCAGGGGCCTCTGGGCCAATATCAGCGATGTTCGTGTTACTCCAGAAAAAAAGACTGGTGCAGAAACACGTATTTGAAGAAATAATGGTCAAAACTTTTCAAATTCGGTGAAGACATCAATGTATAGATTTAAGAAGATTAGAAAATCTCAAACAGGATAAATTAAAAAAAAAAAAAAAAAGTGTCCAAACACATCATAATCAAACTGCTGAGAACCAAAGATAAAAAAAAAAAAAAAAGATTCTGAATGCAGCCACAGAAAAACAAGATAATGTTACATATAGGGGATCAGAGATTCAAATGACTACAGATTTCTCATCTGAAATCATGAGGGTCAGAAGACAGAGAACAGCATTAAAAAGTGCTGAAAAGTAAAAAGAAACGGGTGTGCTTAAAAATACATGATTCTTTCAGAACTTCTACTAGATTCATTCAAGTCATAAACTAATTTAAATGAGCCTGAAATGTGCCAAGCTGCCGGGAGCCAGAGTGGGGAATCCCGCCCATGGCAAAGGTCATGAGGAAGAGGCCTGACGGGCAAAGGCGAGATCAGGTCTCGAGGGGCACCCCCTTCTTGAGCATCTACCCCCAAACCAGAATCTGTCTGTTTTATTATTTCATGACTTTCACCAACTCCTCTGACATTAACAGGGGACTATCCCCGACCACCTTTCTCTGGAGAAAATCAACTTAGGGCTCTAGCTAATAAGTCTCCCGGACATGAGAGGAATATTTCAATTCAAACCCCCTCTGTTAGCATTCTAGCTTGCTTGGCAGGTTTACCCAGACTCTTGCAGCTACGCATATGATTGTTCACGGCCTCCCAACTGTGAGAGGCACGGGAAGCCTAAAACATAGAGCCTTTCAAAGAGATAAAAGTTATTAGAGTAGTGCTGGTGCAGGATCAGAGGGCAGACACACTGAAACCACACTCACAGAAAACCAGTCAATCTAACCACACTAGGACCACAGCCTTGTCTAACTCAATGAAACTAAGCCATGCCCGCGGGGCAACCCAAGACGGGCGGGTCATGGTGGAGAGGTCTGACAGAATGTGGTCCACTGGAGAAGGGAATGGCCAGCCACTTCAGGATTCTTGCCCTGAGAACCCCATGAACAGTATGAGAAGGCAAAATGATAGGACACTGAAAGAGCAACTCCCCAGGTCAGTAGGTGCCCAATATGCTACTGGAGATCAGTGGAGATATAACTCTAGAAAGAACGAAGGGATGGAGCCAAAGCAAAAACAATACCCAGCTGTGGATGTGACTGGTGATAGAAGCAAGGTCTGATGTTGTAAACAGCAATATTGCATAGGAACCTGGAATGTCAGGTCAATGAATCAAGGCAATTTGGAAGTGGTCAAACAAGAGATGACAAGGGTGAACGTCGACATTCTAGGAATCAGCGAACTAAAATGGACTGGAATGGGTGAATTTAACTCAGATGACCATTATATCTACTACTGCGGGCAGGAATCCCTCAGAAGAAATGGAGTAGCCATCATGGTCAACAAGAGTCCGAAATGCAGTACTTGGATGCAATCTCAAAAATGACAGAATGATCTCTGTTCGTCTCCAAGGAAAACCATTCAATATCACAGTTATCCAAGTCTATGCCCCAACCAGTAATGCTGAAGAAGCTGAAGTGGAACGGTTTTATGAAGACCTACAAGATCTGTTAGAACTAACACCCAAAAAAGATGTCCTTTTCATTATAGGGGACTGGAATGCTAAAGTAGGAAGTCAAGAAACACCTGGAGTAACAGGCAAATTTGGCCTTGGAATGCGGAATGAAGCAGGGCAAAGACTAACAGAGTTTTGCCAAGAAAATGCACTGGTCATAGCAAACACCCTCTTCCAACAACACAAGAGAAGACTCTACACATGGCATCACATGACATCACCAGATGGTCAACACTGAAATCAGATTGATTATAGTCTATGCAGCCAAAGATGGAGAAGCTCTATACAGTCAACAAAAACAAGACCAGGAGCTGACTGTGGCTCAGATCATGAACTCCTTATTACCAAATTTAGACTCAAGTTGAAGAAAATAGGGAAAACTGCTAGACCATTCAGGTATGACCTAAATCAAATTCCTTATAATTATACAGAGGAAGTGAGGAATAGATTTAAGGGCCTAGATCTGATAGATAGAATGCCTGATGAACTATGGAATGAGGTTCGTGACATTGTACGGGAGACAGGGATCAAGACCATCCCCATGGAAAAGAAATGCAAAAAAGCAAAATGGCTGTCTGGGGAGGGCTTACAAATAGCTGTGAAAAGAAGAGAGGTGAAAAGCAAAGGAGAAAAGGAAAGATATAAGCACCTGAATGCAGAGTTCCAAAGGATATTTATAGAGCCATAGGTAAAACACACTTGTTTATTATCGGCATCTCAACCACATGACTGAAAACTAGGAAGGAAGTAAATTGCTGTTCAGTCACTAAGTGTTGTCCGACTCTTTATGACCCATGAAATGCAGCACACCAGGCTTCTCTGTCCTTCACCATCCCCCAGAACTTGTTCAAACTCATGTCCATTGAATCGGTGATGCCATCCAACCATCTCATCCTCTACTGTCCCCTTCTCCTCCTGCCCTCAATCTTTCCCAGCATCAGGATCTTTTTATAATGAGTCAGCTCTTCACATCAGGTGGCCAAAGTATTGGAGCTTCAGCTTCAGCATCAGTCCTTCCAATGAATATTCAGGATTGATTTCCTTTAGGATTGACTGGTTGGATCTCCTTGCAGTTCAAGGGATTCTCAAGAGTCTTCTCCAACACTACATTTTAAAAGCATCAATTTTCAGCACTCAGTCTTCTTTTTGGTCCAACTCTCACATCCATACATGATTACTGGAAAAACCATAGCTTTGACTAGATGGACCTTTGTCAGCAAAGTAATGTCTCTGTTTTTTAATATGCTGTCTAGGTTGGTCATAGCTTTTTTTCCAAGGAGCAAGAGTCTTAATTTCATGGCTACAGTCACCATCTTAGAGAACTAAGATCCTTCATTTCACAGGGCAACTAAGCCTGCATGCCACAACCACTGACCTCACATGCCACAACAAACACCCAAAAAATGGACAAAAAAAAAAAAAAAACCTTTCCTTTTGGGGAGTTCTCACGTGGTTTGGAGTAGAGCACCAAACAACTGCATGCCTGTGGTCATTGTCCAAAATTGTAACAACCTCTGTGACAAACAAACATGGAAGGTCAACGAAGCTAGTATGAGAGTGTAGTCCTGGGCAAAGAAAGCAAAAAAATGGTAACTGGCAAAAAAACTTAACACTAAGAGGGGAATGAGACAACCAGAGTCTCATAGTCTCACCCAAGTGGGACTCTGTAAGTTTTCACAAGTCCCTGGAAATTTGGAAGGCTGCACATTGGCAGGAGACACAAAACAGGCCCTAACTATCCACTCACCCCTGAATGAACATGGGGCCTGTGTGGTCACAAAAGAGATGTGGGAGGGCCTGGTAGGATGCAAAAGCTGGGACAGATGTAAAATGTCTGAATTTTGAATATGCTCCCAGACACATAGTCAGATCACTTGGAAGGGAGGAAGAGTCTTCTGGCTCAAGGTGTTTGAGCACAATTTCTGAATACTCACTTGCTGACCACGGAGCTATACTGTCACAGCGGTGGACCCCTAGGAAGCCAAGCTGAAATATACAAATGAGAATGGTTTACACACCGAGCATAAATATCAAAGTGCACACAATGTGAAAGAGAACAGACTCCATATATTTTGTCCAGGGAAGCTACTAAACAACATTTACACATATGCACAGAGCAGCAATAGCAATAATCTAGGGGGTGGAGAAGAGGGGGTGAGAAAAGAAAATCTAGATTTTCTACCATGTGTTATCAAATATGTCTAGTTTTTTTAAAATTAGGACATGTAAAGAAACAGGAAAAGGTGGTCCATGAGAGTCAGCAGAAAACATCTCAGGGTACTGATATGTTAGACTTAACAGACAAAGAATTCTAGGCATAATTATAAATATAATTAATTATAACTATGTTTAAAGAACAAAACAAAACCATAGTTAAGGAATTGCAAATAAGTATGATGACAAAGAATATCAGTCTCAATAAAAATTAAAATTTTAGTCTCTCTAAAAATTGAAATTATAAAAAGGAACCAAATAAAAAAAATTGTAAGGTTGAAAAATATAATGACTGCAAGGAGCATTTCACCAAAGTGATTCAAGAGTAGATTTGAGATGGCAGCAAAATAAATCAGTATTTATTATCAGTAGTCTTGAAAACAGATCAATAGAAATGATCTAATGTAAAGAAGCTATGGGGGAAAGACAAAGAGAATGAATAGAGGTGGTCAAATAGAATAAACAGAGTGATCCATTCTTAGGCATATCAGAGAACAAGAATGGCAATTGATAGAAGAGAGAATAGATAAGCCTGTATATCATCTTCAAAAATGCAATAGTTTGTGGCTATTCCACTTAATCAGAAACAATACCACCTTATTTGAATTGTCCTTGCTGGCATCATGGCATTTAAGAACAGAACAGTAACTGGATTTCACAATAAACAAAACTAAATCCCTAAAATCTAACTTAATATTTTAATATTTTCCTTCCAGCTTTAGTGTGATATAACTGTCATACAGCACTGTGTAAATCTAAGGTATAGAGCATAATGATTTGACTTATATCCATCAGGAAATCATTACTATAAGTTTAGTAAACATCCATCATCTCATATAGATACAAAATAAAGGGGGAAAATATTTTTCCTTTGTGATGAGCACTCAGGATTTACTCTCAATAGCATTTGTCTATAATACACAGTTGTGTTAATGATATTTATCATAGTGAAGCTCATATCCCTAGCATTTATTTACCTTATAACTGCAAGTTTGTACCTTTTAATCACCTCCATCCAATTACCCCTTCTATGTGCCATCAAGTGATAGGACCGAATGCCATGATCTTACACTTTTTAATGTTGAGTTTTAAACCACCTTTTTCACTCTCCTCTTTCACCCTCATTGAAAGTTCTTTAGTTCCTCTTTACTTTTTGCCATTAGAGTGGTATCATCTCCATATCTGAGGTTGCTAGAGAATTGATATTTTCGAATCACGGTGCTGGAGAAGACTCTTGACAGTCCCTTGGACAGCAGGGAGACCAAACCAGTCAATCTTAAAGGAAATCAGTCCTGAATATTCATTGGAAGAGCTGATGCTAAAGCTGAAGCTCTAATACTTTGGCCATCTGATGCGAAGAACTGACTCACTGGAAAAGACCCTGATGCTGGGAAAGATTGAAGGCAAAAGGAGAAGGAGGCGGCAGAAGATGAGATAGTTAGATAGCATCACCAACTCAAGGGACTTGAATCTGAGCAAACTGAGAGACAGTGAAGGACAGAGGAGCCTGGGGTGCATGGGGTCACAAAGAGTCAGACATGACTTAGCAAATGAACAACAATAACAAATCCAATTACCCAACTCCCTACACCACCTCCGGTAACCACAAATCTGATCTCTTTTCTATGAGTTAGTTTGGTTGGTTGGTTAGTTTTGAAGTATAATTAACCTTAATCACTCTGCTAATTCCTGGCACACAACATGGTGATTTGCCATTTCTATACATTACAAAATGATCACAGGTATGAAACACAGTATGGGAAATAAAATGAATAGTGATGTCATATCTTTCTATGGTGACAGATGGTAACTAGACATCTTGGATCCTTTTGTAATGCATAAAAATATCTAACTTAATCTTTTAATTAAATAATTAGTATACATATATGTGACAGCCATCTCACTTTTAAATTACTTTTTGAAGTAGACAAGGAGGATAAATAGGCAGAGGCGAGGAGCCTTGTCTTGGGTTTGGATCCAAAATTAAATATGTCACCACCACTGCCTTCACTATTTCATGCTGAAACGTTCTGATATGCTCTCCTTCAGGACAGATACATTCTCAAACAATCTCATTAACAGTATCCAGAGGCCTTTACAACTATAATTAATGTGCAATTTTAAAAGGGTCAGAGGTATGTCATTCTTTTTTAAGATGAAGGAAAGAGGAATGCTAAAGGAAAGTTAGGAAAGAGACCCGGTAAATCACAAAGAGATTCTCAGGCAGATTAATTTCAGAAGAGGGATTATGAATATTGTGATTATGAATATTGGATACAGTAATTATTAATAATTCTCTTACTATGCCATAAATTCCCCATCCTCTTGTCATCTATGACCTCGTCTCCTCTTACCTTACAACAAGTGAATCCCAAGCTCTCTTTCTAGGCTGACCCATATAATCCATCCAATCTACTCTTTCCAATAAAGCCAAAATGATTCATGCAAAAATGTAGGTCTCCCCAGTTATCTGCCTTAAATGCATCAGTTCAGTTCAGTTCAGTCATTCAGTCGTGTCCGACTCTTTGCAACCCCATGAATCGCAGCATGTCAGGCCTCCCTGTCCATCACCAACTCTCGGAGTCTACCCAAACCCATGTCCATCGAGTTGGTGATGCCATCCAGCCATCTCATCCTCTGTCATCCCCTTCTCCTCCTGCCCCCAATCCTTCCCAGCATCAGAGTCTTTTCCAATGAGTCAACTCTTCACATGAGGTCAGTCCTTCCAATGAACACCCAGGACTGATCTCCTTTAGGATGGACTGGTTGGATCTTCCAGCAGTCCGAGGGACTCTCAAGAGTCTTCTCCAACACCACAGTTCAAAACCATCAATTCTTCAGCACTCAGCTTTCTTCATAATCCAACTCTCACATCCATAGATGACCACTGGAAAAACCATAGCCCTGACTAGATGGACCTTTGCTGGCAAAGTAATGTCTCTGCTTTTCAATATGCTATCTAGGTTGGTCATAACTTTCCTTTCAAGGAGTAAGCGTCTTTTAATTTCATGACTGCAATCACTATCGGCAGTGATTTTGAAGCCCAGAAAAATAAAGTCTGACACTGTTTCCACTGTTTCCCCATCTATTTCCCATGAAGTGATGGGACCAGATGTCATAATCTCAGTTTTCTGAATGTTGAGCTTTAAGACAACTTTTTCACTCTCCTCCTTCACTTTCATCAAGAGGCTTTTTAATTCCTCTTCACTTTCTGCCATAAGGGTGGTGTCATCTGCATACCTAAAGTTATTGATATTTCTCCTGGCAATCTTGATTCCTTCTTGTGCTTCTTCCAGCCCAGTGTTTCTCATGATGTACTCTGCATATAAGTCAAATAAGCAGGGTGATGCATCAGCAACACTTTAATTACCTTAAGATAATATTCAAATATTCAAATAAGATAATATTCAAATATTCAATATTCCTTTCACATGGTGTACAAGTCCCTTCATAGTCTGCCCCACTCTCTGTCTCCAGGCTAGATACTAATCTCTCTGCTCAGTCACTCTGTGCGACCCCATAGACGGCAGCCCACCAGGCTCCCCCATCCCTGGGATTCTCCAGGCAAGAACACTGGAGTGCGTTGCCATTTCCTTCTCCAATGCATGAAAGTGAAAGATGAAAGTGAAGTCACTCAGTCGTGTCCGACTCTTCGCAACCCCATGGACTGCAGCCCACCAGGCTCCTCCATCCATGGGATTTTCCAGGCAAGAGTCTTGGAGTGGGGTGCTATTAATCTCTCTAATATCTCTATGTATCTATCTCTCTATTTCTATCGCACACATACTCACATACAAGTAGCTCAGTTGCAGGCATCCTGAAGTTCTTTCAGTCCCCTAAACGTACTGTGTTTTTTCTTGTATCTGTACTGTTACAAGCAGCGTTCCTCTCATTTGAATTCTTCCTCCTCTGTCTTCATCATTAAGCTATTCCTGTTTATCCTTTGAACACACTTTCCAGTTCCCCTTAACCAGTCATTCAGTCATGTCCAACTCTTTGTGATCCCATGGGCTCCTCTTTCCATGGAATTCTCCGGGCAAGAATACTGGAGTGAGTAACCATTTCCTTTTCCAGGAGTTCTTCCCAACCCAGGGATCGAACCTGGGTCTCCCACATGGCAGGCAGATTTTTACAATCTGAGTCATTTGAGAAGTCCAAGTTCTTCCTGGTACTCCCATATGCTTTAATAATTCACAAACACATTAGGGCTCGTTTACTTCTCTTTACTTCCATTAAAATGTAAACTCTAAGAAAGTTGGGACTCTATTCACCACTAAATCCCCAGGACTTATAAAGAATCTATTGCATGCTTTTATTGAATGTATGAAAGGATATTACTGTACTACTTACCTGAATGTAAAAGACATTTTTTTGTACAAAAATAATATTGTACTATTTACCAACTGAATAAGGGCTTCCCTGAAAGCTCAGTTGATAAAGAATCCACTTGCAATGCAGGAGACCTCAGTTCGATTCCTGGGTCAGGAAAATCCACTGGAGAAGGGATAGGCTACCCATTCCAGTATTCTTGGGCTTCCCTTGTGGCTCAGCTGGTAAAGAATCCACCTGCTATGCTGGAGACCTGGATTGGAGACCTGGAATCAATTCCTGGGTTAGGAAGATCCCCAAAGAAGGGAAAGTCTACCCACTCTAGTATTCTTGTCTGGAGAATTCCATGGACTATATAGTCCATGGGGTCACAAAGAGTTGGACACAACTGAGTGACTTTCACTTTCATTTTACCATCTGAACAATTTAGGGCAATATTATACTTCATTTAGATCAATTTGGAAGGCATTTGGTTAAATATTTTTCTTTTCCTAACTATTCTATCTATTCTTTTATTCCCTTCTTAGTATGGAAACTCCTGAGAGCACTTTATATTTCTGAAAGCTCTCTGGGTCATTTCTTTCCTTTTCATTTTGGAGTTTCTGATTATGACCACATAGTAGGCATAAAAAAGAAACTCTTACATTCACTTAGCTATGCACATGTTTTCTCATGGAGTCAAAGCCAATTTGGGAAAAATGTTTAGTCTAATCAAAACTTCAAAACCTATGATGCAGAAGAAAAGGACAGAATGGCTTTACAGAAAGGACAGAATCGACTTTGGACTTTGTTTTTTGATAACTGAGTATCTGGTCTGTATCAGTTCAGTCACTCAGTCATGTCCGACTCTTTGTGACCCCATGAATCGCAGCACGCCAGGCCTCCCTGTTCATCACCATCTCTCGGAGTTCACTCAGACTCACATCCATCGAGTCTATGATGTCATCCAGCCATCTAATCCTCTGTCGTCCCCTTCTCCTCCTGCCCCCAATCCCTCCCAGCATCAGAGTCTTTTCCAATGAGTCAACTTTTCGCACGAGGTGGCCAAAGTACTGGAGTTTCAGCTTTAGCATTTAGTTTTTTCTTTAGCCCTTCCAAAGAAATCCCAGGGCTGATCTCCTTCAGAATGGACTGGTTGGATCTCCTTGCAGTCCAAGGGACTCTCAAGAGTCTTCTCCAACACCACAGCTCAAAAGCATCAATTCTTTGGCGCTCAGCCTTCTTCACAGTCCAACTCTCACATCCATACATGACCACAGGAAAAATCATAGCCTTGACTACACAGACCTTAGTCGGCAAAGTAATGTCTCTGCTTTTGAAAATGCTATCTAGGTTGGTCATAACTTTTCTTCCAAGGAGTAAGCGTCTTCTAATTTCATGGCTGCAATCACCATTTGCAGTGATTTTGGAGCCCCAAAAAATAAAGTCTGACACTGTTTCCACTGTTTCCCCATCTATTCCCCATGAAGTGATGGGACCAGATGCCATGATCTTCGTTTTCTGAATGTTGAGCTTTAAGCCAACTTTTTCACTCTCCTCTTTCACTTTCATCAAGAGGCTTTTGAGCTCCTCTTCACTTTCTGTATTCCAGGCTGAAATATTGTTAGATATACTCTTGAATGACCTAAAACATGGCTGAGTTTTTCCCTTACTAGTCCTCAATTCTTTAAATGAAATTAGATAAATCACTGTCTGTAACTCATTGTTGCTTTCCTGCTTAACAATTATTTCACAATTTGATTTGGGTATAATTACTAAAAAGGGATTAAAAGAGCATCTTTACCTCTTCAAGTCTTTAAAACTGTAAAAGATATCCATGATAGATATCATTTCTAAGATTGTTTGTAGAGAGTCTTTTTAAAGGTTATATTGCTTACTACAGATATCACTGTAGTCTAACTATTCTTGATGAGTTGCTTGTTGTGTAATTGTCCTTCTTCAAATTAAAAGAAAACAGGGAGTTCCCTGGTGGTCCAGTGGTTAGACTTGACGCTCTCACTGCTATGGCCTGGGTTCAGTCCCTAGTCTGGGAACTGACATCCTACAAGCCTAGGTGCAGCCAAAAAAATAAAATAAAACAGCAAGTAGATCATGTGATTTGCTTGGGAGAATATTTCATAGGACGCTCTACCTGGGAGGAGAAAGAAAATTCTTCTGAATTTATAACTTTTAAAAAAATTATGTATTACCACATATAAGATAGCCAGTGGGAGTTTGCTGTATGATGCAGGGACCCAAAGCCAGTGCTTTGTCATAACCTAGAGGGATGGAAGGGGGAAGGTGGTGGGAAAGGTGTATAAGAGGGAGGGGACATTTGTATACCTATGCCCGTTTCATGTTGATGTATGCAAAAAGCCATTGCAATATTACAATTATCCTATAATTAAAAATATTAAGAAAAAAATTAAATTGTACTACTATAATCAGTTATAGCAGCTCTATGTAGCATAATATTTTATTCTTTTCTCTCATTGAATGATAGACATTCATTCTTTTGTTCTGTTCCAACAGAAAAAGTAAACTTTTTAATCGCCATAGACAGGAAACGCAGCTAGTCCCCAACACCTGCAGTTTGTTGAAAGAAGTACTCTATTCTGCTCCATCAAATTCTGTTCTCATAGACCATACAATTAATACAAATGTGTTAGTGTTTAAATCTTTCTCGATAAGTTAATCAGCTTCCAACTGTAAAAATGAAGACACCCCAAACAGTCCACCTATATAATGAAAAACACTTCAAATAGCTATATTTTTAATCTATACTTTATCCTTTTTGCATACCATTTTTGAACATTAATATTTCTTTTGATTTTCAAGTTTTTAATTGTATATGTTCAACAACAAATCTAACTTTCTGTAGCCAATATATATTTTACTGGTGAGATCCAGAAATACCAACCCTGATTATCAAGGTGTTTTTGGCCTAAACTTATATATTAAGGTAAATTGGATCACATTGATTCTCTCAAATAGATGTGGGTCCATACATTCATTGAATAAATAATTCAGTGAAAGCCAACTATACGCCAAGCACTGGTTTGAATTCCACCATTGGTATCTTATTTTGTTTTCAACAAAAGCTAATACAACATTTTCCACAATCCACAATCCACAGCTACCCAACATTTTCCACAATCCACAATCCACAGCTGTCTATAACAACTCCAAATACCTTTCTTCATACTTTACTGAGCCATTTTGGATTCTTCCTGCCAGTAAATCAGTGAGTCAGAAAGCATTTGTATCCTTAACCATTCTGATCCCAACTTTCATGTTAACTGCTGCCACTATGAATCTTTTCCTACTCCTTCTGTTCTCTAGTTTATTTCAAAGCCCACTTTTTAAAAACAAACAAAAAGTCCACTTTCTTCACTATGTCATCTGTTCTCGTCTTCCACTTCCATCCCTATTTACCTGGTATTCTATGTCCTTTTTTCCAACAAATCTTTGGCCAATACTCAAAATTCCTTTGCTTTAATGACTCCTTATGATATGCTATGGCAATCGATGTCAAATCAGACAAACAGAACCACCAGAAAAAGTATAGATGCGGGGCTAAATTATAGGAATTTGACTTTATGTGACTGTGGGAGTTGTTTTAATAGTTCATATGATTGTTGCTTCTATTTCTGCTCCTGAGTCTAGTCCAGAAACAGAAGTTGAAGTTGGTGGCCCAGTAGAAGCTCCAGAACCAGTGTGCCTGACTGCTGGCCACACCTACAAAATCAGACAGTCAACTACCATGTATGTGAGCTACAACAGCTCCTGGAGCCACCAATCTGAACATAGGCATAAAAAGAGTATAACTCCTGCTTCCATTTAACCTTCCAAACCTACTGTTGTGGCTCATGCTAACTCAGATCTATGCAAAGAAGAAAATATAGGTCCAGCTTAGCCGTGCATGTGTGTCATCGACTCAGTCATGTTTGACTCTCTGTGACTCCATGGACTGTAGTCTGCCAGGCTCCCCTGTCCATGGGATTCTCCAGGCAAAAATACTGGAGTGGGTGGCCATGCCCTCCTCCAGGGGATCTTTCTGACCCAGGGATCAAATCCACACCTCCTGTATTGCTAGGCACGTTCCTTACCATTAGCACCTCCTGGGAAGCCCCCAACTTAGCCAATGCCATGCAAATTCACCACACTTCACTCTTTGTCAACCTCCTTTAATAATACTGAACTTCCAAAACTATGCTTCCGTCTCAACTATCCCCCATGCATGCATGCTAAGTCGTTTTAGTCATGTCTGACTCTTTGCAACTCTATGAACTATAGTCCAGCAGTCTTCTTTAACCAAGGGATTCTCCAGGCAAGAATACTGCAGTGGGTTGCTATGCCCTCCTCTAGGGGATCTTCCTGTATCTTCCTCATTAAGTTAATCAGCTTCTAACTGATTAAAAGAATACACCCCAAACCGTCCACCTATATAATGAAAAATACTTCAAATAGCTACATTTTTTAATCTAAACTTTATCCTATCTCTTCTATCCTATCCTATCTACACTTTATCCTATCCTAGCAGAAGGCAATGACCACCCACTCCAGTACTCTTGCCTGGAAAATCCCATGGATGGAGGTGCCTGGTGGGCTGCAGTCCATGGGGTTGTGAAGAGTCGGACACGACTGAGCGACTTCACTTTCACTTTTCACTTTCATGCATTGGAGAAGGAAATGGCAACCCACTCCAGTGTTCTTGCCTGGAGAATCCCAGGGATGGCAGAGCCTGGTGGACTGCCATCTATGGGGTCGCACAGAGTCGGACATGATTGAAACAACTTAGCAGCAGCAGCAGCAGGTCATATGATTTGCATCTCTTATGTCTGCTGCACTGGTAGGTGAGTTCTTTACCACCAGTGCCACCTTGGAAGCCCCACCCCCCACGCCATCATCTCCCATACAAAACACATTATTATNCATGATTGAAACAACTTAGCAGCAGCAGCAGCAGGTCATATGATTTGCATCTCTTATGTCTGCTGCACTGGTAGGTGAGTTCTTTACCACCAGTGCCACCTTGGAAGCCCCACCCCCCACGCCATCATCTCCCATACAAAACACATTATTATTATCCTTAAAAGAAAATACTAAGATTTTAATTCCTTTTGATAGTGCGTAGCTGAAACTCCAGTACTGTGGCCACCTCATGTGAACAGTTGACTCATTGGAAAAGACTCTGATGGTAGGAGGGATTGGGGGCAAGAGGAGAAGGGGATGACAGAGAATGAGATGGCTGGATGGCATCACTGACTCGATGGACATGAGTCTGAGTGAACTCCGGGAGTTGGTGATGGACAGGGAGGCCTGGCGTGCTGCGATTCATGGGGTCGCAAAGAGTCGGACAGAACTGAACGACTGAACTGAACTGAACTTAAATACTAAGATATAAGGTTAAATGCTGGGTTCCCAGGTGCCTCAGTGGTAAAGAATCCACCTGCCAAGCAGGAGATCCAGGTTTGATCCCTGGGTCAGGAAGATCCCCTGGAGAAGGAAATGGCAATCTACTCCAGGATTCTTTCCTGAGAAATCCCAGGGACAGAGGAGCCTAGTGGGCTACAGTCCATTGGGTCACAAAGAGTCAGACATGACTTAATGACTAAACCACCAACCACCATAAGGCTAAATGTTATTAAAACAGTTTATGCTAATGGTAGGGAAATGGTAGAAGGGAAGAAATGATGATTATTATATACATATGACATATGCATATCAAAGCTGAGAAAAAATTATCTCTCTTATCATCCTTGTTTCTAAAACTGTGCATGTGATCAGTTAGCATTTACAACTGATTTCCTCTACTACCCACTCCATGTTCCCCTGCCTTCAGCAAGCTCCTCAGCTGGTCATAGCTCCTTGCCTGGAAGAATGACCCAAACCTTCATCCCTCGGGGATCTGGACCACTGGTATCCTGTCTGTTTTGGGTCATAGTTTCCCAATGACTTTAATCTGAGGATGTAAGAGTAGTAAGTAGCACCTCAGGGGAGATCCTGCTTTCTAGAAATATTCCTCCTCACTCCCATCCCACTGAAGCACTCTAATTTCCTCTTATAGTCAGGATCAGTCACCTCAGCCAGGAGAGTTAAACCCTTCTTTTCTCACTGATTTGCTGGCTGAAGAGCCCACAGTGATCAAGTGGCAGACTTAACTCCCAACTTAATGGAACCACTGCTGCATTCTCTGATAAAGGTATTCCTCCCTTGGCAACTAAAACTTGTAGACCATTAGATGCTAAAATTGTTAGAAAGAGAAACAAAAAATATTGCTAGTGTGGGGAACTCTGTTCAGTGTGGCAGCCTGGATGGGAGGGGAGTTTGGGGAAGAATGGATACATGTATGTGTATGGCTGAGTCCCTTTGCTGTCCACCTTAAACTACCACAATATTGTTAATCAGCTATCCTTCAATATAAAATAAAAAGATTAAAAAATATTGCTAATAGAGCTCTATAGTTAATATAAAAGGATTCACTCCCATTTCTACCTTGGCAGCCTGGATGGGAGGGGAGTTTGGGGAAGAATGGATACATGTATGTGTATGGCTGAGTCCCTTTGCTGTCCACCTTAAACTACCACAATATTGTTAATCAGCTATCCTTCAATATAAAATAAAAAGATTAAAAAATATTGCTAATAGAGCTCTATAGTTAATATAAAAGGATTCACTCCCATTTCTACCCTTTGACTCCCAGAACTGTGAATATTGGCTTTGGGAGAAATAATGGCATATATTAGTTATGATACTATGATTTTGAACACATAGTATATATTCTAAAGAAAATTATCACATATCTGCAGGTATTGACACTGAGTTTGCACCAAAACAGAACTTTTAAAAGCCATTCCCCTATTCTACCAGGCCGCCAGCTGCTTCAGGATAAGGAGAATGTGGTAAGAACAATGAGTTACCTCATCATGAGACCATCGCAGAACTTCATTTGCTGTAAAATGAACCCTGAGGTAAGAATCAATCAGTGAGTTCATGGATGGTAGCGCTGGCAGAAGTATTACAGGAAAAAATTAAATCTATATCCACTGTAAAGATCTATTCTAATGAGAACAAATGTTAATTCTTGGTTAAATGGTTCTAAGTAACTGGCTTGCCACCAGGTAATTAGATAGTGCACTCAAAAAAAAAAAGGATATCATATTGGGGGCTCAGTACTGGTCTCTGCTGTTGGCATATTATATACTCATTGATGTCTGAAGCCAGATGGGCCTTACTGAATGGAATTCCATGTTGCAGAACACATATATAGTATCTATTCGTGTTCACCATGGTTACTTTGCTCAGCCTGTTGAGCAAGAACAGGGGTGTTTGGTTTAAGAGGCTGAATTATGTCTAGAGAACAGGTCTTCCTGTCCATCAATTGTTACAATTTTCCTCTGCAGAAATTATTCTTGGGTGGTCATTCACACTCTGTGCCTATCATGAGAGGTCTATTTTCTTCGCCATGTCATGTGGCATGCAGGATCTCAGTTCTCCAATCAGGGATTAAACCCCTGCTCCCTGCAGTGGAAGCATGGAATTCTAACTACTGGACCACTAGGGAAGTGCTTATAAGAACTCAGTTGAAATATTTTCTCCCTCAACCTTTTTGTCACCGATTTTCCAATCATATACCTTCTACGTTCCTAACTCCATGCACGCATGCTAAGTCACCTCAGTCATGTCTGACTCTGCAACCCTATGGACCATAGCCCTCCAGGCTTTTCTGTCCATGGGATTCTCCAGGCAAGAATACTGGAGTTGGTTGACATGCCCTCCTCTAGAGTATCTTCCCAACCCAGGGACTGAACCCAAGTCTCCTATGTCTCCTGCATTGGTAGACAGATTCTTTACCATTAATGACACCTGGGAAGTCTCATCAAGCCAGATTATTAGCTTTCTGTGCAATAACATNGACATGCCCTCCTCTAGAGTATCTTCCCAACCCAGGGACTGAACCCAAGTCTCCTATGTCTCCTGCATTGGTAGACAGATTCTTTACCATTAATGACACCTGGGAAGTCTCATCAAGCCAGATTATTAGCTTTCTGTGCAATAACATAGATCCATACCTCCAGCCACCTCTTTTAGGCAAAATGAACAAAAAATCCACAGAACTGGTTGAATTCTACCAACTGGAAAGATTTTCCTCCTCTAGTGACATTCAGGGCAGATCCAAAGTGTAACAGCCGTCACCTTTCAGGTGGTATCAGCATAACATGAAGCACTGTCTTCCTCAGTTAACTGGCCATGGGAAAATTCCCATTCAACCATCAACTCAGGTTGAGAGGAAAGAGAAAACAGAGGAGGGGTTTGATGTATGGCCATCTGACTGCTTGCATATGCAACTTACTTATGCCTTCAGCCCCTGCTGCTCCACAAGTCAAACTAGCATGACTAAATGAAGAGCACATTACCTTTAAAAGTGGCTTACTGGGCATTGTACCTCTTTCTTCATGATAGAAGAGGCAAAATGCAGAAGTGTATCCTCAAGCCTGGAAAAGGTATCTGGAGATATCCTAGACACTGGACCTCTAAGAAATTTCACAACGGTGGCAGATCATTGAATCTTGTGAGACTTATCTCCCACCTTCAGACCTGTATGTGCTCTAACAAGGTGTCTAGATTCATTATGACTCCTTAACACATAGTCCAGTCAGCATGCTCTCATCAGTGAAATGGTTCAATGTGATGCCCTGTGGAATGGAGAGGTTATCAAGGTCCCTGTAGACCTGTATGTGCTCTAACAAGGTGTCTAGATTCATTATGACTCCTTAACACATAGTCCAGTCAGCATGCTCTCATCAGTGAAATGGTTCAATGTGATGCCCTGTGGAATGGAGAGGTTATCAAGGTCCCTGCAGACTAGATTATGATGTAAGGCATGAGAGCTGAAATAGCCCTGAAAAAAAACAATGAAGTTGAACTGGTAACCTGTCAGCTGAAATCAAGCTGTCTTATGGTCTTGAATAATCTAGAATCTAGAGAAATAATCATTTGCTATGTCTAGTAGCTGCATGCCAGGTTCAGGATATGGGCTGATTGATTTCCACAAGAAAGCATACCTGGAACAACAGCTACAATTGAAACCACCACTGATTATATTTGCAATAATTAGTATCATTTTCCAAGCTCCATCTGTCTTCTGCACAAGCCAAATAGCTGAATGAAGACACTGTAGAAACCACCATTCCTGCATCTTTTAAGTCTTTGATGAAGGCATTATCTTTGCAGTGTTTCTGGGAATGTGGTATTACTTTTTGTTTCACTATTTTGATATGTGGAGACAACTCAGGTGACCTAAATTGGGCTTTCTTGCCCCAGATCAGGGGTCCTACATAAGAATTCTGCCAATTTTCTGAGTGCATCCATGCCAGTCATGCATTCTGGAGCTGAGGAATAACCACAAAGATGGGTATAGAGACCCACAAGTCCTACTGCTCATTTTGATACAAGTCAAAACTCCATTGATTACCTCAGTAATCAAGTAATCATTAGCCTCAGTTCTGACTGGTGAACTCTAATGGAATTTAGGATCTCTATGAATTCATATCAGTTTAAAGTCAGGGTCCAGAAATCCCTGAAAATTTGATTATTTACTCTTCTCCAATGCACAATCATCCTGGGAAGTGGTCACAGGCCTCTCTCAGAAAGGCTAGGAGGAATATTTATACATTTTTTGCTGAGTTGCAAGGTTTGTCTCAGTGATTTGTCTCAGTGAGACCCAACCTCCCCCATTAATGCAAGGGGACCTGTGTCTATGAATCTGTGTAAGTTTGGGGACTCACTGCAGGATTATCCTTCTCTTCTCAATTTCTAAGGTCTGTAGACGCCTCAATATCATCCCAAGGGTGCCTTGTCTGCTCACTCTGCACTGTCACCATAATAAAATTCATCCATATCATAGCATCAATTATTGCTCATAATCAAATGTTCCACCATTCTATCTCTAGTTCAGACCACTTCTCTGAGCTGCAGCTGCCTGTATATGTAATATGTGCTGTGCTCAGTCATGTCCAACTCTTTGCAACCCCAAGAATTGTAGGCCGCCAGGCACCTCTATCCATTGGATTTTCCAGGTAAGAATACTGGAGTGGAATAGATGCAGAGAAAGACTGAAAAAATTCAACATCCATTTATGATAAAAAAAAAAAAACCCTCCAGAAACAGGCAGAGAAGGAATATACCTAAACATAATAAAAGCCATATGTGATAAACCCACAGCAAATATTATCCTCAATGGTGAGAAATTGAAAGCATTCCCCCTAAAGTCAGGAATAAGACAAGGGTGCCCACTCTCATCACTACTATTCAACATAGTTTGGGAAGTTTTAGCCACAGCAATCAGAGCAGAAAAAGAAATAAAAAGAATCCAGATTGGAAAAGAAGAAGTAAAACTCTCACTGTTTGCAGATGACATGATCCTCTACAAAGAAAACCCTAAAGACTCCACCAGAAAATTATTAGAGCTAATCAATGAATATAGTAAAGTTGTAGGATATAAAATTAACACACAGAAATCTGTTGTATTCCTATACACTAACAATGAGAAAACAGAAAGAAGTTAAGGAAACAATTCCATTCACCATTATGATGAAAAGAAGAAGATACTTAGGAATAAATCTCCCTAAAGAAACAAAAGACCTATATATAGAAAACTATGAAACACCAATGAAAGAAATCAAAGATGACACAAATAGATGGAGAAATATACCATGTTCATGGATCAGAAGAATCAATATAGTGAAAAAGAGTATATTACCCAAAGCAATCTATAGATTCAATGCAATCCCTATCAAGCTACCAATGGTCTGTCTCTTATACACATCTTAGTTCAGACCACTTCTCTGAGCNAGAAAACTATGAAACACCAATGAAAGAAATCAAAGATGACACAAATAGATGGAGAAATATACCATGTTCATGGATCAGAAGAATCAATATAGTGAAAAAGAGTATATTACCCAAAGCAATCTATAGATTCAATGCAATCCCTATCAAGCTACCAATGGTATTTTTCACAGAACTAGAACAAATAATTTCACAATTTGTGTGGAAATGCAAAAAAACTCAAATAGCCAAAGCAAATGAGAAAGAAGAATGAAATTGGAGGAATTAACCTGCCGGACTTCAGACTATACTACAAGGCTACAGTCATTAAGACAGTATGGTACTAGCACAAAAACAGAAATATAGATCAATGGAACATAACAGAAAGCCCAGAGATAAATCCATGCACCTATGGACACCTTATCTTTGACAAAGGAGGCAAGAATATACAATGGAGAAAAGACAAGCTCTTTAATAAGTGGTGCTGGGAAAACCGGTCAACCACTTGTAAAAGAATGTAACTAGAACAGTTTCTAACACAAAAATACACAAAACTAAATTCAAACTGGATTAAAGATCTAAATGTAAGACCAGAAACTATTAAACTCCTAGAGGAAAACATAGGCAAAACACTCTCTGACATAAATCACAGCAGGATCCTCTATGACCCACCTCCCAGAGGGCTGGGAGCCAGCATGAGGAACTCCGCCCATGGCAAAGGTCATGAGGAAGGAGGCTTGGCATATGCAAAGGTGTGATCAAGCCTCAGGTAACCCCCTGTTCCCGAGCCTCTACCCCCAAAACCAGAGTCTGCTTACTTTACTTATGCTCTCACCTACACCTCTGACCTTACAGGGGGCTCTCCCCCATCACCATTTCTCTTGGAGAAGGAGTTAACTTGCAGCTCCAGTCAATAAAAATTCCTGGGTGTGACAAGGGTGTCTCAGGTCAAACCTCTCTGCTGGCAAACTAGCTTGTGTGACAGGATTATCCATAATCCTGCCACTATGCACATGATTGTTTACTACCTCTCAACCATAAACAGCACAGAGAGTTTGGAGTATTTTGAAAGTCTTAATTAGCATAGGGCTTTTCTCATTGTTGAGTCAATGGTTGCCGCCAGGCCTCCATATCCTTAGGAACCTGGGAATATATTAATCAATGTATTTGGAATATAGAAAAGGAAATATAGTAGTTTTTGATGTTAGCAATACTAGACTTTTTGAGTTAATGAATTTTCTCTTTTGTTATAGATCATTGTACTTTGTTATAAATCAATGTGTCCTTGCTATGTAAAAATGCAACTTTATCACTATCTTAAAGAGGAGCTAAAAAGCCTCTTGATGAAAGTGAAAGAGGAGAGCAAAAAAGTTGGCTTAAAGCTCAACATTCAGAAAACGAAGATCATGGCATCCGGTCCTGTCACTTCATGGGAAATAGATGGAGAAACAGTGGAAACTGTCAGACTTTATTTTTTAGGGCTCCAAAATCACTGCAGATGGTGACTGCAGCCATGAAATTAGAAGACGCTTACTCCTTGGAAGAAAAG
>SJYT01003593.1:0-15144 GCA_006410635.1 Cephalophus harveyi | reverse complement strand
GTTTAAGTGAAGTACATCAGAAAAAGACAAATACTGTATGATTTTGCATTTATATGGAACCAAAAACACAAAACTCAAATACATAGATGGTGCTAGAAGGGAAGTGCAATAGAGGGTTGCACAAATGGGTGAAGGGGGTCAAGAGCTACAAATTTCCAGTTATGTAATAATGAATATATAATGTATAGCATGGTGACTTAGCTACTTTCAAACCGGTAGTACAATAATTTTGACTAAGAAAGTAACTGTTCAGTTCTCAATGGAAAAAAGTTAATTTTGTAATTTGTTATGATAAGTAGTAATGAGACTAATTATGTCGATCATTTTGCAATATATACAAATGTTGAATCATTGCATTGTATCCCTATAATTAATGTGATTTTATATGTCAATTAAATTTCAATAAATAAAACTCTATAACATGCCAAAACAGTGATGCCACACTGCTATGGCTACTAAGTCGCTTCAGTCGTGTCCGACTCTGCGACCCCATAGACGGCAGCCCATGAGGCTCCTCTGTCCCTGGGATTCTCCAGGCAAGAACACTGGAGTGGGTTGCCATTTCCTTCTCCAATGCATGACAGTGAAAAGTGAAAGTGAAGTTGCTCAATCGTGTCTGACTCTTAGCGACCCCATGGACTGTGGCCCACCAGGCTCCTCCATCCATGGGATTTTCCAGGCAAGAGTACTGGAGTGGGGTGCCATTGCCTTCTGTCACACAATTAGATATAAATTACCTTCTGTTAAGTAATTACAGAGAAAAGTCAAATGTACCAAGATTAAATATGCAGGAAAAAAAAAACTACAACACGCTGGATAGCTGGGAGAAGATGGTGGAACTGGAAGACCCAGAACTCACCTGCTCTCACAGGCAAACCAAGAGCACTTCTTTTTGCAGAGTGATCATCAATGAAAAAGACCTGGAACCTATCCGAAAAGGCCTTCTACAACTAAAGATTTAAAGAAGGACTGAGGAGATGTGTGGTAGGGATGGAGTTGTGATATTTAGGTCCCATACCCCTAGACTGACAACTCCAAATGGGAAATAATTAAAATTGCAGTGGTTCTCTCAACAGAGAGAGATTCAAGCCCCACATTGGCCTCCCCAGCCTGGGGGTCCTGCGTTGGGAAAACAAGCCCTTAGAGAATTTGGCTTTGAAGGCCAGTGAGACTCTATTTCAGGAGTCCTAGAGGGGAGGGGAAGATAGAGACTTCACTCTTAATGGGCACACACAAAAGTCTTACATACTCTGGGACCCAGGAAAGAAGTAGTAATATGATAGGAGCCTGGGTCAGACCTACCTGATGACCTTGGACTCTCCTGGAAAGGCAGGAGGCAACTGCGGCTCACCCTGGGGACATAGACACTGGTGGCAGCCATTTTTGGAAACTTTTTCTAACACATAGAAACAGTGCTGGCAAATGCTATTTTGGAATCCTCCTTCCAGCTTATACACCCAATACCCAGCCTTACCCAGAACAAAGGGCCTATAGGTGCCAGTGCTGGGACACTTCTGGACAAGCTAACACAGCATGAACACAGCTCATCCACTGGCAGAAAGACTGACTAGACCCTGTGAGCTCACAACCACAGGGCAACGCAGTGACCATCAATCAACCAATGGATAAAGGGAAGTGAAATATATCAGAATATACAAACGGAATACATTCCCTTTTCAAGTGCACATGGAAATTTCTCCAGGATAAATCACATAAGAGGCTTCAAAAGAATCCTCACTAAATTTAAGAAAACTGAAATCATATCAGGTATTTGTTTTCCAAATGCAATGCTCTGAGACTACAAATTGACAAGAATATAACTGCATAAAACACAAACACGAGAAGTCTAAACAACATGTTACTAAACAACCAATGGATCACTGAAGAATCAAAGAGGAAATAGATATCTAGAGACAAAAGAAAAAAAACAATTCAAACCTATGGGACACAGCAAAATCAGTTCTAAAAGGGAAGTTTACAGTGATACACGCTTACCATAGCAAACAAGAAATATCTCAAATGTACAATCTAACCTGACACTCAAAGGAGCAAGAATAAGAACAAAATTCAAAGTTAGTAAAAATTTTTAAAAACCAAAGATATTAGAGCAGAAATAGAGACTACAAATCAACAGAAAAGACTATAAATCAAATCAATGAAACTAAGAGCTAGTTCTTTGAAAAGTTAAAATTTAGCCAGATTCATAAATGAAAAAAAAAGAAAAAAAGAGGGGGCCCAAATCAATAAAATCAGATAGGAAAAAGGGGAAGGTACAACTGACACAACAGAAATACCAGCAAGCATGACACTGCTATGAAGAATCATATGCTGATAAAGTAGACAATCAATCTAGAAGAAATGGGCAAATTCCTAGAAACGTACAATCATCTAAGACTGAATGAGAAAGAAATAGGATGTATTATCAAATGAATTATCAGTAATAAAATTGAATCAGTTATTTAAGAAACTTCCAACAAATGAAAATCCATGAGCAGATGGCTTCACACGTGAATTCTACCAAACATTTAGAGAAAAGTTAACACCTATTCTTCTCAAACTATTTCAAAAAATTGCAGAGTCAGGAATTATGGGGTTGGGGTAAATGGGTGCAAGATCATGAGCAAACTAAGGACACTTGATAATTGATGACTGAATATTTGAGGGCATTTGTCATAACACAATGTGAGAAATGGCTGGAGTCATTAAAATGAGGGGAGGATAAAGGGCAGGGAGGAGGAGGATATGAAGGGTCAAAGGTTTGGGAGCAGTAGAAGCGGGGGAGGAGGACTGGGTTGCAAGCTCTGGGATCCGGGGCTAGAGGGCCCATGGGGATGGATGTCTAAAGTGCACAGGATGGAAGTAGAAGAGCAATAAAGGAGCCAGGAAGGGGAGGAATTAGTTCTGGAGAGATCCCGAGGTCACAGGGCCGAGATATTGAAGCCACAAAGAGCAATGGAGAATGGTGGCGTAGAGGGATGGAGGAGGGGTGATGGTAGATGCAGCGGGTAGACTGAGGGTCACTACTTGTTCCTCCTCCTAATTCCATGACTTGCATTCAGATCATAGCCTAACTGTGAATAGTTTCTAGTTTGAGACCTTGCGGCAATAACCTCACTTATATAAAATACTTGTGATGATCCCTTCAACCAAATACAGAGTAAAGAATTAGAAAAATGAATCAATAAGCCATGACCCATATTTCTTCTCTCCTTTAGGGACACCAGATGCCAGGTGTGACCAGGGAGAGTTCACATGGAAACAAACCGCGGGAATGAAATGGATTCTGCCTGGTACCTGAGTGATCCTGTAAGTTGATTTCCCCTTCCACTGTGGTCTTAAAGGATCACATGTTTGCCTGCGACTTTAAAGTTTACAGAGGCTAATAAAGGTTGTAACATCTGAGTTAAGTCTCTTTGGAAAATGACAACTATATAGTCGTTAGTGCAGTGAGTGCTGAGCATCTACCATGTGTTTATAAGTCGGTTACAGCGCATTGGTTTGCAAACCTCACAGCTGTTGTTGAAGTTAATATTCATAACACCCTGGGATTTTGGCACTAGGAGTTTCATAATAACCAAGAAGATGCAGATACTGGGACCTACCTTTCTCTCCCTTCTGTTTCCCTGTCCTTGATTTTTAAAGAAATGTTTGCATACAAGAGAAACTAACTGCATGAGGAACACAGAAAGCGAGGATATCTTAGAAGTTCAGATAAGTTCAGAGTTTCAGTGTTCGTGTATACTTTCACTTTTTTCTAATGTTAGATAACTTTTAAGTTTATAAGTAAAAGCCAATCAGTTCTCCTAACTAGATGTAGTTTTTATACTCCCATCGCTAGTACATGGTACTTTTAATTCCTCCCTTTCTCAATAAAACTTACTATTACCATTTTTTTTTTTTTGCTGTATTTTGTCTCTTTAATTTATGCAGCTAGAAATTTGAAGTGGCATCTCACTCTTGTTTATCTAATACACACCTTACTAAAGAAAATGTGACATATATGAATGAATATTATTCATCCTTCAAAAAAAGGACATCCTTCCATGTTAGATAACATGAATGAACATGAAGGACAGCATGCAGGGGAATAAGGCAACACAGAAAGGAAAATACTGTATTATCTCAATTGTATGTGGAATCTGCTAAAGCCCAACTCATAAAACAGAGCAGAATATCAATTGTCTGGAACTTGCTGTGGGGACAATAGATGTTGGTCAGATGGTACAAAAATTCAGTCATACAGGATGAATGAGTTCCAGAAATCTAAGCTCAGCCTGGTGAAACAGTTAACATAGGGCATATTATACTTGAGATTTGCTAAGAGATGTATTTGAAGTGTTCTCACCAGAAAAAAATACAAAGATTCCAATGACAGATATTAGGTAGCTTGAATGTGGCTTATCATTTCACATCACACACATTTATTAACATTTTTGGAATTTGAACAAATACTGGACCTGTGGGGATGGAAAGCAGGGTACTGGATGGGATGGCTCATGAAGCGCAGGATTTAATGAGACTCCAAGCAGAAATGAACAGGACACTGTAAACTCAATTATATTCAGTAAAAAGGGCTCCAAAACATATAGGTCTTTGTTCCCACACGGTTGCTTTTAGTTTCAGCCAACTGTGAGCACAAGCCACTGAGATGTGGGAGGAACAGCCAGCGAAGCGCTGGAAGCTGTGCAGCGAGGGGAGGGCCCGGGAGGGGACAGGCCTGCACGCAGCCCGGTGCGGGCTCTGGGCAGGGCTGGAAGGAGCTGTTCTGCACGGCTCTGCCCGTCTGCGGGGTACTTTCCTCACCGTCTCTCCGGAGCCTGCCCAACAGTTCCCATTATTTTATTCAGTCACTTTCCTGACTATAAAAGTACTATAAACATAAGCACAATTTTCTGGGACAATTATACTAGAAACTATCTTATCCTTTATAATTTCAAAGAAACGCAAGTCACTGTCATCAATATCATCGTAACCAGTCCAGCCACTCGATGACCCTTCACGGGGAGACGCCAGCAGTCTCACAACAGAGAAAGGGAACTGGCCCAGATGGAGCCGAGGTCCTCGACAAGGCGCTCCTCTGTGCACCAACCACACAATCCCCAACTCAAACGTTTACTGTTTGCCATGTTCTTTGGGTCAGGCTCTGTGAAAGAGTTCAGGTAACTTCAGCCACTCACAGAAATCTTCTCCCGCGTCTGCCTGTGCTACACAGACCATGTGTTTCTTTACAGGGGCCGTGTGCTATGGCCAGTGATATGCAGAGAGAAGGGCAAGTGAGGATAACATGCCCCAAATGAAGAAGGAGGGGCTTCAAGTCAAAACCACCAAGTCCGGTCAGCCTCACACATCCTCCTCCTTGCTGCATGGCACGTGGTTTATGCTTGACAGTGGGATGCCCAGACTGAAACTATGAGAGGATAAAAACATGTGCACAATGGCTGCATGTGACAAAGCCAGAGAGGAGAAGTAAAAGAAGAAAGTACTTTCTAAGTCTTCATAACCATTTTATCAGCCTGAGTATCTGCATATTCCCTGTGCAAACAGCATCAAACATGCACCTTCTTTTCTATGCAGATGCGTTAGACCATTCTCATTACACTTGACAACAAACTACCAGCTATAGAAAATGACATTATTCCTCCTTCATACCAATGTTAAATGTGAGCATAACCTGCTACCCCATTCCACGGCATCAATTACCACAACCGAAACAAAAACCCTCCTTCCACTCAAGATGGATAAAAAGACAACATGGGCTGTGAAAAAGTGAGAACTTCTAGCCTAGAAACAAAATAGACTGTTTAAAACACAAATGCTCACTGCCTTGACTGGTGGACTTCTCACACAACTACGTGACGCGTGCTCTGGAACCCGGAACTTTGACAAGAGCATCACTCTTTTAAGAGGATGTGAGGAAGGTCCCTGCCACAGGTGGGTCAACTTTCCTGGAAGGTCATTCATTTACAGGCGGTATTTTTAAAACTATTTATTTATTTATACAGGCTGCACTGGGTGTTAGTTGTTGGTGGGATCTAGATCCCTGATGAGGGACTGAACCTGGGCACCCCCCCACCACACTGGGCACAGAGACTTACCCGCTGGACCACCAGTGAAGTCCCTAAAGGATGTGTAATCTATGTGACAGCTTTATATCTAGCATCCTGTTTTCTGTGAAACCACAGCACATGCCTTGCTGACCTGCTACTATCACGTCCATAATGCTTTTTCATCTCCAACATCTAGTGCAGCATGTGATATTTTAAAGCTATATTCACAAAGTTTGTTTCAATCAACACCAACTGTCTATCAAATTGCCACTGATCTAAGTCTGGGGAAATGTAAGCATCTCTGTATACTAACAACATCAAGTCTTCAGTACTTCCCAGAAATTTGTTTACATCACAAGGACAGAATCTGGTGTCTCAGATTCTCAGAACCCCAGCACATTTGCCCAGTCTCCAATATCATCATTTGTACATCAGAAAACACCACCGCTAGGTACCTAGGACCTTGAGTGATTAAAGGGAGCTTCCTTGAAGTTTTCTCCCTCCATTTCCAAAGAACTCTCTACATTTACTTTCAATAAGTCTTACATGTGTCCAAAAAAACACCATCATCCTATTTTGTCAGTGTTCACACATCCCCTAGTGCTGACTACCTGTCTTAAAACTCTAGTCCATTGAAACTGTGCCATTCTTACCACAATTAAGTGATCACAGTGCTGCACTTGAATCACCTGAATTTAAGTTAAAGTCATCACTTAAATTTCTCATTGTTTCAGAAAAAAACTGAAAGTACACATCAGATTATATAGTGGAAATGACAAATAGATTCAAGGGATTAGATCTGATAGAGTGCCTGAAGAAGCATGGCTGGAGTATGATATTGTACAAGAGGTCACAAAGAGTCAGACACAACTAGGCGACTGAACTGACTGACACATGAGAAGTACCAGGGCCTGCAAGGATGACTGGGGGTGAAGAGAGCAGTGAGAACCCTATTGAAAATTGGTACTTGCCGTCTACCCTACAAGGATTAAATCATGAGCTGCTGCAGCTGCTGACCTTCAACACCCCCTGAAGGAGTTCAGGGTGAAGAGCAGAAATGAAGCACTCTGTGCTCTGGGAAAACTGGTATGATAGGTTCTCAGGTAGAAATTACCAGGAGCTAATTTTATGAACCTAATTGTTATACATCCTCATATCTAAAAAAGCACTAAAATCCTTCATGGTGACGATTCTTTCTTGTGACTAGTGGAAGTTTCACGAGACCAGCAGAAACTTCCTACAAAAAATAGTGTTTGATTGTATGTACTCCCCCTTTACCAAAATCACATATATATTACCCTTCCCCTTACTTCTTTGGAACAGTTTCTCAAAGCTATATGAGCTGATGTCTCCCGGGCTGCAGTCCTCACATCGCCCCAAACTAAACGCTTGTGAATCTTTTTCAGTAGACACCTTTGTGCATAACAAAATCAAAGTAAGAAAATGGCTGTGATTCATAGGTAGCAGATATGACTATGAGGTCACATGAAAGAACTGGAAATAATTAGGAAATAAAACAAGTAGATTTTTCTTCTAAGTTCAGTGTGTCAGTTGTGCAACCAGAGAACAGGTATCCTTTCATGCAGAATTTATGTGTCCAAAAACAGTGGATATTTAAGAATGGATGTCAAAGAATGAATTTGGACCCTTACATAACAACATACAAATTTTAACTCAAAAGGGATAGAATATTTTAAGCATAAACCTATAAATATAAATCTTCTGGAAGAAAAGACAGAAGTTTTATGACATTTGATTTACCAGTGATTTCTTGGATACAAAATCAAAAGCTCAGTCAACAAAAGCAAATGAAGTCAAATAGGGTTACATCATTTGTAAAAAAAAAAAAAAAAATTGTCACCTTAGAGGAAACAATCAATGAGGTGAAAAGGCTACCTGTATGATGAGAGATAATTTTTGCAAAGCACATATCTTGTAGGGAGCTAAGGTCCAGGGTAAATAAAGAGCTCAAACAACAAAACAACATTATAAAACACTATCATAGTGTATGAGCAAAGGAATTCACAGACATTAATCCATGTAAGATATACAGGGGCTTCCCTGGTGGCTCAGAGGTTAAAGCGTCTGCCTCCAACGTGGGAGACCTGGGTTTGATCCCTGGGTTGGGAAGATCCCCTGGAGAAGGAAATGGCAATCCACTCCAGTATTCTTGCCTGGAGAATCCCATGGATGGAGAAGCCTAGTAGGTTACACTCCACGGGGTCGCAAAGAGTCAGACACGACTGAGCGACTTCACCTCAAGATATACAAATGGACAAAAAATGTGAAAGGTACTCAATCAGTAACCATTAAAAAACCACAGTGAGGTATCACTTCATATCCATTCAGATGGCCACTAGAGATAGATAGATCTCAAATGATGGCAAGGCTGTAGAGAAATTGGAATCTTTATGTTGTCTTAAGGAAAGTACACATTGGTGCAACCACTATGGAGGTTTCTCAAAAATTAAAAATAAAATTATGATAGTGTTGCAGTGAAAAGGAAGAAAGAGGAAGAGTTTTTCTTTTCTTTTGTGAGAACAAAGAAGATGAAGAGTGAGCAGGCCTGAACATTCCTAGGTTTTACTTTAACTTTTCCTAATCTGAAGTCTGTAATTAACATTGCTTTTGTCAAAACTAACCTGACACCATGTAATTTAAATCCTGTAATATTGCCCCCTAACTCTGCATAAGCTATATTCTGCGCCTTTAAGTCTATGCTAATTACGTCCTGTACCTGGTGCTTGCCTTTACTGCAGACTGCCCCTTTTAGATTTCTTTCTTTTTACATTTCAGAAAGAAGGCCACATTACAATAAACCAGGAGAGACAAACAGACTCAAATACCTGTATACCTGACTCCAGCTATGACTATTGAAACAAAGCAAGAAGAAGGGGATGCAAGACCTTCGTTACTTTGAGCCTTATCATTTACCCTAAAACTTTGAGACCAGGCCACATAAAGTCTCTTGGTTCCCCTAGGATCTGAGCACAGTTCTTGAGGCACTAACCTGCTCCATTTCCCCCTTGACTGGCTAAAGATTAAAGCCGTCTTTCTATTTCCTCCATATTCTGTCTCTAATTTTTAAAATTCGGCTTCTGTGGGCAGAGGAAACCAAGATTTGGTGATAACACATGATGCTACCATCCCATATCTGGGTATGTATATAAAAGACTTCAAAGAGGATCTGCAGGAGATATTTGCACACCCAGGTGCATGGCAGCATTATTTACAACATCACCAACAGATGGAAGCAGCCCAATGTTTATGAATACATGAGGCATAAAGAACTGTATGAAAGGCAAACAGACATGGGAAGATGAGCCCCCAGGTCAGTAGGGGTCCAATATGCTACCAGCAGAGAAATAGCTCCAGAAAGAATGAAGAGGCTGGGCCAAAGTAGAAATGACACTCAGCTGTGGATGTGTCTGGTGGTGAAAGTAAAGTCCAATGCCATAAAGAACAATATTGCATAGGATCCAGGAATGTTAGGTCAATGAATCAAGGTAAATTAGACAAGGTCAAGCAGGAGATGGCAAGAGTAAATACCGCCATTTTAGGAATCAGTGAACTAAAATGGATGAGAATGGACAAATTTAATTCAGATGACCACTGTATCTAAGACTGTGGGCAAGAATCCCTTGGAAGAAAGAGTAGCCCTCATAGTTAACAGGAGTCGAGAATGCTTGGGTTCAATCTCAAAAATGACAGAATGATCTCTGTTTGTTTCCAAGGCAAACCATTCAATATCACAGTAATTCAAGTCTATGCCCAAACCACTGACCCGGAAGAAGCTGAAGCTGAATGGTTGTCTATAAAGGCCAACAAGACCTTCTAGAGCTAACACCCCCAAAAGATATCCTTTTCATTATAGGAGATCAGAATGCAAAAATAAGAAGTCAAGATACACCTGGAGTAACAGGCAAATTTGGCCTTGGAGTACAAAATGAAGCAGGGCAAAGGCTAACAGTTTTGCTAAGAGAATATACAGGTAATAGCAAATACCCTCTTCCAACAACACAAGAGTTGACTCTACATCTGGACATCACCAGATGGTCAATATTGAAATTAAATCGATTACATTTTTTTTGCAGCCAAAGATGGAGAAACTCTAGAAAATCAGCAAAAACAAGACCTGGAGCTAACTGTGGCTTAGATAATCAGCTCCTGATTGGAAAATTCAGGCTTAAATTGAAGAAAGTAGGGAAAGGCACTAGACCTTTCAGGTATGATCCTAGTCAAATCTCTTCTGATTATACAGTGGAAGTGAAAATAGATTCAAGGGATTAGATCTGGTAGACAGAGTACCTGAAGAACTATGGATGGAAGATAATAACACTCTACAGGAGGAAATAACCAAAATGATCCCCAAGAAAAAGAAATGCAGCAAGGCAAAATGGTTGTCTGAGGAGGCCTTACAAACAGCAGAGAAAAGAAGAGAATCAAAAGGCAAAAGAGAAAGGGAAAGAGACATCCAAGTGAATGCAGAGTTCCAGAGAATAGAAAGGAGAGATGAGAAAGCCTTCTTAAGTGATCTTTGCAAGGAAACAGAAAACAACAGAATGGGAAAGACTAGAGATCTCCTCAAGAAAATTGGAGAGATACCAAGGGAAATGTTCATGCAAAGTTTGGCACAACAAAGAACAGAAACAGAAAGGACCTAATAGAAGCAGAAGAGATTAAAAAGAGGTGGCAAGAATACACAGGAGAACTATATAAAAAAGTCTTAATGACCCAGATAGCCACGATGGTGTGGTCACTCACCTAGAGCCAGACATCCTAGATCATTCTCATTACACTTGACAACAAACTACCAGCTATAGAAAATGACATTATTCCTCCTTCATACCAATGTTAAATGTGAGCATAACCTGCTACCCCATTCCACGGCATCAATTACCACAACCGAAACAAAAACCCTCCTTCCACTCAAGATGGATAAAAAGACAACATGGGCTGTGAAAAAGTGAGAACTTCTAGCCTAGAAACAAAATAGACTGTTTAAAACACAAATGCTCACTGCCTTGACTGGTGGACTTCTCACACAACTACGTGACGCGTGCTCTGGAACCCGGAACTTTGACAAGAGCATCACTCTTTTAAGAGGATGTGAGGAAGGTCCCTGCCACAGGTGGGTCAACTTTCCTGGAAGGTCATTCATTTACAGGCGGTATTTTTAAAACTATTTATTTATTTATACAGGCTGCACTGGGTGTTAGTTGTTGGTGGGATCTAGATCCCTGATGAGGGACTGAACCTGGGCACCCCCCCACCGCACTGGGCACAGAGACTTACCCGCTGGACCACCAGTGAAGTCCCTAGAGGATGTGTAATCTATGTGACAGCTTTATATCTAGCATCCTGTTTTCTGTGAAACCACAGCACATGCCTTGCTGACCTGCTACTATCACGTCCATAATGCTTTTTCATCTCCAACATCTAGTGCAGCATGTGATATTTTAAAGCTATATTCACAAAGTTTGTTTCAATCAACACCAACTGTCTATCAAATTGCCACTGATCTAAGTCTGGGGAAATGTAAGCATCTCTGTATACTAACAACATCAGGTCTTCAGTACTTCCCAGAAATTTGTTTACATCACAAGGACAGAATCTGGTGTCTCAGATTCTCAGAACCCCAGCACATTTGCCCAGTCTCCAATATCATCATTTGTACATCAGAAAACACCACCGCTAGGTACCTAGGACCTTGAGTGATTAAAGGGAGCTTCCTTGAAGTTTTCTCCCTCCATTTCCAAAGAACTCTCTACATTTACTTTCAATAAGTCTTACATGTGTCCAAAAAAACACCATCATCCTATTTTGTCAGTGTTCACACATCCCCTAGTGCTGACTGCTGCTGCTGCTGCTAAGTCGCCTCAGTCGTGTCCGACTCTGTGCGACCCCAGAGATGGCAGCCCACCAGGCTCCCCCGTCCCCGGGATTCTCCAGGCAAGAACACTGGAGTGGGTTGCCATTGCCTTCTCCAGCTAGTGCTGACTACCTGTCTTAAAACTCTAGTCCATTGAAACTGTGCCATTCTTACCACAATTAAGTGATCACAGTGCTGCACTTGAATCACCTGAATTTAAGTTAAAGTCATCACTTAAATTTCTCATTGTTTCAGAAAAAAACTGAAAGTACACATCAGATTATATAGTGGAAATGACAAATAGATTCAAGGGATTAGATCTGATAGAGTGCCTGAAGAAGCATGGCTGGAGTATGATATTGTACAAGAGGCAGTGATTAAGACCATGCCCAAGGAAAAGAAATGCAAAAAGGCCAAATGGTTGTCTGAGGAGGCCTTACAAATAGCTGAGAAAACAAGAGAAGCTAATAGGAAAGGAGAAAAGGAAAGATATTAGAATGCAGAGTTCCAAAGAACAGCAAGGAGAGATAGGAAAGCCTTCCTCACTGATCAATGCAAAGAAATAGAGGAAAACAATAGAATGGGAAAGTTAGAGATCTCTTCAAGAATGTGTTACCAAGGGAACATTTCATGCAAGGATGGGCACAATAAAGGACATAAATGGTAGGGACCTAACAGAAGCAGAAGATATTAAGAAGAGGTGGCAAGAATACACAGAAGAACTATACAAAAAAGATCTTCACAACCAAGATAATCACGATGGTGTGATCACTCACCTAGAGCCAGACAACCTGGAATGTGAAGTCAAGTGGGCCTTAGGAAGCACCACTACGAACAAAGCTAGTGGAGGTGATGGAATTCCAGTTGAGCTATTTCAAATCCTAAAAGATGATGCTGTGAAAGTGCTGCACTCAATCTGCCAGCAAATTTGGAAAACTCAGAAGTGGCTGCAGGACTGAAAAAGGTCAGTTTTCATTCCAATCCCAAAGAAAGGCAATGCCAAAGAATGCGCAAACCACCGCACAATTGCTTTCACACGCTAGCAAAGTAATGCTCAAAATTCTCCAAGCCAGGATTCAACAGTACGTGAACTGTGAACTTCCAGATGTTCAAGATGGATTTAGAAAAGGCAGAGGAACCAGAGATCAAATTGCCAACATCCGCTGGATCATGGAAAAAGCAAGAGAGTTCCAGAAGAACATCTACGTGTGCTTTATTGACTATGCCAAAGCCTTTGACTGTGTGGATCACAACAAACTGTGGGAAATTCTTCAAGAGATGGGAATACCAGACCACCTGACCTGTCTCCTGAGAAATCTGTATGCAGGTCAAGAAGCAACAGTTAGAACTGGACATGGAACAACAGACTGGTTCCAAATCAGGAAAGGAGTACATCAAGGCTGTATATCGTCACCCTGCTATTTAACTTATATGTAGAGTCCATCATACGAAATACCAGGCTCGTTGAAGCACAAGCTGGAATCAAGATCACTGGGAGAAATATCAATAACCTCAGATATGTAGATGACACCACCCTTATGGCAGAAAGTGAAGAACTAAAGAGTCTCTTGATGAAAGTGAAAGAGGAGAGTGAAAAAGTTGGCTTAAAGCTCAACATTCAGAAAACGAAGATCATGGCATCTGGTCTCATCACTTCATGGGAAATAGATGAGAAAACAATGGAAACAGTGCTTTCTTAGTCTCCAAAATCACTGCAGTTGGTGACTACAGCCATGAAATTAAAAGACGCTTGCTCCTTGAAAGAAAATCTATGACCTAGACAGCATATTAAAAAGCAGAGACATTAGTCCACCCAATCAAAGCTATGGATTTTCCAGTGGTCATGTATGGATGTGAGTTGGACTATAAAGAAAGCTGAGCCCCAAAGAAGAGATGCTTTTGAACTGTGGTGTTGGAGAAGACTCTTGAAAGTCTTTTGCACTGCAAGGAGATCCAACCAGTCTACCCTAAAGGAATTCAGTCTTGAATAGTCACTGGAAGGACTGATGCTGAAGCTGAAACTCCAATACTTTGGCCACATTATGCGAAGAACTGACTCATGGAGAAGACTGTGATGCTGAGAAAGACTGAAGGCATGAGGAGGAGGGGACAACAGAGGATGAGATGGCTGGATGGCATCACCAACTCAATGGACACGAATCTGAGCAAGCTCTGAGAGTTGGTGATGGACAGGGAGGCCTGGTGTGCTGCAGTCCATGGGGTCACAAAGAGTCAGACACAACTAGGCGACTGAACTGACTGACACATGAGAAGTACCAGGGCCTGCAAGGATGACTGGGGGTGAAGAGAGCAGTGAGAACCCTATTGCAAATTGGTACTTGCCATCTACCCTACAAGGATTAAATCATGAGCTGCTGCAGCTGCTGACCTTCAACACCCCCTGAAGGAGTTCAGGGTGAAGAGCAGAAATGAAGCACTCTGTGCTCTGGGAAAACTGGTATGATAGGTTCTCAGGTAGAAATTACCAGGAGCTAATTTTATGAACCTAATTGTTATACATCCTCATATCTAAAAAAGCACTAAAATCCTTCATGGTGACGATTCTTTCTTGTGACTAGTGGAAGTTTCACGAGACCAGCAGAAACTTCCTACAAAAAATAGTGTTTGATTGTATGTACTCCCCCTTTACCAAAATCACATATATATTACCCTTCCCCTTACTTCTTTGGAACAGTTTCTCAAAGCTATATGAGCTGATGTCTCCCGGGCTGCAGTCCTCACATCGCCCCAAACTAAACGCTTGTGAATCTTTTTCAGTAGACACCTTTGTGCATAACAAAATCAAAGTAAGAAAATGGCTGTGATTCATAGGTAGCAGATATGACTATGAGGTCACATGAAAGAACTGGAAATAATTAGGAAATAAAACAAGTAGATTTTTCTTCTAAGTTCAGTGTGTCAGTTGTGCAACCAGAGAACAGGTATCCTTTCATGCAGAATTTATGTGTCCAAAAACAGTGGATATTTAAGAATGGATGTCAAAGAATGAATTTGGACCCTTACATAACAACATACAAATTTTAACTCAAAAGGGATAGAATATTTTAAGCATAAACCTATAAATATAAATCTTCTGGAAGAAAAGACAGAAGTTTTATGACATTTGATTTACCAGTGATTTCTTGGATACAAAATCAAAAGCTCAGTCAACAAAAGCAAATGAAGTCAAATAGGGTTACATCATTTGTAAAAAAAAAAAAAAAA
>SJYT01003590.1:14589-33804 GCA_006410635.1 Cephalophus harveyi | reverse complement strand
GGTAGTTGGAGCATTCTTTTGCATTGCCTTTCTTTGGAATTGGAATGAAAACTGACCTTTAAGCTCCTTTTCTGGAAATAGTTTATAGCATTCCTCTTTAATTTCAAGAAACTTTAATACAGTGTTTACCAATGCACCTTTTTTGCTACTATTGTCTTTAATTTTTATGCTTTGAACTAATTTTGATACTAGACAATATTACATTCTTGGAGTATTTCAAAGCTTGGATTCAAAAGATTTTCATTTTATTTTAATTGAGCAAACAAATTCCATGAGACAGTTTTCTCACAGTGCTAGTATCAGCATTAAAAAAAACTTTTAAATAATGTCATTTTCTGGCATTGATTTATATTTAACAATCAGTAGTTTTCATGGCATCCAGTCTTCCAAGTGGACCTTAGGAAGCATCACTATGAACAAAGCTATTGCAGGTGATGGAATTGCAACTAAGCTATTTTAAATCTTAAAAAGATGATGTTGTTAAAGTGCCACACACATTATGCCAGCAAATTTGGAAAACTCAACAGTAGCCACAAGACTGGAAAAGATCAGTTTTCATTTCAATTCCAAAGAAGGGCAATGTTGAAGAATGTTCAAATTATCACACAGCTGCTCTCGTCTCACATGCTATTAAGGTAATGTTTAAAATCCTTCAAGCTAGGCTTCAACAAGAAGTGAAACAAGAACTCCCAGACATTCAAGCTGGATTTAGAAAAGGCAAAGGAACCACAAATCAAATTGTCAACATCTAGTGGATTTTAGAAAAAGCAAGAGAATTCCAGGAAAGCATCTACTTGTGCTTAATTGACTACACTAAAGGCATTGACTGTGTGGATCATGGCAAAATATGAAAAATTCTTCAAGAAATGTGAACACCAGACTACCTTACCTATGAAACGTGCATGGAAGTCAAGAAGTAACAGTGAGAACCTGAAATGGAACAGCAGACTGGTTCCCTGGTGGCTCAGAGGTTAAAGCGTCTGCCTGCAATGCAGGAGACCTGGGTTCGATCCCTGGGTTGGGAAGATCCCNATGGGAAAACAGTGGAAACAGTGTCAGAATTTATCTTTTGGGGCTCCAAAATCACTGCAGATGGTGACTGCAGCCATGAAATTAAAAGACGGTTACTCCTTAGAAGAAAAGTTATGACCAACCTAGATAGCATACTGAAAAGCAGTGGCATTACTTTCCCAACAAAGGTCCGTCTAGTCAAGGCTATGTTTTTTCCAGTGGTCATGTATGGATATAAGAGTTGGACTGTGAAGAAAGCTGAGAGCTGAAGAACTAATGCTTTTGAACTGTGGTGTTGGAGAAGACTCTTGAGAGTCCCTTGGACTGCAAGGAGATCCAACCAGTCCATTCTAAAGGAGATCATCCCTGGGTGTTCCTTGGAAGGAATGGTGCTAAAGCTGAAACTCAAGTACTTTGGCCACCTCATGTGAAAGGTTAACTCATTGGAAAAGACTCTGATGCTGGGAGGGATTGGGGGCAGGAGGAAAAGGGTACGACAGAGGCTGAGATGGCTGGATGCATCACCGACTCAATGGACGTGATTTTGAGTGAACTCCAGGAGATGGTGATGGACAGGGAGGCCTGGCGTGCTGCGATTCATGGGGTCACAAAGAGTTGGACACGACTGAGTGACTGAACTGAACTGAACTGAACTGAAGGATAAATCAAGTATCATCAAGTTACTGCATTCAATTGAATGTCTGGGGTATCTGCACAATGACTAATCCTCACCCTGACATATGGGTGTGTCTTCTTGAAACCCTAGCAAGCTATAAGCTAATAAATCATCTTGCATTTGTTCAAACTCAGTATTCAAAAAGACATACAGACAGGATAGTCACGATAAGTGATTTCATTCAAAAACTGGAAAAATATTTAGAAAATACAGCAGTCAGTCATCTACAAATGTTGTAAAACGTTTCTGGTCAGCAATATTGAATACTACCTGAAATGACATAAACTTAAAATGTGTGGGATTAGGACAAGAGTACCATGAAAATATATCCAGTTTCTTTAAAGTTTATATATATATATATATATATATATATATATACATGTTGAGCCATTCAGTCAAGTTCAACTCTTACTGACCCCATGGACTGCAATACAACATACTTCCTCATACATCACCAACTCCAAGATCTTGCTCAAATTCATGTCCATTTTGTCAGTGAGTCATCCAAACATCTCATCTTCTGTCCCCTCTTTGCCTACTGCCCTCAGCATTTCCCAGAATCAGGGTTTTTTTCGAGTGAGTCGGTTCTTCACATCAGGTGGCCAAAGTCCCGGAGCTTCAGCCTCAGCATCAGTCCTTCCAATGAATATTCAGGACAGATTTTCTTTAGGATTGAGTGCTTTGATCTCCTTGCTGTCTAAGGGATTCTCAAAAGTTTTCTCCAATACCACAGTTCAAAAGCATTAACTCTTTGATGCCCAGCTTTCTTTATAGTCCAACTCTCATATCCATGCATGACTACTGGAAAAACCGTAGCTTTGACTAGACAGACCTTTGTCGATGAAGTAATGTCTCTGCTTTTTAATTTGTTGTCTAATTTGGCCATAACTTTTCTACCAAGGAGCAAGCATCTTTTAATTTCATGGTTGCAGTCAACATCTGCAGTAATTTTGGAGCCCAAGAAAATAAAGTCTGTCACTGTTTCCATTGTTTCCCCATCTATTTGCCATGAAGTGATAGGACCAGATAACATAATCTTAGTTTTTTGAAAGTTGACTTTTAAGCCAGTTTTTTCACTCTCCTCTTTGATTTCATCAATAGGCTTTTTAGTTCTTTGCTTTCTACCATAAGGGTGGTGTCATCTGCATATCTGAAGTTACTGATATTTCTCCTAGCAATCTTGATTCTAGCTGGTGTTTCATCCAGGGTGACATCACATGATGTAATCTGCGTATAAATTAAATAAACAGGGTGACAATATATAGTCTTTATGTACTCCTTTCCCAATTTGGAAACCATTCCATTGTTCTATATCGAGTTCTAACTGTTGCTTCTAAACCTGAATACAGATTTCTCAGGAGGCAAATAAGGTGATCTTGTATTCTCATCTCTTGTAGAATTTTTCACAGTTTGTTGTGAACCAGAGTCAATGGGTTTAGCATAGTCAATGAAGCAGATGTAGATGTTTTCTGGAATTCTTTTGCTTTTTCTATGATCCAGTGGATGTTGGCAATTTGATCTCTAGTTCTTCTGCCTTTTCTAAATTCAGCTTAAACAGATGGAAGTTGTTGGTTCATGAACTGTTGAAGCCTAGCTTAGAGATTTTTGAGCATTATTTTGCTAGTATGTGAGATGAGTGCAATTGTACAGTAATTTGAACACTCTGCCTTTGCCTTTCTTTGGGATTGGAATGCAATCTGACACTTTCCCGTCCTGTGGCCACTGCTGAGTTTTCCAGATTTGCTGGCATATTTGAGCTGAGCCTCAGTCAGCTTCTAGTCCTGTTTTTGCTGATCCTAGAACTTCTCCATCTTTGGCTGCAAAGAACATAATCAATCTGATTTCGGTATTGACCATCTGGTGATGTCCATGTGCAAAGTCATCTCATGTTTTTGGAAGAGGGTGTTTGCTATGACCAGTGGCAAAACTGTTATCCTTTGCCCTGTTTCATTTTGTACTCCAAGGCCACACTTGCCTGTTACTCTGGGTATATCTTGGCTTCCTACTTTTGCATTCCAGTTGTAGCTCACTCAGTAAAGAACTTGCCTGCAGTGCAGGAGACCTGGGTTCGATCCCTGGGTTGGGAAGATCCCCTGGAGAAGGAAATGGCAACCCACTCCAGTATCCTTGCCTGGAAAATCTCATGGACAGAGGAACCTGGTGGACTGCAGTCCATGGGGTCGCAAAGAGTCGGGCACGACTTTGCAACTAACACACACACAATAAAAAAGGCATCTTTTTGTGTTAGTCCTAGAAGATCTTGTGTCTTCATAGAACCACTCAATTTCAGATTCTTCAGCATTATTGGTTGGGGCATTGACTTGGATTACTGTGATATTGAATGGTTTGCCTTGGAATGAACAGAGATCATTCTGTCATTTTTGAGATTGCACCCAAGTACTGTATTTCAGACTCTTTGTTGGCTATAACAGCTATTCCATTTCTTTTAAGGGATTCTCGCCCATAGTAGTAGATGTAATGGTTATCTGAATTAAGTTCACCTATTCCAGTCCATTTTAGCTCATTGATTCCTAAAGTGTTGATGTTCACTCTTGCTATCTCCTGTTTTGGCCACCTCAAATTTACCTTGATTCATGGACCTTACATTCATGCAGGTTCCTATGCAAATTGCTCTTTGTAGCATTGAACTTTACTTGCATCACCAGTCCCATTCAAAACTGGGTGTTGTTTTTGCTTTGGCTCAGCCTCTTCATTTTTTCTAAGCTATTTCTCCACTGTTCTCCAGCAGTATATTTGGCATCTATAGACTTGGTGAGTTCATCTTTCTGTGTCATATATTTTTGCCTTTTCATACTGTTTATAGGGTTCTCATTGGCAAGTGGTTTGCCATTCCCTTCTCCAGTAGATCACATTTTGTCAGAACTCTCCATCATGACCCATCTGTCTGGGTGGCCTTATCAGGTATGGCTCATTATTTCACTGAGTCAGACAAGGCTGTGATCCATGTGATTGATTTGGTTAGTTTTTTCTGATTGTGGGTTTCATTCTGTCTGCCCTCTGACTGATAAGGATAAGAGGCTTTTGGAAGCTTCCTAATGGGAGTTTTGACTATGGGTGAATCTGGGTCTTGCTCTAATGGGCAGGGCCATCCTCAGTAAATCTTTAATCCAATTTTCTGTTGATGAGTGGGTCTGTGTTCCCTCCCTGTAGTTTGAACTGAGGCTAAACTATGGTAGAGGTAATGGCAACCTCCTTCCAAAGGATTCATGCCAATATGTCCCATGGCTCCCAAGACTATTGTGTTCAGTGCCCCTGACCCTGTAGCAGGCCACTATCGATCCACTCCTCTGCCGGATACTCCTGGACTCTCAAGGCAAGTCTGGCTCAGTCTCTTGTGGCATCACTGCTCCTTTCTTCTGGGTCCTGGTGCACACAAGATTTTGTTTGTGCCTTCTAAGAGTCTGTTTCCCCAGTCCTGTGGAAGTTCTGTAATCAAATTCCGCTTGCCTTCAAAGTCCTTCCATATATATATATTATATATATATATATAATATATATTTATATATATATATAGTGACAGCTATTAAATTGTGTTCTGTGGTCTTAATTTGGAAAAAAAAGAAACATTCCTTACAACAACAACAAAATAATTTTAACACAAATTTATAGTCTTTGAAATATTTAAACTAACTAAATATCTTAAAACTACAAAATGTAAAATTTTAGTGCTTATGTCAGTGTTCCGTTAACCAGCCATCCTTTTTTGAATGAACTACAATATATCATAAATGGTATTCTGTTAGCAATACGTCTTATGAGACAGCTATTTTTAAATCATTATATTTTACAGTTTTTGCTTCAGTGCAATTTGGGAAAATTCTCTCTTCTGAGTCAGTAGCAACTGGAATTACTAATACACATGGTAGAGCAATATTTAGATTCAGAAATCAACCATGAATTTTCCATGTGATAGTTACATGCTGTCTCTTAATTGCAGAAAATTTTACAACAATATTTAGACCCTAACATATAAATTGTATGTGTTCATGCTAAGTCACTTCAGACTGTAGCCTGCCAGGCTCCTCCATCAATGGGATTTTCCAGAAAGAATACTGGATTGGGTTGCCATTTCCTTCTCCAGGGTATCTTCCCAATCCAGAGATTGAACCAGTATGCCTTACTTCTCTTGCATTGGCAGATTGGTTCTTAACCACTAGCACCACCTGGGAAGCCCAACATACAAATTACTATTCATTATATCCTGATTTTTTAAATCATTCTTAAATGAACATCTAGATCCAAACAATATTTCTTGTATTCTTTCTGCTTTAAAATGTTCACTACTGGTATATTATTATAAAAATGAGAGGAGTAATGTATTGCTTAATTTAATACTTTTTTCAATTTAGACTACATGGCAAAACATAGTAACCTTAAAAAATAATCTTCGTAACATTTAATTTGGAGTTTCCTTGTTTAAGAATTCTTCCATTTGTACATTTTTATGTCTTTATTCTATATTTCTTATATTATTTTGAATAGTCACTTTAGTTGTATATTTTTTATTTAAATAACTATAAAAATATGATTCAAAATTAATTTTATATCAATGGCCACAGTTTCCTCTTTATAGAAGAATGCTTTGTTATTTTGAATATATCTTCTCTTGTATGTCATATAAAATTTCAAAAGGTCTAAATTAAATCTAATTATTTTAATAATGTCTAGTTGACATTCTTAGGATTTGTTCTTGAAAGACTTTAATGCAAGAAGTGATAAAAAACATCAGCAAGATATTCTACGTGGGTCAGACCCAGAAAATATATTTGTTCCTTGATTTATTCCAAACAATGTTATTGCTTCCAGTACACTTGGAAATATGTTTCCTCATTTCAATGCAAAGCGATGTACTCTAGGTTTTTATTATCTATAAAGTTTCAAAAAGTATAGTATTATACTTTATAGGTATAATGATAATTATGTATATTTAAATTAAAATAATATAAATTGCTTAATATTTCAAAATGTACCATAAGTGCCTGGTGAACCTGTTGAGAATACTGCAGTAGTTTGTGAATAATTTCTTGAACATGTGGACAGTGCTTAACCATTTAGTCTTGTCTGATTCTTTGCGACCCAGTGGACTGCAGCCCACCAGGCTCCTCAGTCCATGGGGATTATCCAGACAAGAATATAGGAGTGGGTTGTCATTTCCTTCTCCAAGGGAGCTTCTCAACCCAAGGATTAAAACCAGGTCTCCCACACACTGCAGGAAGATTCTTTACCATTGGAGCCACCAAGGAAACCCACATGAACATGTAGAGGGGTATAAAAAGAAACAAGAAATTTATAATCACTATCCAGAAGTTGTTATGGAAGACTCATGAATTCTTGCTATCTGGAAAGATATGGAAATAACCTTGATGTGCTTCTAGTCTCCACTTCTTCACTTTCTGCAGAATCAATGTCCTCTAATAAGAACACAAAGCACAAAAAATTAAATTGTTTGGGCACATATATAGCCAAAACAACAGAATGATCTCTGTTCACTTCCAAGGCAAACCATTCAGTATCACAGTAATCCAAATTGATGCCCGACCATTAACACTGAAGAAGCTGAAGTTGAATGGTTCTAGGAAGACTTATAAGACCTTCTAGAATTAACACCCCCAAAATATGTAGGAAGCCAAGAAACAGGTGGAGTAACAGGCAAATATGGCCTTGGAGAACAGAATGGAACAGACCAAAGGCTGATAGAGTTCTGCCAAGAGAATGCACTGGTTATAGCAATCATCCTCTTACAACAACACAAGAGAAGACTTGACACACGGATGTGGCAAGAATACACAGAAGAACTGTACAAAACAGATCTTCATGACACAGTTAATCACAATGGTGTGATCACTCACCTAGAGCCAGATATCTTAGAATGTGAAATCAAGTGGGCTTTAGGAAGCACTGTTATGAACAAAGCTAGTGGAGGTGATGAAATTCCAATTGAGCTATTTCAAATCTTAAAAGATGATGCTGTTAAAGTGCTGCACTCAATAGGTCAGCAAACTTGGAAAACTCAGTAGTGGCCACAGGACTGGAAAATTTCAGTTTTCATTCCAATTCCAAAGAAAGGCAATGCCAAAGAATGCTCAACTACAGCACAAATGCACTCATCTCACACACTAGTAAAGTAATGCTTGAAATTCTCCAAGCCAGGCTTCAGCAATATGTAAACCATGAACTTCCAAATGTTCAAGCTGGTTTTAGAAAAGGCAGAGGAACCAGAGATCAAATTGCCAACATCTTCTGGATCATTGGAAAAGCCAGAGAGTTCCAGAAAAACATCTATTTCTGCTTTATTGACTATGCCAAAACCTTTGACTGTGTGGATCACAATAAACTGGAAAATCTGAAAGAGATGGGAAAACCAGAACACCTGGCATGCCTCTTGAGAAACCTGTATGCAGGTCAGGAAGCAAAAGTTAGAACTGAACATGGAACAAAAGACTGGTTCCAAATAGGAAAAAGAGTACATCAAGGCTGCATATTGTCACCCTGCTTATTTAACTTATATGAAGACTACATCATGAGAAACGCCGGGCTGGAAGAAGCACAAGCTGGAATCAAGATTCCTGGGAGATATATCAATAACCTCAGATATGTAGATGACACCACTCTTAGGGCAGAAAGTGAAGAGGAACTAAAAAGCCTCTTGATGAAAGTGAAAGAGAAGAGTGAAAAAGTTGGCTTAAAGCTCAACATTCAGGAAACGAAGATCATGGCATCTGGTCCCATCACTTCATGGTAAATAGATGGGGAAACAGTGAATGAGTTTATTTTGGGGAGCTCCAAAATCACTACACATGGTGACTGCGAAATTAAAAGGCATTTACTCCTTGGAAGCAAAGTTATGACCAACCTAGACAGCATATTCAAAAGCAGAGACATTACTTTGTCAACAAAGGTCCGTCTTGTCAAGGCTGTGGTTTTTCCAGTAGTTATGCATGGATGTGAGAATTGGACTGTAAAGAAACCTGAGTACCGAAGAATTGATGCTTTTGAATTGTAGTGTTGGAGAAGACTCTTGAGAGTCCCTCGAACTGCAAGGAGATCTAACCAGTCGATCCTAAAGGAGATCAGTCCTGGGTGTTCATTGGAAGGGCTGATGTTGAAGCTGAAACTCCAGTACTTTGGCCACCTGATGCAAAGAGCTGACTCATTTGAAAAGACTTCAATGCTGGGAAAGATCGAGGGCGGGAGGAAAAGGTGATGACAGAGGATGATATGGCTGGATGACATCACTGACTCAGTGAACATGAGTTTGAGTAAAGTCCTATATTTGGTGATGGACAGGGAGGCCTGGTGTGTTGCGGTTCATGGGGTTGCAAAGAGTCAGACACGGCTGAGCAACAGAACTGAGAGTGATGGCTTACTTAGGGTAGCATCCTGATTTCTATGGGGACCCATGCATTGTTTTGTACCTTTTTGGTGGATGTATCATGAGACACATGGGGCTTCTGAAGCCTGGGTTCCTGGAATGATGCACTCCTCTAACTAGATCTCATGACAGAATTGACTGGAGGAGAGTTTTTCCCTGATAACTCTTTCAACTGCATCTGTGGCTGTTTTATAATAATTCCTTTGTGCATCTTATAGTTTATAGTCTTATCCTATATGATAATATCTAAGAAGGATGTTAGAAAGTAGGTTTTCCTGTGGATTTATAAACTTTACAGCCCACACCTGCTGCTATTGGTAGAGGGTAATGAACAAACTTTAAACATTAAATCCCATGCTTCTGTTACTCATATTTGTAGTTTCTTTACTAATACAAATGCTTTAAAGATTATTAATCTCTGGATATCATTTATTTTCAATCAATCATATGAAAGTATAGATACTCTAAGTTCCTTTCAGAGGATAATTCTAACTTGAAAAAGTTTCCACTTTTATTTTTTGTCTGTTCAGCCTGTGATAGCTGCTTTCCTGTCTCATGCTGTCTAAGCAATAACACTACACATTTTATAATTTGGGTTATAGCAACACCAAATGACCATTAGTATGGGCTATGCTGTTGTAATAAAAAGAACCCGGACTACAATGGCCTTTCAATAAAGTAAAAGCTCATTTATTCTGCACATAAAAGTCCATCATTCAGGGGTAATAGGATGGCTATTCTACCCCAAAACATGAGCCTCAAGACTGTTTTACTTGTTTTTATCTTCTAGCTCATAAGAATGGAGAAAGAAATCAAAGATGGCATTAAATGTCTTATTTTATTCATAGATATATATTTTAGCCTGGTTTATTTTTGTTGTTGCTGTTGTATTTATTTTTGCTATTTTTTTCTTGGAAAGGTCAGTGCAAAAGAATAGCAGATGTCTTCACTTTAGAGCCAATTAGTGAAAATTTGTGGTCATTGTTTAAGTTTTTTGGAAAACCAGCAATTTTAATTTGTCACATTTTATTTTTCCTCAGGTTAGGAAACTGAAATAGATTTTTCTGTATTTCCTTGAGGCTAGAATTCAGAAATATGACTAAAATAACAGTTAAAATTTCTATTTTGTAAGGATTAGGTAAAGTACGCTGAGGAGCCATTCTTCTTTCAAAGACAGAAGTGTCAGAGGCTGTAGCTCACTTAAGTGATACCAGCTGAAAAATCTCTGCTCCTTCACTCAGTCAGCCAAATGTTTTGAAGCTGTTCATGTGTATTTGATAAAATCATGTTTTAAAATTGTTAGCAGTCTGCTAAAAAGTTGAAAAAATAAAAAGAAATCTCAGCATTTTATACAGCCAAACAGATACAACTCACTAATTATCTAGTTTCAAGATAAACAATGACTAGTCCTTAAGTCAAAGGACTTGAGGGCACCATTTGTCACACATAGTTCATCCTAGGTACACCTGGAATTGAGGTGACTATCTGTATTAGCTACTTGGCTTTATCCAGAAGGGGGAGGAAAGCTCATATACTTATCACAGAAAGTATTTTTGCAACCCAAAGTGAGGTGCCCACAGAAATTAAGTTCTTATCCTCCTACAGAAACTGGGAGGTAAGGATGCTGTCTTCCTTAATGTTTGCATTTCAGTTAGATAGCTCCTGAGTCCCTGAAAAGTTATACTTGCCATGATGAAGCTGACTAAAGGCTTGTTTAGTTTCAAAAGAATGTGTGTCCATTTCAAAGGAGGAGAAAGTACTTAATAATTACATGTATCTAAACCAGTTCATTCTGAAGGAGATCAACCCTAGGATTTCTTTGGAAGGAATGATGCTAAAGCTGAAACTCCAGTACTTTGGCCACCTCATGCAAAGAGTTGACTCATTGGAAAGGACTCTGATGCTGGGAGGATTGGGGACAGAGGGAGAAGGGGACGACAGAGGATCAGATGGCTGGATGGCACCACTGAATCAATGGACGTGAATCTAACTGAACTCCAGGAGTTGGTGATGGACAGGGAGGCCTGGCGTGCTGCGATTCATGGGGTCACAAAGAGTTGGACACGACTGAACGACTGAACTGAACTGAAGGTAAATTATCTAAGAAAAAATAAAGGGGAGATATTTCTTGTATTTCTTTCAACATGAAGATTTAAGCTTATTGTTTTAAATTATATTTGTGTTCATAGTCCACAGTCTGTATCCTTAATTATCTTCTCATCCTAGACTTCCCATGATTTAACTAATGTATTATGCAGTACTTTTGGTTTAAACTTTTTCCAAATGTGGCTTCTCTTATTTGGAAATGATTATTCTAACTGATCAGTAAGGAAGGCTTTCTTATTTCTCCTTGCTATTGTTTGGAACTCTGCATTCAAACGGATTTATCTTTTCTTTTCTCCTTTGCTTTTAGCTTCTCTTCTTTTTCAGCTATTTGTAAGGCCTCCTCAGACAGCCATTTTGCCTTCTCGTATTCCTTTTTCTTGGGGATGGTCTTGATCCCTGTCTACTGTACAATGTCACAAACCTCTGTTCATAGTTCATCAGGCATTCTGCCTATCAGATATAGTCCCTTAAATCTATTTCTCACTTCCACTGTTTAATCATAAGGGATTTGATTTACGTCATACCTGAATGATCTAGTTTTCTGGAAAAAGCAAGAGTTCCAGAAAAACATCTATTTCTGCTTGATTGACTTTGCCAAAGCCTTTGACTGTATGGATCACAATAAACTGTGGAAAATTCTGAGAGAGCTGGGAATACCAGACCACTTGACCTACCTATTGAGAAATCTGTATGCAGGTCAGGAAGCAGCAGTTAGAACTGGACATGGANAGAAGACTCTTGAGAGTCCCTTGGACTGCAAGGAGATCCAACCAGTCCATTCTGAAGGAGATCAGCCCTGGGATTTCTTTGGAAGGAATGATGCTAAAGCTGAAACTCCAGTACTTTGGCCACCTCATGGGAAGAGCTGATTCATTGGAAAAGACTCTGATGCTGGGAGGGATTGGGGGCAGGAGGAGAAGGGGACGACCGAGGATGAGATGGCTGGATGGCATCACTGACTCGATTGACGTGAGTCTGAGTGAACTCTGGGTGTTAGTGATGGACATGGAGGCCTGGCATGCTGCGATTCATGGGGTCGCAGAATCGGACATGACTGAACGACTGAACTGAACTGAATGATCTAATCATTTTCCCTACTTTCTTCAATTGAAGTCTAAATTTGACAATAAGAAGTTCATGATCTGAGCCACAGTCAGCTCCCGGTCTTGTTTTTGCTGACTGTATAGAGCTTCTCCATCTTTGGCTGCAAATAATATAATCAATCTGATTTCAGTGTTGGCCTATTGGTTACATCCATGTGTAGTGTCTTCTCTTGTGTTGTTGAAATAGGAGTTTGCTATGACCAGTGCATTCTCTTGGAAGAACTCTATAAGATTTTGGCCTGTTTCATTCTGTACTGCAAGGCCAAATTTACCTGTTACTCCAGGTGTTTCTTGACTTACTATTTTTGCATTCCAGTTCCAAATAATGAAAAGGACATCTTGTTTGGGTGTTAGTTCTAGAAGGTCTAGTAGGTCTTCGTAGAACCATTTAACTTCTGCATTTCAGACTCTTGTTGACTCTGATGACTACTCCATTTCCTTTAAGGGATTCTTGCCCACAGTAGTAGATATAGTGATCATNGACTTACTATTTTTGCATTCCAGTCCCAAATAATGAAAAGGACATCTTGTTTGGGTGTTAGTTCTAGAAGGTCTAGTAGGTCTTCGTAGAACCATTTAACTTCTGCATTTCAGACTCTTGTTGACTCTGATGACTACTCCATTTCCTTTAAGGGATTCTTGCCCACAGTAGTAGATATAGTGATCATATGAGTTAAGTTCACCCATTTCAGTCCATCTTAGTTCACTGATTCCTAAAATGTCGACGTTCACTCTTGCCATCTCCTGTTTGATCACTTCCAAGTTGCCTTGATTCATGGACCTAACATTCCAGGTTCCTATGTATTATTGCTCTTTACAGCATCAGACCTTGCTTCCATAACCAATCACATCCACCACTGGGTGTTGTTTTTCCTTTGGCTTTGTCTCTTAATTCTTTCTGATTTATTTCTCCACTGATCTCCAGTAGCATATTGGGAACCTATTGACCTGGGAAGTTCATCTTTCAGTGTCATATCTTTTTGCCTTTTCATACTGTTCATGGGGTTCAAGACTGTGGTCCATGTGATTAGATTGATTAGTTTTCTGTGATTGTGGTTTTCAGTCTGTCTTCTCTCTGATGGAGAAGGATAAGAGGCTTATGTGTTCACTGATTCCTAAAATGTCGACGTTCACTCTTGCCATCTTCTGTTTGATCACTTCCAAGTTGCCTTGATTCATGGACCTAACATTCCAGTTTCCTATGTATTATTGCTCTTTACAGCATCAGACCTTGCTTCCATAACCAATCACATCCACCACTGAGTGTTGTTTTTCCTTTGGCTTTGTCTCTTAATTCTTTCTGATTTATTTCTCCACTGATCTCCAGTAGCATATTGGGAACCTACTGACCTGGGAAGTTCATCTTTCAGTGTCATATCTTTTTGCCTTTTCATACTGTTCATGGGGTTCAAGACTGTGGTCCATGTGATTAGATTGATTAGTTTTCTGTGATTGTGGTTTTCAGTCTGTCTTCTCTCTGATGGAGAAGGATAAGAGGCTTATGAATGCTTCCTGAAGGGATAGACTGACTGAGGGTGATCAGTTCAGTTCAGTTCAGTCACTCAGTCATGTCCGACTCTTTGTGACCCCGTGAATTGCAGCACATCAGGCCACCCTGTCCATCAGCAACTCCGGAGTTCACTCAGACTCATGTCCATTGAGTCCGTGATGCCATCCAGCCATCTCATCCTCGGTCGTCCCCTTCTCATCCTGCCCCCAATCCCTCCCAGCATCAGAGTCTTTTACAGTGAGTCAACTCTTCACATGAGGTGACCAAAGTACTGAAATTTCAGCTTCAGCAACATTCCTTCCAAAGAAATCCCAGGCCTGATCTCCTTCAGAATGGACTGATTGGATCTCCTTGCAGTCCAAGGGACTGTCAAGAGTCTTCTCCAACACCACAGTTCAAAAGCATCAATTCTTCAGTGCTCAGCCTTCTTCACAGTCTAACTCTCACATCCATACTTGACTACAGGAAAAACCACAGCCTTGACTAGACGGACCTTTGTTGGCAAAGTAATGTCTCTGCTCTTCAATATGCTATCTAGGTTAGTCATAACTTTTCTTCCCAGGAGCAAGTGTCTTTTAATTTCATGGCTACAGTCACAGTCTGCAGTGGTTTTGGAGCCCCAAAAAATAAAGTCTGACACTGTTTTCACTATTTCCCCATCTATTTCCCATGAAATGATGGGAACAGATGCCACAATCTTGGTTTTCTGGATGTTGAGTTTTAAGCCAACATTTTCACTCTCCACTTTCATTTTCATCAAAAGGCTTTTTAGTTCCTCTTCACTCTGCCATAAGTGTGGTGTCATCTGCATATCTGAGGTTATTGATATTTCTCCCGGCAGTCTTGATTCCAGCTTGTGTTTCTTCTAGCCCAGTGTTTCTCATGATGTACTCTGCATATAAGGAAAATAAGCAGGGTGACAATATACAGCCTTGACATACTCCTCTTCCTATTTGGAACCTCTCTGTCATTCCATGTCCAGTTCTAACTGTTGCTTCCTGACCTGCATATAGGTTTCTCAAGAGACAGTTCAAGTGGTCTGGTTTTCCCATCCCTTTCAGAATTTTCCACAGTTTATTGTGATCCATACAGTCAAAGGCTTTGTCATAGTCAATAAAGCAGAAATAGATGTTTTTCTGGAATTCTCTTGCTTTTTCTATAATCCAGAGGATGTTGGCAATTTGATTTCTGGTTTCTCTGCCTTTTCTAAAACCAGCTTGAACATTTGGAAATTCATGGTTTACATATTGCTGAAGCCTGGCTTGGAGAATTTCAAGCATTACTTTACTAGTGTGTGAGATGAGTGCAGTTGTGCAGTAATTTGAGCATTTTTTTTTTTTTTGGCATTGCCTTTATTTGGGATTACAATGAAAACGGACCTTTTCCAGTCCTATAACCACTCCTGAGCTTTCCAAATTTGCTGGCATATTGAGTGCAGCACTTTCACAGCCTCATCTTTCAGGATTTGAAATCGCTCAACTGGAATCTCATCACTTCCACTAGCTTTGTTCATATTTATGCTTTCTAAGACCCTCTTGACTTCACATTCCAGGATGTCTGGCTCTAGGTGAGTGATCACACCATTGTGATTATCTAGGTAGTGAAGATCTTTTTTGTATTCTTCTGGGTATTCTTGCCACCTCTTCTTAGTATCTTCTGATTCTGTTAGGTCCATACCATTTATATACGTTCACTCTTGCCATCTCCTGTTTGACCACTTCCAATTTGCCTTGATTCATAGACCTAACATTCCAGGTCCCTATGCAATATTGCTGTTTACAGCATTAGACTTTGCTTCTATCACCAGTCACATCCACAACTGGGTATTGTTTTTGCTTTGCCTCAATCCCTTCATTCTTTCTGGAGTTATTTCTCCACTGATCTCCAGTAGCATATTGGGCATCTACTGACCTGGGGAGTTCCTCTTTCAGTATCCTATCATTTTGCCTTTTCATACTGTTCATGGGGTTCTCAAGGCAAGAATACTGAATTGGCTTGCCATTCCCTTCTCCAGTGGACCACATTCTGTCAGCCCTCTCCACCATGACCCGCCTGTCTTGGGTGGCCCCACAGGGCATGGTTTAGTTTCATTGAGTTAGACAAGGCTGTAGTCCTAGTGTGATTAGATTGCCTAGTTTTCTGTGATTATGGTTTCAGTGTGTCTGCCCTCTGATGCCCCCTTGCAACACCTACTGTCTTACTTGGGTTTCTCTTACCTTGGACGTGCGGTATCTCTTCATGGCTGTTCCAGCAAAGTGCAGGTGCTGCTCTTTAACTTAGATGAGGGGTATCTCCTCACCTCTGCCCCTCCTGACCTTGAATGTGGAATAGCTCCTCTAGGCCCTCCTGTGCCCGAGCAGCCACTGCTCGTTGAACGTGAGGTTGCTCCTCCCGGCCTCTGCCTCTGGCCTCGGCCGTGGGGTAGCTCCTCTCAGCTGCTCCTGTGCTGTTGCAGCCTGGCCCTCTCAGCCGCTGCCCCTGACCTCGGACATGGGCTAACTCCTCTTGGCCACCGCCCCTTGGGCATGGGGTCCTCCCAGCTTCTGCCCCTGACCTCCAATGTGGGGTAGCTCCTCCTGGCCACCGCCCCTGGCCTTGGACATGGGGTAGCTCTTCTCAGCAGTGCTATGTGCGCAGGTGGCAGCCGCCCACACTGTGTACTGAGGGTGATACTAGGTCTTATTCTGATGGGCAGGGCCATGCTCAGTAAATCTTTTAACCAAGTTTCTGTTGATGGCTGGGGCTGTGTTCCCTCCCTGCTATTTACCTCGGACCAAACTATGGTGGAGGTAATGAAAATAATGGTTTCCTCCCTCAAAAGATATCCTGCTTTGACTGCTACAGTTCATGCCCCAAACCCTGCAGCAGGCCGTCACTGACCAACACTTCACTGGAGACTTCCAGACACCCACAGACAAGTCTCCTGTGGAGTGTCACTCTTCCTTTCTCCTGGAATGGGAAAGAATAGAATGGGAAAGACTAGAGATCTCCTCAAGAAAAAGAGAGATACCAAGGTAATATTTCATTCAAAGATGGGCTCAATAAAGGACAGATATGGTTTGGATGTAACAGAAGCAGAAGATATTAACAAGAAGTGGCAAGAATACACAGAATAACTGTACAAAAAAAAAAAAAAGTCTTCATGAAACAGATAATCACGGTGGTATGATCACTCACCTAGAGCCATACATCTGGAATACGAAGTCAAGTGGGCCTTAGAAAGCATCTCTACGAACAAGGTTAGTGGAGGTGATGGAATTCCAGTTGAGCTATTTCAAATCCTAAAAGATGGTGCTGTGGAAGTGCTGCACTCAATATGCCAGCAAATTTGGAAAACTTAGAAGTGGCCACGAGAGTGGAAAAGGTCAGTTTTCATTCCAATCCCTAAGAAAGGCAAAGCTAAAGAATGCTCAGACTGCTGAATAATTGCACTCATTTCACATGCTAGCAAAGCGATGCCCAAAATTCTCCAAGACAGGCTTCAACAATACCTGATGTGTGAAAATCCAGATGTCTAAGCTGGCTTTAGAAAAGGCAGAGGAACCAGAGATCAAATTGCCAACATCCCTGGGTCATGGAAAAAGGAAGAGAGTTCCAGAAAAACATCTATTTCTGCTTTATTGACTATGCCAAACCCTTTGATTGTGTAGATCACAAGAAACTGTGGAAAATTGTGAAAGAGATGGGAATACTAGACCACCTGACCTGCCCCTTGAAAACTCTGTAGGAAGGTCAGGAAGTAAAAGTTAGAACTGGACATGGAACAACAGACTGACTCCAATTAGGAAAATGAGTACGTCAAGGCTGTATATTGTCACCCTGCTTATTTAACTTATATGTAGAGAACATCATGAGAAACCCTGGGCTGGAAGAAGCACAAGCTGGAATCAAGATTGCTGGGTGATATATCAATAACCACAGATATGCAGATGACACCACCCTTATGGCAGAAAGTGAAGAACTAAAGAGTCTCTTGATTAAAGTGGAAGAGGAGAGTGAAAAAGTTGGCTTAAAGCTCAACATTGAGAAAATGAAGATCATGGCATCCAGTCTCATCTCTTCATGGCAAATAGATGAGGAAACAGTGGCTGAATTTATTATCTTGGGCTCCAAAATCACTACAGATGGTGACTGCAGCCATGAAATTAAAAGATGCTTACTCCTTGGAAGGAAAGTTATGACCGACCTAGGCAGTATATTCAAAAGCAGAGATATTACTTTGTCAATAAAGGTCCATCTAGTCAAGGCTATGTCTTTTCCAGTAGTCACATATGGATATGAGAATTGGACCATAAAGAAGCCTGAGCTGAAAAATTGATGCTTTTGAACTGTGGTGTTTGAGAAGACTCTTGAGAGTCCTTTGGACTGCCAGGAGATCCAACCAGTCCATCCTAAAGCAGATCAGTCCTGAGTGTTCATTGGAAGGACTGATGTTGAATCTGAAACTGATACTTTGGCCAACTGATGCAAAGGGCTGACTCATTTGAAAAGACCCTGATGCTGGAAATGATTGAGGGCAGAAAGAAAAGGAGACTGGAGAGGATGAGATGGTTGGATGGCATCACTGACTGATGGACCGGAGTGTGAGTAGGCTCTGGGAATCAGCGGTGGACAGGGAGGCCTGGTGTGCTGCAGTGCAGTGGTCGCAAAAAGTCGGACATGACTGAGCCAGTGAACTGAACTGAACTGAATCTTTTTCAGTTAGGCCACCCTCATTGCTCATGCCTAACTCCCTACCTAACAAATCTGACACTGCTGCACCTTTGTAATTTTACAAAGAAGGTTTCCAAGTTGTATTTGTTCACATGTATAAATTAAACATCTTCAAATTTGCACTTTTTTAATTGGTAAATTTGTACACTGGGATCAGTTGTTTCTATTTTAAAGAAAATATTCAGTACAAACTAAATGCAAATTCACTGCAATAAAAAAAAAGGGGGGGACTGCAGAATGAGAATAATATTTTCATGATACCAATGCATAACTGATATTGTCTGTTTTTGCTGGCTCTATAGAGTTTTTATTTCCCAGGTGACTCAGTGGTAAAGAATCCGTCTGTATAGCAGGAGGCTATGCATCCGGTCCCGTCACGTCATGGGAGATAGATGAGGAAACAGTGTCAGACTTTATTTTTTTGGGCTCCAAAATCACTGCTGATGGTGACTGAAGCCATGAAATTAGAAGACGCTTACTCCTTGGAAGAAAAGTTATGTCCAACCTAGATAGCATTTTCAAAAGCAGAGACATTACTTTGCCGACTAAGGTCCGTCTAGTCAAGGCTATGGTTTTTCCTGTGGTCACATATGGAAGTGAGAGTTGGACTGTGAAGAAGGCTGAGCGCCGAAGAATTGATGCTTTTGAACTGTGGTGTTGGAGAAGACTCTTGAGAGTCCCTTGGACTGCAAGGAGATCCAAC
>SJYT01003589.1:55913-74454 GCA_006410635.1 Cephalophus harveyi | reverse complement strand
GATGCTGGGAAAGATTGAAGGCAGGAGGAGAAGGGGACAACAGAGGGTGAGATGGTTGGATGGCATCACTGACTCAATGCACATGAGTTTGAGCAAGCTCCGAGAGATGGTGAAGGACAGGGAAGCCTGGTATACTGCAGTCTATGGGGTCACAAAGAGTCGGACATGACTAAGCGACTGAACAACATATATATTCTTATTTAGATTCTTTTTCATTATAGGTAATTACAAGATGTCGAGTAGAGTTCCCTGTGCTATACCGTAGGTCCTTGTTAGTTATCTGTTTTATACATAGCAGTGTGTATATTTCAGCAGCAATATTTTGCAAGCTGTATGCTGAACTGCATGTATTTTTCCCAGCCAAAATTCATATATAAACTTTCTCCTCTTTTATGTCTTAGGAAGAGTTCTCTCCCCGAGAGGCTGTCTCCTGGATTATAGTCCTCAGCAAGGTCACTGAAGAAAATCTAAACTCACAACTCTTCCATTGTGAGTCATTCTTTAAGGCATCACCTGCACCCCGTGTGTGTGGGTGGAGTTGCACTTCTCATCTCTATGACTTTGGACTTGACTACGTGAAAAGCTCTGGTCAACGGAGAGGGAAGGGTTATGATTGTTTTTGTTGTACCTGAACAGAAGCTTTAAATACAACTGCAAGCTACTGTATTTATGGACTGAGGCCTTCCTGCTCTTGTTCTCAGGTTTTCCACATGGTGCCTCCTTCCTCCATCTGGGTTTCAGAATGAGAAAACAGGTGGAGCCCAGAAAAGCCAGGTCAGTCCAGCCCATCCCAGCAGAGCCATGGCCAACCTGCAGCTAAGCCACAGTCCTTAATGTAGAGGGAGAAAAAAGGAAACGTGTTGTAAGCTACTGAGGGAACACTGTTTTGTTATCATCGCAGAACTGACTAATTAAGGGCAAGAGCAGTAGAAGGAGAACATATGTTTTGCAAGACTGTTCAAGCAAGATTATTTTTTCACAGAGGGATCTCTGTATGTGTTACATATGTGTCTGTGAATATACTGTTCATCCAGACACAAAACAACTTTGCCATAAATATAATCACTCATATTGGTAATAACCTTGTCTACTGTGTATATTTTAATTTCTAGAAAGGTGGGCTTGGGGAGTGAGAAGTTAAAATAAAATAAAAAATACACTGTTGATCAACTAGTATTACTTCTCTGGTGCCCTGTTTATTTGTCTCAGGAGGAAATGAACAGCAGGAGTTCTAGAAGCACGGCATTTTGGATACAAGAGAGGCCAAAAGACTTGAAAGGATTCTGATCCAATGTCTCCCGTTTAGACGTTGGGCAACTAAGGCCTGGCGAGATGAAGTGTTTTTGCCTAGTGCCTGATGGGAGACTCTTTAGAGCACTGACAGCAGGCTGTGTACACATCTGAGGAAGTTACAAGGTCTAAGAAGAAATTCTTAAGAATGTGGCAAAAGCATTTTTCCTTGTCTGAGTGACCTCCGGGAGTTGGTGATGGACAAGGAGGCCTGGCATGCTGTGATTCATGGGGTCGCAAAGAGTCGGACACGACTGAGCGACTGAACTGAACTGAGGAACTTAACTAAAGGGAAGATAAGCCAACATATTTCTAAGAGCATTCTATGTTGTATGAAGGATGAGAATCTAGATGGAACTCATATACATTGCTAGTTTTACCCACAAAGTGTGGTGTCTCAGAGTTTAAAGTGAGAATCTAAAGAGGTATGCTCAAAATCTCTGACATGGAGAACTGAACATTCCACTGTCTTTTTGGTCTGAGGCAACAGGTTTCCTAGTCTATAAATTAAAAGTTTTTGGTGGAGCATATCAAAGGAACAAGGAAGAGCCAGAAATAGATTAAATTTCCTAAAAAATGAACCCTTGCTCCCCACCTAGTTCAATCCCGGATTGAATGAATGGGATCAGGATCACACCTTATCTGTCTATGAGAGCTAAGAGGAAACCCTCTTTGGGGGATAAATAGCATCATCTGGTGCTTCAGATGGTAAAGTGTCTGCCTACAATGTGGGAGACCTGGGTTCAATCCCTGGGTTGGGAAGATCTCCTGGAGAAGGAAATGGCAACCCACTCCCCTATTCTTGCCTGGAAAATCCCATGGATGGAGGAGCCTGGTAGGCTACAGTTCATGGGGTCACAAAGAGTCAGACATGACTGAGGGACTTCACTTAGCATCACCTGAAACCTCTAGTTTTCTTCCCCATGCTCATTATTTGACGTAAAATAAAAACCACAAGCTATGCAAATTGGCAGAAAAATGTGCTTAAAAATCTTGAAACAGGTGATAGGGTTAGACCAATAGATGGTGCATACACATTGGACTTAGTAGGACAAAGACATTAAAGCAACTATATAAGTGTTGATCAAAATAGATTAATATATGGAGAAATGCATTAAAGATGTTTAATTTAACCAGAGTATTCATGCTGCTGCTGCTGCTACTAAGTTGCGTCAGTCGTGTCCGACTCTCTGTGACCCCATAGACAGCAGCCCAACAGCTCCTCTGTCCCTGGGATTCCCCAGGCAAGAACACTGGAGTGGGGTGCCTTTGCCTTCTCTGAGAGTATTCATATCTACACACAAAAGGATTTTTGGAACTGAAAATACAGTACCTGAATAATACAACAGAGTGGAAGGCAAGATTAATAACCTGAAGACAGTCAATAGAAAATATCCAAACTAAGTGAAAGAGTGGTCGTGGGGGGTCAGGTGGGAAGAATGGAAAGAAAATCAAGTATAGAGTGCCGGGAGCCAGCATGAGGAGTTCTGCCCATGGCAAGGTCATGAGGTTAAGGGATCCTACAGGCAAAGGCGAGTCAGGGCTTAAGGGAGCCTCGCTGAATTTTCTTGAACATCTATCCCCCAAACCAGAATCTGCCTGCTTTATTGTACTGTGCTTTCCACTCTTCTGACATAACAGGGGGCTACCCCCGACCACCTTTCTCTGGAAAAAGTTAACTTAGAGCTCCAAGTGGTCTCCTGCATATGAAAGGAGTGTCTCAGCTCAAACCCCTCTGATGGCTCTCTAACTTGCCTGACAGTTAGAGACTTTTACAACTTGTGATTGTTTACAGCTCCTCAACTGCCAGAGGCACGCAGCTTAAAACATCTTAAAGATATAGAGCCTTTTCTAAAAAACTAAAAATTATATTGGTGATGGGTTTCACTGTTGAGTCAATGACTGCTGCCAGGCCTCCATATTCTTTATCTTTTAGGCACCTGGAGGATATTAAGCAATGTAATTGGGATATAGAAAAAGGAACATAGTTTTTGATGTTAGCAACACTAGACTTTTGAGTTAATTAATTTTCTCTTTGTTATAAATCACTGTACTCCTCTTTCTTTGTTATAAACTGTTGTGTCCTTGCTATGTAAGAATGTAACTTTATTTAGTGCTTTCTGAGACTGGCACCAGACTTTGGGAAGAGCAACACTTTTAAGGTAAATAAGTTTTCTGGTTAACAGACCCTTATCAGAAAAGGGCCATAAAATGTTAATTGGCCTCCTGGCCAGAAGATAATGTAAATTACCTGAGACCCTTTGTATACGGAAAGATTTGCAGAAAGAAAGCCTGGTCTTGATAAGGGTCAGGGCTGCTGACCCTGCATAACTTTGTATTATCCATTGATCTCTGTGTACAACCAAAAGTATAAAAAGCTTTCCTGGACAATAAAGGATGGACCAGTTTCTCAGACCAGCTTCTCGAATTGGTTTCTTGGAAATCTGGCTCCCCCGTGTCGACTTTCTCTCTCTCTTTCTCCCTCTCCCTCCCTCTCCTTTTCAAGCTCATTCCTTGAGTCACGGATGCTATCTGAGTCTACTTACTTGCCCAGGCTTCTAAGACCCACGCAAGAGGGAGCCCAAGGCAGGGCACCCTCCGCTATTCAAGCAGGTGCCTGTGGCCTAACGTAGACGGTGCAAACCTTTTGTCTTGAGGTTTTATTAGCTTTCCACATAAACCAAGTTATTCAGCCTCTTTTCTCCACTAATTTTCCTACTACACTATTCTTTCCTAATCTTATATTTCTAATTAAATAATTCTTTTCTAAGACACCAACTCTGTCTCCCCTTCGAATTCCCTGGATCCACTGGGGCTGGACCCCAGCAATAGAGTATGAAAGAAATGAGTCAGTTCAGTCACTCAGTCATGTCCCACTCTTTGCAACCCCATGGACTTCAGCACACCAGGCCTCCCTGTCCATCACNTAAATAATTCTTTTCTAAGACACCAACTCTGTCTCCCCTTCGAATTCCCTGGATCCACTGGGGCTGGACCCCAGCAATAGAGTATGAAAGAAATGAGTCAGTTCAGTCACTCAGTCATGTCCCACTCTTTGCAACCCCATGGACTTCAGCACACCAGGCCTCCCTGTCCATCACCAATGCCCAGAGTTTACTCAAACTCATGTCCGTTGAGTCAGTGATGCCATCCAACCATCTCATCCTCTGTCGTCCCCTTCTCTTCCTGCCTTCAATCTTTCCCAGCATCAGTCCAGCTTGTACTTCATCCAGTCTGGCATTTCTCATGATGCACTCTGCATATAAGTTAAATAAGCAGGGTGACAATATACAGCCTTGACGTAATCCTTTCCCACTTTGGAACCAGTCTATTGTTCCATGCCTGTTTCTAACTGTTGCTTCTTGACCTGCATACAGATTTCTCAAGAGGCAAATAAGGTGGTCTGGAATTTCCATCTCTTTAATTTTCCACAGTTTGTTGTGATCCACACAGTCAAAGGCTTTAGCATAGTCAATGATGTGGAAGTAGATATTTTTCTGGAATTCTTTTGCTTTTTCTATGATCCAGCACATGTTGGCAATTTGATCTCTGGTTCCTCTGTGTTTTCTAAATCCAGCTTGAACATCCGGAAGATCACTGTTTGCATACTGCTGAAGCCTGCATTGGAGAATTTTGAGCATTACTTTGCTGGCGTGTGAGATGAGTGCAATTGTGCAGTAGTCTGAACACTCTTTGGCACTAAACTTCTTTGGGATTGGAATGAAAACTGACCTTTTCCAATCTTCAGCCACTGCTTAGTTTTCCAAATATGCTGGCATATTGAGTCCAGCACTTGCACACCATCATCTTTTAGGATTTTTAAATAGCTCAACTGGAATTTCATCACCTCCACTAGCTTTGTTTGTAGTGATGCTTCCTAAGGCCCACTTGACTTCACATTCTAGGATGTCTGGCTCTAGGTGAGTGATCACAGCATCATAGTTATCTGGGTCATGAAGACCTTTTTTGTATAGTTCTTCCGTGTATTCTTGTCACCTCTTCTTAATATCTTCTGCTTCTGTTAGGTCCCTACCCTTTCTGTCCTTTACTGAGCCCATCTTTGCATGAAATGTTCCCTTGGTATCTCTAATTTTCTTGAAGAGATCTCTAGTCTTTCCCATTCTACTGGTTTCCTCTATTTCTTTGCATTGATCACTAAGGTAGGCTTTCACATCTCTTCTTGCTATTCTTTGGAACTTTGCATTCAAATAGGCATATCTTTCCTTTTCTCCATTGTCTTTCACTTTTCTATTCTCACCTATTTGTAAGGCCTCCTCAGAGAACCATTTTGCCTTTCTTTTTCTTGGGGATGGTCTTGATCACTGCCTCCTGTACAATGTCATGAAACTCCATCCATAGTTCTTTAGGCACTCTATCAGATCTAATCCCTTGAATCTATTTGTCACTTCCAGTGTATAATCATAAGGGATTTGGTTTAGGTCATATCTGAATGTTCCAGTGGTTTCCCGAACTTTCTTCAATTTAAGTCTGAATTTGGTAATAAAGAGTTCATGATCTGAGCCACAGTCAGCTCCTGGTCTTATTTTTGCTGACTGTATAGAGCTTCTCCATCTTTGGCTGCAATTGATCACTGCCTCCTGTACAATGTCATGAAACTCCATCCATAGTTCTTTAGGCACTCTATCAGATCTAATCCCTTGAATCTATTTGTCACTTCCAGTGTATAATCATAAGGGATTTGGTTTAGGTCATATCTGAATGTTCCAGTGGTTTCCCGAACTTTCTTCAATTTAAGTCTGAATTTGGTAATAAAGAGTTCATGATCTGAGCCACAGTCAGCTCCTGGTCTTATTTTTGCTGACTGTATAGAGCTTCTCCATCTTTGGCTGCAAAGAATATAATCAATCTGATTTCAGTATTGACCATCTGGTGATGTCTATGTGTAGAGTATTCTCTGGTGTTGTTGGAAGAGGGTGTTTGCTATGACCAGTCCACCGTCTTGCCAGACTTACTGAAAGAAATGAGGGACATATTCAAATGTGAATGGGAAGAAACATTCTATAAGTTTAGGATTATGTAACAATAGAAATAGTTTTATGTTTTTGTGGACCTGGGTCACTGGACTGGTTTTCAAAAGTGTTTCTTAGACTTCTGTTTTTCCTAAGTAAATTAGGAAGGTTAGAGAGTATGAAGTTGTCCAAATGAATTGCCCTTCCCCTTCATCAGCTAAAACCCTGATAAAGTAATTATTTCCCTTGAGTCAGTTCTCTCTGATGGATAATGCTCTGAGCCTAATTTAATATATGGCTGTCTGAATCAGGAGTAAAGTTTTCTCCAATCTTCACCATAAGAACTGGAGTTTCTCGAAGGTAAAACCCATGAAAGTATGGGTGCTCCCCTAAGAGTAGGTCCCCAGGAATTTTTAATCTTTAATCCACACTCAGCCTCTATTAGTCAATTATTACTTAAGGGTCCATACAAGTTCCAGCTGTTAAACCGACCTCAGCTGTGATTCTTTATATACACCTGTCTCTTCAGCTTTCAAGGCAGCAGTTTGCCCTGTGACCTTGGATCTCTGATGGATCTAAGAAGAGTGCTGGCTTTCAGATTTTCCATGATAACTTCCAAGCTCTTGAAATGTTGGAACTAAAACTGTGAGTTTTGATTACTTTTCATTAGTTTTTTGCATTGTGGCTTTCCTGACAACATTGATGCTGTACTCTCACCCTATAAATGTACATGAATGAAGCCTGTTGTTAAATATTCTTGAGACTATTCACTGTAAGTCCAAGATGAGACAGACAAAGTTAAGTTTTTCTTGGCTGTAACATATTTTTTCAGTCCTTTCTTTCAGTGTGTTGTTTTTTTACAATCCCTGTTTTATTCAGAGTTCTCAATTCCCATGTCTTCTGTTGTTCTAGTTCAGGGTCTTATCTTTGTCCACTAGAGGTGAGATTAGCAAAAGCCTTTAGCTACAACTTGCGAACCTGCTTACAACTGTGGTTTCCTGATCCTACTTTATTCTTGGCCCTTTACATGATTGCAAATTCAGATTACAGTTTAAAGATTGTTGCTTCCATTATTTTTAATCCAAAACATCCATGTATTTTTTTTTTTTTTGCAAGCATATCTTTAGTTGCTTATTTGTTGACTTGTGTGGGATTAAACTAAAAATTCATTTCCTTCTTGTTTATAATTGTTGTGGAAAGTTCAGATTATACAATATGATGTTTAATCACTGAAATGTTGTAGCTATAGCTCATTAATGGAAGCAGTTTTTAACCCTACATGTGACAGGCAGATGGGATGCAAGAATGAGAAGAACATCATTAGTTAAATTTCATTTCCTCTAATATTTTTCTAACTGAAAGAGTTAGGGAGGGAAAATTTTCCCTTCTTGCCTTCTAGCTTCTTTGGCTGGTATAGTAAGTAAATTGACATAAAACAGATTATCAGTTACATATTGATAATTGCATAATAATAGTTCCATACTAATTTTGTATGCATAGGAAACCCATAAAAATGAAAGTCAAGTAATGAAAGCAGCAGACTCTTAGATCTTTTAGACAAACAATACATCTGTGAAGACCGACAAGACAGAAGTTGAGTTTGTGATTGTAAATTAGTGAAGTTATCAAGGTTTATTTGTACAGTCTTCTTGACTCTAAATCGCCTGTTTCTGGTGTTAGAGAGGCTTGCCACCTTCCTGGTACAGTGCAGGTTACTTTGCACATGACGGATTTTATTTCCTGCTTTCCAGGGGATACTGTTTGAGTGTCTGGAGTGTACTTCTTGTTTCTCAAGTGACTTAAATCAGAATAACTAGTAGACAAATGGCATATTTTAGGCTGATGTATTCTGCTTCCCTTCAAAAGAGATAAATTTAAAAACATGTCTAGAAAAGCAAAGTGCTACAGGTACATGTATAGAGTGATAAGAGAATACAATGAAGAGAAAATGTCTAGATACATGTTGTTAGGTAAACATTGTGGTGGATGACTGCAGGACAAGTGAATGCAGAAGGTGATCACTGAGGGGAAAGTAGCGAGAAATGTTCTGGATCTAAAAGAATATGTAGGGTTATCCAATAATCAAACAGCAATATGCATAGGTAACAAGAGAAAGTAAATGAGTTTTAGTGTGGCTGGCATGCTGTGGTGATTTGAGGTGAGGGTAGAGAAGTATATGAATCAGGCCACACAATGGGTTTTATGTTAGAAGGAGCCTGGATTGTGTTTTGAAGATAAAAGAGAAAATGTTGAAGTATTTTAAGCAGAGGAATAGAAGCATGGTGAGAAATGTGTTTTAGAAAAATAGATGTATAGAGCAGTCTTCTGAAAACTCAGCATGTGTTAGTCTCCTGGAGAGATTGAAGAAACCAGATCATGATACAAAACCCCTAGAGTCTCTGTTTAAGTCTGGAGTAGGGCTTGAGCATTTGAATTTCTAACAAGTTCCCAGGTAATAGTGATACTGCTGGTCTGAGGATCACATTTTGAAAATCACAGAGGGTGAGTAGACTACATGAAGGGAAGGAGTAGTTAACAGGCCAGTTAGCTAAAGAAGTAAAAACCCATCAACCAGTAATAACAAAAACAAAAATGAAGCAAAAGCAACAATAACAAAATTATTGACTCAATTTAGTTGTTCAGTTCAGTTCAGTTGCTCAGTCGTGTCCGACTCTTTGCGACCCCATGAATTGCAGCACGGCCAGGCCTCCCTGTCCTTCAAACTACCGCACAATTGCACTCATCTCACTCGCTAGTAAAGTAATGCTCAAAATTGTCCAAGCCAGGCTTCAGCAATACGTGAACCATGAACTTCCAGATGTTCAGTTTAGTTGTATTTTATTATAAAAGAACAAACTTAAAACATCTTGCTGTAGCATATATTCCTAATTGATCATTGTGATCCCCTTTTCTTTCCTTTGTCTCCTTTGTTTTTTCTTCATCCATTCTCTTCCTTATTCCCTAACTAGTCTACCATGCTTTGAAGTGAGGTACCTGGAGAGAGGTCCAGAAAGAAGCAAAGTTAAAATACACACTACAAAAGAATGGAAGAAGCAAGAGCAATAGGATTACTCAATAATTATTATTTCTTAATGAATACTTTTGTATGTTATGATACAATAGTTCATATGTTCTTGTGGGACATCATAATTTCAGGTGCTATGCTTAGTTGCTCAGTCATGCCCAACTCTTTGTGACTCCATGGACTGTAACCTGATCTGTAACCCGCCATGCTCCTCTGTCCGTGGGACTTTCCAGGCAAGAATACTGGAGTGGGTTGCCATTTTCTTCTCCAGGGGAATCTTCCTGATCCAGGGATCGTATCTGCATTCTCTTCCATGTCTCCTGCATTGTAGGCAGGTTCTTTACCCGCTGAGTCATCGGGGAAGCCCCAAGGCCTTCTAATATCTTTTTCTGGCTTTGAGTAAATGACGTGAGAAAAGACACCAAGTGTGACTAAGGTTGAAGTTAAGGTGTTTGTGCTTTTTTCTCCTCCCCTAGTGAGTGTGAGGGTAACTTGGCTTCTGTAGTTAGGCTTTAATCAGCCTGTGGAGATTCTTCTAGTATGTAAAACCACTTGTTTCAGTGGTTACTTAGTGAAGATTTCACATGTTTTAATTTAAAGTGCAAAATAAAATCAAAGGGAAAAAACCACTGGTGGTTGAGTCTGACACTCTGATCAATAGTATATAGGCTTTTAGTAGTTTTTTTTTTTTTTTTTTAATATTATCACTAAAAAGATAATTTAGTCTTGAATATTGCTAAGTCTTTTGGCTACAGACTATCACTTACTATATGATTCTGGGGGTAGGACTAGAAAGCATCCGTTCTTTTTCATTAATGGATCACTTGATTTTCACTTAGTGGTTGGCTTTTAGACTCAGTGGTTATGGATTTCCTTGGGGATTGTTGTTGCCAAAACACAGCCTTTCACTAATGCCAAATAGAAATGTGGAGACAGTTAGCTTTATTGTTTTGCCAGGCAAAGGGGGCTCCAGGCAGGTGAATGCCATCAGAACTGTCCTTCCTCCCCTAGAGGGTAGTGAAGAGTCTGACACTGTTTAAGGAGCAGGGCGTGGTCAGCTCATGGACATTCTTCTGATTGGTCAGTGAGGTGATTGGGAGTCAGCATTATCAACCTTCTGGTTTCAGCTGGTCTGGGTTCTATGTGCATGTGGGCAGCATATAGTTAACTCCTTCCACCTGGTGGGTGTTTTAGTGTCTGCAAGACAGCTCAAAGGTCATGGCTCACTCAGAATATTAAATTATTTGAGGAAGAACTGAAAGTCCTTAGCTTTGTTTGATGGCTGAACTATTATTATTTTGTCTTGCTTGACTGTTTTCTTTCTGTATTAACTTACTTCTCTTATTAAATTTATTCTTTGACTAAAGTTTTTCTATAGCAAAAGAAAGGTGGAGGACATGGGTGTGGGGTTTATTCTGGAAGGACTCATTGGGTCCTGCTCGGTTACATTGTCATCTTGCATAGTGTTGGCATAATGTTATGAAACATGGATCCCAGTAGAGTAGACAAATTTTAAAGAGTGTGTGTGTGGTCTGTTGCACCATCTGGGATGAGGACATTAAATACTACATCTCTGTCAATTCAACTTTTAAAAATATAATGCATAGATTTTCCTTGGTTATTTGGAACTTCTTATTAAACTAGCAATGTGATTGCTTTTTAATATTGAAAATGTCACCTTATCCTTGGTGACAGATCTTCAGTCTTAAACTCTGTTTTGGACATTCTTACCTCCCCAACTTCACACAGATTTTTTTTTTTTCCCTCACTTAACTGCATATGATCCAAATGGCTTTACAGTTATTTTCCTGGTTATATTTTCATGCTTTTCTTTTTTCCCGTAGTACCTTGCCTATATATTTTGTTGGTAAAAGGATTCTAAATTCTTTAAAGATTGAAAACTTTTGTCTACTCATCTTTATATCTCTATTAATATGAATGCATTTATTAACTGAAAGATTATTCCCAATCTCTTTGACAAGCTTTTGTTTCTTAATATGCCCTCCTTTTATCATCTCATTGAAATATAATATGCTATATATGCACAAGTAATATCTGTGCACATATAGCATATGTGCTACTATTCTTAAGCTGTTTTGGCCTTGTTTTATAGAACTATTTTCTGATCTGTAAGTCATACATCCAAATGAAAATGACCATTATGAGAAGTGGTAGGATTTGAGATAACTGGAAAAATGAAGTTTTGATAAGATAAAGCAGTTTATCATTATGAATACTAAAAAGTATCTTTTCTTAAGAGTTATAAATAAAACTGAACAACAAATAAAAAAGGTTAAATTTTCTTATCCTACTCAGCTGAATGCAAAATACTTAGGCATTTTTAAATTATTTTTTCAATTTTCAATTTACTTTTTTTTTAATTTTTATTTTTACTTTATTTTACTTTACAATATCGTATTGGTTTTGCCATACATTGACATGAATCCACTGCAAATCAAGACCACAATGAGGTACCATTTCACACCAGTCAGAATGGCTGCAATCCAAAAGTCTACAAGCAATAAGTGCAATTTACTTTTTTTTATTTGAAAGATAATTGCTTTACAGAATTGTGTTGGTTTCTGCCAAAACTAGAGGCATTTCTTAAGCAATTGTTATATTAGGATCTGAAACACAAATGTATCTTAATACCACTTATTCTATTTCCAAAAATTCCCATTTAAATAGCATTTTTTTTTCTCCCTTGTCTGTACAATTCTGTCATGGGAAATGATTAAAAGTGTTATGCACTTAATATAATATATAATATCCTATTGAATCCTAGCCTTTCAAAACCTCACAACTTGATTGAGTGGCATATTCTAATGTACTCATCACTGGCTTATATTATAAAAATGATATTTGAAGGTGAAGTTTTTTTTTAAAGCTCTTTATTTCTATGTCAAGGGCCTTAGCCTCTGGACTGTACAGCTTGTCTCCCAGATTTATAAAGCGTTCTCCTATTTTGAGTTCTTGAATAATGCAAAAAGCAGGCAAGTTACTCTTAAGAAAGAATTTTGCCATTTCTTTTCAAAGCAGCAGTAGCTGCTGGTAATGCTAGCATTGCTGTTATTCCTATACAAAATACAGCTGAAAAGATCAATTCAAGATCAAGAATAACATAATCAAAAAGATGATGTGGGGAAATTTAATCTGAAGATGTAAAGTAATGGTTTTTGAAAATCATTGAAACCTTTACTACATTTATTATGAATTGCGTATAACTGTACTGCATATTAAGATACTGATTTTTTTCTTACCTTAGCATTTCTCTCTTTTCTTGCCCATTACTTGTGATTTTTGCTAAAATTAAATGTGAGAACAACAAATCCTGTGGCTGATGCATTAAGTTATAGGATGCAGAAGAAGCTACAACCACATTTCTTCTTAAAGCAGATAACATAGCAGTGAGCTAATATCCCCCATTAGCTAGATTCTAGATAATGGCACACCACAGACTGCTGCTATGAACAGATGTTGTCAGATGTTTGACCTTTTATGAAATGAAGCAAGTTTGCCAAATGTTATATGTCTGAATTAAAATTGTGAGGATACTTGGCCCACTTCCTGGGGCTTCTCAATGTGTTTACTGAATAGATCAGTTTCACTTAACTTGACTCTTCATAGAAAAAAATGGCAAAGTACATTGGCTCCCAAACAAAGGATCTGTGTCTGTAGAGGGTGAAATAAATTCCTGTGACTTTAAGTTTATTTTTGGTAACTCCAATTTAGGTGGGGAGCATAATTAATATATGGCAGAGACTCTGTCTCCAGATGGTTTTTGCCTTGTACTGATTCATTCTAGTAAAGTCTACTTTCCATAAAGTGTTTCAATAATTTTATCACTGTATCTAATAAAACAAAATTATTGGAAAATTAAAGCATATTTTATGAAGAAATGATTTCAGTATATTTCAGAACTGAATATTGCTGGATTTGAAAAAGAAATAAGATGTGTAGGAAATACATATGTGACTATAAGCAATAAAAATAGAGAGATAACTGCATTTTAGTCAGTAAATTTGATACAGTACTATGTGGTACAAAGTTTATATTTACTCTAGTCAAGTTACCTGCAAGTAAAAAAATAGTCAAAATTTTAAATGACATTCTCTGCAGTTGTACTCATGTGTTTTTAGATGACAGAAGGCATTTTATACCCCATTTCATAAAATTCCAGGGAGACATTGAGACATTTAAGGGTGTTTAATGAAATACTTTCCATTGTTTTTTAGGAAACATGGAGGAATGGGACAATTAATAAACATGATTTCTGTTTAAAAAGTCTAAAGAAAGTCCCATATTCTATCTAAGGAATCAACACTTATATCTACTGCTGAATATATGTAGCAATATTCACATTATTATCGACAATGTAAGACAGTACATACTACCCTTATATGCAGTCTTATAAGAATTGGTTTATATATCCTTAGAGTTCATGTTGTCTTTTACACCTTATATATGAGATGGTAAAGCTTTGTTTTTAATTCAGAGTACATACCTTGCTGTAAATTTTAAATAAGCCACCTTTTCAGTTCAGTTCAGTTCAGTTCAGTCGCTCAGTCGTGTCCGACTCTTTGCGACCCCATGAATCGCAGCTCGCCAGGCCTCCCTGTTCATCACCATCTCTCGGAGTTCACTCAGACTCACATACATTGAGTCAGTGATGCCATCCAGCCATCTGTGATGGGACCAGATGCCATGATCTTCGTTTTCTGAATGTTGAGCTTTAAGCCAACTTTTTCACTCTCCTCTTTCACTTTCATCAAGAGGCCTTTTAGCTCCTCTTCACTTTCTGCCATAAGGGTGGTGTCATCTGCATATAAGTATTAAATATGCTTCAGTTGTTTTACAGTCAATTTTGTGACTTTTCATATAAGAGAACAAAGTTTAATAACTAGTTTAAGTTCACATAACCATTTAATATCTGTGTTGGTATGGATAAACCCAGGCCCATGTGACTCAAATCTATTCATTCTACCACAGTGCACTGACTCTTCTCATGGAGTGGCTTTATAATGAAAGTGAAAGAGTCAGTCATTTTTCCATGCTAGATTCTTTTCCATTTAGGTATCAGTGTTATCTAAAGGAGAATTTTAAACTAAGGAAAACTGGAATGCAGACAAACTTTTACATATCTCATCTCTGCTGTCTCAGGTAATTTTGTGCCACAATTTTTTTTTCCCTATATTTGTCTCTTCTCTAGACATCCTAGGACTACCAGGGCCTCTGGTGACACAGGCTCCTTGAATTGAGGATGCCATCATTGTGCCCTCTTTTGGCAATAACATTTTTTACTTTTATATCTCTAAAAGCCTTGCTCTCTCATTAAACTTTACCTCTTCTATGACAGACTGTGAGGCTTGCACTCCACTTTCTAAGGTGACAGTTGACAAATTAATCCTTATAACAAGGACTAGTAACATCTACAGCTTAAGGGCTGTGTCCTTCACAAAGGCGTATGTATTTTAACAGAGAGGTACAAAGATATTTTTAAAACAGTGTTTAAGTTGGCTTAAAGCTCAACATTCAAAAAACGAAGATCATGGCATCCGGTCCCATCACTTCATGGGAAATAGATGGGGAAACAGTGGAAACAGTGTCAGACTTTATTTTTGGGGGGCTCCAAAATCACTGCAGATGGTGACTGCAGCCATGAAATTAAAAGATGCTTACTCCTTGGAAGAAAAGTTATGACCAACCTAGATAGCATATTCAAAAGCAAAGACGTTACTTTGCCGACTAAGGTCCATCTAGTCAGGGCTATGATTTTTCCAGTGGTCGTGTATGGATGTGAGAGTTGGACTGTGAAGAAGGCTGAGCGCCAAAGAATTGATGATTTTGAACTGTGGTGTTGCAGAAGACTCTTGAGAGTTCCTTGGACTGCAAGGAGATCCAACCAGTCCATTCTGAAGGAGATCAGCCCTGGGATTTCTTTGGAAAGAATGATGCTAAAGCTGAAACCTCAGTACTTTGGCCACCTCATGTGAAGAGTTGACTGATTGGAAAAGACTCTGATGCTGGGAGGGATTGGGGGCAGGAGGAGAAGGGGACGACAGAGGATGAGATGGCTGGATGGCATCACTGACTCGATGGACATGAATCTGAGTGAACTCCAGGAGTTGGTGATGGACAGGGAGGCCTGGCGTGCTGCGATTCATGGGATCGCAAGGAGTCAGACACAACTGAACGACTGAACTGAACTGAAACCTTGGATAGTGCTATATGTGAGACTATAGCAAGGATTTAAGGGAGATATTGGGAGAGAAGACAAATATGTCAGATACTTCAAATCACATTACATTTGCAAGTTAATTTTCATTGTGTTTAATGTTTTAAAAATTGATGGCAAATAAAGGTAAAATATAATATTGTTTTCAGGGCAAAATGATGGAAAACAATAATTGAAATCAGGGTAACATAATGAAAATAACAAACATAAGGTTAAACTTGCAATTTGAACGTTTTGGGAATAACAGTATGCTGATATAATGAATAAGAACACTAACCTATACATGAACTGAAAGTTGAACATCAAAAGAATACCATTTCCATTAGCTCAGCGAAGGAGATAAATGATTTGAAGGAGATATGACTTAAGAAAGTGGCTTTTTGGAATGACAAGAATGAAATTTTTTCATATAATTAATGTTTTCTAATTGCATAAATTAGTTTCATTATTGCTTTGTTTTAACAGCCTATGATTGTGTCACATACAATTAATAATACAGAAATGTTAAAAATGTCATTATAAACCGAGTGACTAGAAACTGCTGTAATTATTGTTAATACCCACCTAGAAGAGAATATTCAAGAATATGCCCCCAAGATGGAGAAGGCAATGGCACCCCACTCCAGTACTCTTGCCTGGAAAATCCAATGGATGGAGGAGCCTGGTAGGCTGCAGTCCATGGGGTTGCTAAGGGTCAGACATGACTGAGCAACTTCACTTTGACTTTTCACTTTCATTCATTGGAGAAGGAAATGGCAACCCACTCCAGTGTTCTTGCCTGGAGAATCCAAGGATGGGGGAGTGTGGTGGGCTGTCGTCTATGGGGTTGCACAAAGTCAGACACGACTGAAGCAACTTAGCAGCAGCAGCAACAGCATACCCCCAAGAAAATAATTCTCAGCCACAGGTACTCTTTTCAAGAAAAATTAAATCAGACTCTCTGGGCATAAATCCATACATCTTTAAGTCTCAAGTTGATTCCAATGTGAATTGACAAGCTCTGGCCTTGTAAACATAGATGATAGGATGTGTGGAGAGACAGATCAAGAGCTTACAGAACTGGAACTTACTTGATGAAAGTTACTGGTGCTTGTAAGTATTTCTAAATCTTTTCATACTCCTGAACATATAGAATGATTGATCTGTTGAACTTAATCAAAGTTGTCTGACTTCTGTCAGTTGATAAAATGGTAGTGGTAGTTCTCCATACTTTTTTTTCTCCTTCTCTGCACCAGTAACACTGAAGAAGCTGAAGTTGAATAGTTCTATGAAGACCTACAAGACCTTCTAGAACTAACACCCCCCAAAAGATGTCCTTTTCATTATAGGGAACTGGAATGCAAAAGTAGGAAGTCAAGAAACACCTGAGTAACAGGCAAATTTGGCCTTAGACTACAGAATGAAGCAGGGCAAAGGCTAACAGAGTTCTGCCAAGAGAACACACTGGTCATAGCAAACACCCTCTTCCAACAACACAAGAGAAGACTCTATACGTGGACATCACCAGATGGTCAACACCAAAATCAGATTGATTATGTTCTTTGCAGCCAAAGATGGAGAAGCTCTATACAGTCAACAAAAACAAGACCAGGAGCTGACAATGGCTCAGATCATGAACTCTTTATTGCCAAATTCAGACTGAAATTGAAGAAAGTGGAGAAAACCACTAGACCATTCAGGTATGACCTAAATCAAATCCCTTATGACTATACAGTGGAAGTGAGAAATAGATTTCAGGGACTAGATCTGATAGACAGAGTGCCTGGTGAACTATGGATGGGGGTTTGTGACATTGTAAAGGAGACAAGAATCAAGACCATCCCCAAGAAAAAGAAATGCAAAAAAGCAAAATGTCTGTCTGAGGGGGCCTTACAAATAGCTGTGAAAAGAAAGGAAGTGAACAGCAAAGGAGAAAAGGAAAGATATAAGCATCTGAATGCAGAGTTCCAAAGAATAGCAAGAAGAGATAAGAAAGCCTTCTTCAGCAATCAATGCAAAGAAATAGAGGAAAACAACAGAATGGGAAAGACTATAGAGATCTCTTCAAGAAAACTAGAGATACCAAGGGAACATTTCATGCAAAGATGGGCTCGATAAAGGACAGAAATGGTATGGATCTAACAGAAGCATAAGAAAATAAGAAGAGGTGGCAAGAATACACAGAAGAACTGTACAAAATAGATCTTCATGACCGAGATAATCACGATGGTGTGATCACTCACCTAGAGCCAGACATCCTGGAATGTGAAGTCAAGTGGGCCTTAGGAAGTATCACTACAAACAAAGCTAGTGGAGGTGATAGAATTCCAGTTGAGCTCTTTCAAATCCTAAAAGATGATGCTGTGAAAGTGCTGCACTCAATCTGCCAGCAAATTTGGAAAACTCAGCAGTGGCCACAGGACTGGAAAAGGTCAGTTTTCATTCCAATCCCAAAGAAAGGCAATGCCAAATAATGCTCAAACTACCACACAGTTGCACTCATCTCACACACTAGGAAAGTAATGCTCAAAATTCTCCAAGCCAGGCTTCAGCAGTACGTGAACCATGAACTTCCAGATGTTCAACCTGGATTTAGAAAAGGCAGAGGAACCAGAGATCAAATTGCCAATATCCACTGGATCATTGAAAAAGCATGAGAGTTCCAGAAAAACATCTATTTATGCTTTATTGATTATGCCACAGCCTCTGACTGTGTGGATCACAATAAACTGTGGATAGCTGAAACTCCAATACTTTGGCCACCTCATGCAAAGAGCTGACTCATTTGAAAAGACCCTGATGCTGGGAAAGATTGACGGCAGGAGAAGGGGACAACAGAGGATGAGATGGTTGGATGGAATCACCGACTCAATGACTATCGGTTTGGGTGAACCCCAGGAGTTGGTGATGGACAGGGAGGCCTGGCGTGCTGAGGTTCATGGGGTTGTAAAGAGTTGAACACAACTGAGTAACTGAACTGAACTGAATCCGTCTATTAAAGTTAGAATTCCTCAGCTTCCTTTTTTTTTGGGGGGGGGGGGG
>SJYT01003589.1:28555-52642 GCA_006410635.1 Cephalophus harveyi | reverse complement strand
TTGATTTCTTCCCAATATGTATTCCTTTGAATATTTTTTTTCCTTTGTCTAATTAACCTATCTAGAACCTCTAGTATAATGTTGAATAAAAATGGCAAAGTAGATGTCCCTTTATTTTTCTTTATTTTGGGGGAGAGTAAGTACTCAGTCTTTCACCATTTTTCAATTTTTTTAAAATCCATAGATTCCCTATTTTAGTTTGGGAAAGTTCTATTCATAGTTGGCTTTTATAGTAAAGATATATTGGTTTTTGTCAGGGGCTGCCTGCAACGTGGGAGACCTGGGTTCAATTCTGGGGTCAGGAAAATCCCCTGGAGAAGGAAATGGCAACCCACTTTAGTATTCTTGCCTGGAGAGCCCCATGGACAGAGGAGCCTGGTGGGCTGCAGTTCTGTTTTTGCATATACTGAAATGAGCATGTGTGTTTTATCATTTACCTTATCGATGGAGTTGTTGTTCAGTTGCTCAGTCATGTCTGACTCTTTGAGACTCCATGGACTGCAGCACACTATCTTTCACTATCTCCTAGAATTTGTGCAAACTCATGTCCATTGAGTCAGAGATGCCATCCAACTGTCTCATCCTTTGTTGCCCCTTTTTCCCACTGCCCTCAATCTTTCCCAGCAACAGGGTCTTTTCCGATGAGTCTACTCATTGGAGCTTCACAATCAGTCCTTCCAGTGAATATTCAGGACTGATTTTGTTTAGGATTGATTGGTTTGATCTCCTTGCTGTTCATGGAACTCTCAAGAGTCTTCTCCAGCACCACTGTTTGAAAGCATCAATTCTTGGGAGCTCAGCCTTCATTATGGTCCAATTCTCACATCTGTACATGACTACTGGAAAAACCATAGCTTTGACTAGATAGAATTTTGTTGGCACAGTGATGTCTCTGCTTTTTAATATGCTGACTAGGTTTGTCACAGCTTTTCATTCAAGGAGAAAGCCTCTTTTAATTTCATGGTTTCAGTCACCATCTGCAGTGATTTGGACCCCAAGAAAATAAAGTCTGCCACTGTTTCCATTGTTTCCCCATCTATTTGCCATGAAGTGATGGGACTAGATACCATGATCTTAGTTTTTTGAATGTTGAGTCTTAAGCCAGCTTTTCATTCACCTTCATTAGGAGGCCCTTAGTTCCTGTTTGCTTTCTTCCATTAAGGTGATATCATCTGCATATCTGAGGTTATTGATATTTCTCCCAGAAATCTTGATTCCAGCTTGTGCTTCATCCAGCCGGGCATTTCACATGATATACTCCACATAGAAGTTACATAAGCAGGGTGACAATATACAGCCTTGACGCACTCCTTTCCCACTTTTGAACCAGTTCATTTGTTCTCTGTCTGGTTCTAACTGTTGCTTCTTTACTTGCATGCAGGTTTCTCAGGAGGCAGGAAAGGTGGTCTGGTATTCCCATCTCTTGAAGATTTTCCACAGTTTGCTGTGATCCACACAGTTAATTGCTTTAGCTTAGTCAATGAAGCAGAAGTAGATGTTTTTCTTGAGTTCTATTGCTTTTTGCATGATCCAACAGATGTTAGGAATTTAATCTATGGTTCCTCTGCCTTTTCTAAATACAACTTGTACATCTGAAAGTCATCGATTCATGTACTGTTGAAGCCTTGCTTGAAGGATTTTGAGTATTACTTTGCTAGCATGTGAAATGAACACAATTGTATGGTATTTTGAACGTTCTTAGACATTGCTTTTCTTTGGGATTGGGATGAAAACTGAGTTTCTCCAAGGTATATTATTGATTTGGTATATTATGTTAATTGACTTTGGGAAAATAATCTTTTAGTCTTGGGTCAAACTTTTCTTCATGATGTATTGTTCTTTTTATATGTTGTTGGGTTCAACTTGCTAGTGTGTTGAGAATTGTTTTTATGTTTTATGAAAACATAATGTATGTTTTATTAATAGATACCCATAGTGTTCTAACAATGGATGTTTGAACAGTGTTCATAAAAATGGCTTCATCTGGTTTTGATATCAGAGTAATTCTGGCCTCAGAATGTGTTGAAAGTGAAGTCGCTCAGTCGTGTCCGACTCTTTGCGACCCATGGACTGTAGCCCACCAAGCTCCTCCGTCCATAGGATTTTCCAGGCAAGAATACTGGAATGGGTTGCCATTTCCTTCTCCAGGGAATCTTCCCGACCCAGGGATCGAACCCAGGTCTCCCACATTGCAGGCAGACGCTTTAACCTCTGCACCATTAGGAAGCTTTATCTCTTCTGTTATTTTTAAAGTCTTTGTGAAGAATTAATTCATAGTAACTTTTTCTTAAATGCTTGGTAGAATATAACAGTGAAGTCATCTGGGCCTGTGCTTATCTTTTTAGAGTTTTTAAACTAATTCAAGCTCTAATTATTACAGGTCTTTTGGATTTGGGGGTGTGTTTCTGCCTGTTTTCATTTTAAAAGTTTGTGTCTACCTAGGAATTTGTCCACTTAATGGCACCCCACTCCAGTACTCTTGCCTGGAAAATCCCATGGACGGAGGAGCCTGGTGGGCTGCAGTCCATGGGGTCGCGAAGAGTCGGACACGACTGAGCGACTTCACTTTGACTTTTCACTTTCATGCATTGGAGAAGGAAATGGCAACCCAGTCTAGTGTTCTTGCCTGGAGAATCCCAGGGACGGGGGAGCCTGGTGGGCTGCCGTCTATGGGGTTGCACAGAGTCGGACACGACTGATATGAAAATTGTTTGCTTATGAGCATGGAAAAAAAGACTTTATTTTATCTTTTAAAGTTTATTTTGTTTTCGCCTGTGTTGGTCTTAGTTGTTGCATGTGGGATCCTTCACTGTGGTGTGTGAAATCTTTTGTTGCAGTGCATGAGCTTCTCTCCCTAGATGTGTTGTGCAGGCACCAGAGTGCATGGGTTCTGTAGTTTGCAGCATGTGGACTCTCTATCTGAGGCATGTGAACTCAGGAATTGCAGCATGTAAGTTCCCTGATAACTTAGATGGTAAAGAATCTGCCTGCAATGCAGGAGACCTGGGTTTGATCCCTGGGTTAGGATGATCCCCTGGAGAAGAAAATGGCAACCTACTCCAGTATTCTTGCCTGGAGTATTCCACGGACAGACAAGTCTGGTGAGCTACAGTCCATGGAACTGCAAAGAGTTGGACATGACTGAATGACGAAGATATATATATATATATATATATAAACTCAGGCTGTAATAGAAACTCAGGAAAACAGAAAAATCTAGAAGAAAACCAAACAAATACAATATAGAAGAATTTAAAACTACATTGAAAGGAATAAACAGCAAAATAGATAGTATTTGCTATTCACTGAATATTTGTGTCTCCCCAAAATTCATGTTGAAATCATGACTCCCTTTGGGATGTAACTAGGTGTTGAGGGTGGAGCCCTGATTAATGGAGTTAGTGCCTTTACACAGAGACACAAGGAGCTTTTCTTTCTTGTCTCTGCTGTGTGAGGATACAAGAAGATGGCCATGTTCAAACCAGAAAGTGGTTTCTCACCAGACCTTGAATCTGTAGCCATCTACATCCTGGAAGACCCAGTCTCCAGTCCTATCAGAAATAAATATTTGTTGTTTAAGCTAGCTAGTCATGGTGTATTTGTTAAAAGAAGCCTGAGCTATTACAATATTTGAGGTATTTCCAAAGAACAATCTGGAACAAGTTAAACATAGTAATAACTTATGGTTTAATTAAGAAGTCAAGACTTTCTGAAGTGAAAATCAGATTCTGTAGATAAAAATCCTCATGATTTGCAGGCATAAGTAATAGAAAGAAAACCCATTTTTAGAAAAATCCTTGTGACATTTTTGAATTTCAAAGGCAAAGTAAAATCTTACACACTTAAGAGTCTTCCTCAGTCTGCTTCTTTAGTTCACTTATTACCAGGTGACAATGAAGCAGCATGGAGAGTTTTGATGGTTGAAGTTTCATCCAAGTTATATATTTTTAACCAAATGGTAACACCTCATTGGGAACATGTGCTAGGCAATACTTCTCAGATATAGCAAAATTCTGAAAATACATGACTCATAACTTTTGAAAATATATGACTCATAATTTTGAAAATACATGGCATAACTTCATGGAAAAGTTTAGCTGAACTTAATTAAAATTCAGATATCAAGAGCAGACAAGATCTAACATAAAAGTAATGGCCAATATTGAACCAAGTCAAATATATATAATTAAACCAATTTTATATTAAATATTGATACATAATTTGGCAAATATACCAAAATGATTCTCAAAGAGAAGGCATTAGTTAAAACAAATTCAATGTAACAGCTGAGCTTTATAATGTCAATAAATCTGTCAAATTTCATTGAACTAAATTATTTACCTCAATCTTGCACTCAAAAACATTTAGTTTTAAACTTGAAAAGTATAGGATTAAGCTCAACTGCATTTTTAAACTGAAAAATAAACAATCACATTTAAGCTAAGATTACTTAAAGTTCTTATAGATATAAAAGGAAAAGCACACAGAACATAGAGTAATTAGTGAAACAAATTTGTTACATAAAAGAGATGAAGAGGCACATACTACTAGCAAGCTTAACATTTTGTACATTTATCAGATCAAACAAAATTATTTAAAAAAAGAAAAATGTAAAATACATCAATTATAAATATAGTAGAAGTACTCAAGTGAAAGTGAAGTTAGTCATGTCCGACAATTTGCGACCCCATAGACTGTAGCTTCCCAGGCTCCTCCGTCCATGGGATTCTCCAGGCAAGAATACTGGAGTGGATTGCCATTTCCTTCTCCAGGAGATCTTCCCGACCCAGGGATTGAACCTGGGTTTCCTGCATTGTAGACAGACGCTTTACCATCTGAGCCACCAGAGAAGTTCTCAAATATCTCTACACAAGTATATACATATCAATGCATATGGATATGTATAAATTTTTTGAAATACTAATAGCATTTAAAAATTCTTAAGTATATAATCATACTTATGATCAAAATATAAAATGTAGTGCATTACAGAAGGAAAAAATATCACAGACATAGAACTTTTGACACATTTCAAAAAATAGAAAATAATAAGAGTTTAGAAAATACATTCTCTTTTTAATTAAAAAAACATTTTTTAAAACATCTCCAGTGTCAGCAAAGAAATCAAAACAGAATTTTAGAACAAAAATAAAATGAAAATGAATGTATGACACATTAAAATTGCAGAATATAGCCAAAAATATATTTAAGATATTTTCTTAGACTTATATTCTTTTATCAAGAGAAAATAATTCTTACTCTAGAAGAAAACAAATTTAAGAGGAGCAGAAGGAAGATAATTAAGAAATGCAAGAGCATAAATTAATAAGAAAACAGAAAAAATAGATAATAATGGAACAGAAAAATAGATTATAATAGAAAAAATTGTATTAGTTTTCTAGGGCTACTGCAACTAAACAGTTCATGATTATCTACTATATTGATATACAATTGTATCCCCTTTAAAGCATTAAAAAAATTTTTTTTTAGCATTGGTAGAAATGTACCATCTTTCACTTTTGGCTTCAGTAATTTGAATATTTTCTTTTTTGTTGTTTTTAATCTAGCTAAAGCTTTGTAATTAATTTTTTTTTCAAAGAACCAACTTTTTTTTCTTTCTTGCTATTCTGATCTCTCATTTATACTCTAATATTTATGTATTTATTTTTATTCTTTTTGATTTGGGTTTAATTTGCTTTTATTTTTCCAATGTCTTACTCTTGAGAGTTCCTTGGACTGCAAGGAAATCCAACCAGTCCATTCTAAAGGAGATCAGTCCTGGGTGTTCATTGGAAGGACTGATGCTAAAGCTGAAACTCCAATACTTCGGCCACCTCATGTGAAGAGTTGACTCATTGGAAAAGACTCTGATGCTGGGAGGGATTGGGGGCAGGAGGAGAAGGGGACGACAGGATGAGATGGCTGGATGGCATCACCGACTCAATGGACATGAGTTTGAGTGAACTCCAGGAGTTGGTGATGGACAGGGAGGCCTGGCGTGCTGCGATTCATGGGGTCACAAAGAGTTGGACACAACTGAACGACTGAACTGAACTGAACTGAACCCTGGCAAGTTAGGCTGTTGTTTTGAGATTCTTTCACTTTTTAAAATGTTGACATTTATAACTATAAACTTCACATTAACCACTGGTTTAGCTGCATTCTGTAATATGATATGTCTTTATTTTAATTTATCTCAAATATTTTCTTCTCTTATGATTTTTACTTGATTCATTTGCTATATAGGTGCATTTAAAAGTTTTTCCTTATATACATTTCTCAAAATTTTCTGCTAACATCTAGTTTCACTCTCTTCGTGTTGGAGCACTTACCTTCCATAATCTCAGTTTTTACATTCACTGAAGGCTGTTTTATGGCCTATCATGTAATCTGTACTGGATAATGTTTCATGTGGCCTTGAGAATAATGAGTGTTTTGCTGTTGCTGTGTGGAGTGTCAATTAGGTCTAATTGATTAGTGTTCAAATTTTCCATTTATTTGATCTTTTGTGTAGTTGGTTACCCACTATTGAAAGTAGACTCTTGAACTCTTAAGTTACTATTTTGAATTGTCTGTTGCTCCATTTAAATCTTTCAGTTTTTGCTTTATGTATATAGAACTTTGTTTAGTTCAGTCACTCAGTCATGTGACCCCATGAACTACAGCACATCAGGCATCCCTGTCCATCACCAACTCCCAGAGTTTACTCAAACTCATGTCCATTGAATCAGTGATGCCATTCAACCATCTCATCCTCTGTTGTCCCCTTCTCCTGCCTTCTCTCTTTCCTAGCATCAGGGTCTTTTCCAGTGGGTCAGTTCTTCACATCAGGTGGCCAAAGTATTGGAGTTTCAGCTTCAGCATCAGTCCTTCCAAAGAGTAATCAGGACTGATTTCCTTTAGGATGGATGGGTTGGATCTCCTTGCACTCCAAGGGACTTTTTTTTTCTTTTAATTTAAATTTTTACTTTATTTTGCTTTACAATATTGTATTGGTTTTGCAATGTATACTATCATGTAAGAAACGAATCGCCAGTCTATGTTCGATACAGGATACAGGATGCTTGGGGCTGGTGCACAGTGATGATCCAAGGGACTCTTAAGAATCTTCTCCAACATCACAGTTCAAAAGTATCAGGTTTTCAGTGCTCTGCTTTCATTATAGTACAACTCTCACATTCATATATGACTACTGGAAAAACCATAGCTTTGACTAAGACAGACCTTTGTTGGCAAAGTAATGTCTCTGCTTTTTAATATGCTGTCTAGGTTGGTCATAACTTTTTTTCCAAGGAGCAAGTATCTTTTAATTTCATGACTGAAGTCACCATCTGCAGTGATTTTGGAATCTCTAAAGATAGTCTGTCACTGTTTCCCCATCTATTTGCCATGAAGTAATGGTACCAGATGCCATGATCTTAATTTTTTGAGTGTTCAGTTTTAAGCCAGCTTTTTCACTCTCCTCTTTTACTTTCATCAAGAAGCTCTTTTGTTACTTCTTCGTTTTCTGCCATAAGGGTGGTGTCATCTGCATGTCTGAGGTTATTGATATTTCTCCCGGCAATCTTGATTCCAGCTTGTGCTTCATCCAGTACAGCATTTCTCATGATGTACTCTGCATATATGTTTAATAAGCAGGGTGAAATTATACAGCCTTGACATACTCCTTTCCCGATTTGGAACCAGTCCGTTGTTCTATGTCTGGTTCTAACTGTTGCTTCTTAACCTGCATACCGATTGCTCAGGAGGCAGGTCAGGTGGTCTGGTATTCCCATCTCTTTCAGAATTTTTCAGTTTGTTGTAATCCACATAGTCAAAGGCTTTGGCATAGTCAATAAAGCAGAAGTAGATGTTTTTCTGTAACTCTCTTGCTTTTTTGATGATCCAGCAGATGTTGGCAATTTGGTATCTGCTTCCTCTGCCTTTTCTAAATCCAGCTTGAACATCTGGAAGTTTACGGTTCACATATTGTTGAAGCCTGGCTTGGAGAATTTTGAGCATTACTTTGCTAGCATGTGAGATGAGTGCAATTGTGTGGTACTTTGGTCATTCTTTGGCATTTCCTTTCTTTGGGATTGGAATGAAAACTGACCTTATCCAGAACTTTGTTAGCGCCATATATGTTTAATTGTTAAAATTTCCTGATGTGTTGGCCTCTTTGTTTTTATTATAAAATGTTCTCTCTCCAGGAATATTTTCTGTTCTAAAGTATATTTTGTCTGATATGGGTACAGGCACTGCATCTTTCTTATGGTTTCTGTTTGTATGACATAGTCCTTTCCATGTATTTACTTTGAAGCTATATGTATTTTTGAATCTGAAGTATAATTCCTGTTATCAGGCTTAGTTGGATCATTTGCTTAAATCTGGTCTTGTAGTTTTGGTGTTTTGATTTTTCATTCCTTTAATATTTACCATTATTGCTGTAATTGGATTTAAATCTATTATTTTACTGTTTTATATAGTTCTCATGTAATTTTTCTTCCTCCTTTACTAATGTTTAAAATGCAACATTCAAGTTTCTTTAATTTTTTGCTATATTTAAAAAATTATTAATGGAAGCATTAGAGCTTATTATATCTCATAAAAATCTACTTCCATGTTTATATTAACTTAATTCTAGTGATACATAGAAATGTTCTTCATATAGAGCTCTATTGCCTTATTTCCTTGTCATTACATTCCATGTATTATATCTGTATATGTTACTTAACAGTATTATATACTAGTTATACAATTTTAGTACACTGTATAATTTTATGTCAATTAAGAAAAGTCAGATAAGAATGGAAATCAAGTATATATTTATAGTGTGTTGTATTAAACTATTTCCTTTTTTGGCTGCTCTTTGTCACTGTAGATTCACATTACCATATAGTATAATTTATTTACTTTAATATAGTGTTCCTCCTGTTTACCTCCTTTGTTCTATTATTTTAAAATTTGTTACATTTCTATGTTGTTCCAAGAATTCAGTTACAAATACATTGTTTTAAAATGTTTTTAAAATGAGAAGAGAGAAGAAATATTCATTTATAATTGTCTTTTATAATTACATGATTACTTTTTTTTTTTGGCAGTATCTTTCTTTGTTTATTTTCATGATTACTTTTACTGGTGCTGTTTGGATTTTCATGTGGATTTGAGTTCATCTCAATGTTGCCTGATTTCAAACTTAAAATTTTCCTATATCTCAGTTTTTTTTTAAATGTCTTTATTTCAACTTAAAAAAAAAAAAAATTGTTTTGCTTACCAGAAGGCTCTTGGTTGACAGTTTTTAAGTACTTTGAATGTTATCCCACTGTCTTTGAACATCATTGTTAACTGATTGTGTCAACTGTTAAGCATATTTGGATTTCTTTCTATGTGATAAGTGGTTCTTCTCTTATGCTATCAAAAATTTCTCTTGAGTTTGACCTTCAGCCAGTTTTGTATGCTGTGTCTGGGTGTGGTTCTTTGTGTTTATTTTACTGTAGTGTAATGTGACAATTAGTTTTTTTATTATTATGTCATTGCCTAACATTAAGCTTTTGATCACTGAGACTTTAATTTCAAAGACATTTTGAATAAATGTAACGTTTCTATGCAACTGGATAAAGCACTAGGCTTCCCCACTACAAGTTTTCCTTTTAGAAAGTCATCAGTTCAGTTCAGTCGCTCAGTCGTGTCTGACTCTTTGCGACCCCATGAATTGCAGCACGCCAGGCCTCCCTGTCCATCACCAACTCCCGGAGTTCACTCACACTCACGTCCTTTGAGTCAGTGATGCCATCCAGCCATTTCATCCTCTGTCGTCCCCTTCTCCTCCTGCCCCCAATCCCTCCCAGCATCAGAGTCTTTTCCAATGAGTCAACTCTTCACATGAGGTGGCCAAAGTACTGGAGTTTCAGCTTCAGCATCATTCCCTCCAAAGAAATTCCAGGGCTGATTTCCTTCAGAATGGACTGGTTGGATCTCCTTGCAGTCCATTTTCTCAAGAGGCAGGTCAGGTGGTCTGGTATTCCCATCTCTTTCAGAATTTTCCACAGTTTATTGTGATCCACACAGTCAAAGGCTTTAGCATAGTCAATAAAGCAGGAATGGATGTTTTTCTGGAACTCTCTTGCTTTTTCCATGATCCAGCAGATGTTGGCAATTTGATCTCTGGTTCCTCTGCCTTTTCTAAAACTAGTTTGAACATCTGGATGTTCACGGTTTATGTATTGCTGTAGCCTGGCTTTGAGAATTTTGAGCATTACTTTCCTAGCGTGTGAGGTGAGTGCAATTGTGTGGTAGTTTTAGCATTCTTTGGCATTGCCTTTCTTTGGGATTGGAATGAAAACTGACCTTTTCCAGTCCTGTGGCCACTGCTGAGTTTTCCAGATTTGCTGGCATATTGAGTGCAGCACTTTCACAGCATCATCTTCCAGGATTTGAAATAGCTCAACTGGAATTCTGTCACCTCCACTAGCTTTGTTCATAGTGATGCTTTCTAAGGCCCAATTGACTTTAGATTCCAGGATGTCTGGCTCTCACTGACTTAAATAACTGACTAGTTGAGTAACCCTGTGTTTACCTTCATGCAATGTAATTCCCATTCTTATGTTGTAAATTTGCCAACAAAGCAAGCCCTCAAAACCCTCAGCTCTCCACCATCAATCCCAATAAAGGCAGAACTCCAATTAATCCCATTCCATGCTTTCTCTTTCTCTGTCTACTTGGGATCTTGTTGGGTAGTTCCAGGTGTATCTTGCGTCCTTTTGGACCTGACCATAATAAACCCTTTTCTTCCCCAAATTTCCCTGATGTTTGTTTTTGAAGTGCATCTTGAAATCATAGTAACCACAAAGATGGGTCCAGTCACAACATTGACTCTAGGCAGAGAAATGTTTCTGGGGCCTTAGCACAAGTAATATGGGCCTGACTGAGATCTGCCAGGCAACTCTAGTTGATAGCATCAGTGTTCATAGGATAAAATCTATGTAGAACAAGTAGTTGAAGTTTATTGACTTTCTTGGTTGTCTAAAATAATTTCTTTAATCAAATTGAGACTTTTTCAGTCATTAATTTTCTATTTTTTCTTGCTTTCTCTCTTTACTCTCCATTATGTATATGTTGGTACATTTGATGGTGTCTCACATTTCCCTGAGGCTCTGTTAACTTCATCCTTTTCTCTATTCTTCAGATTGTATAATTCTCTATTAATCTCTCTTTAAGTTTCTTGATTCTTAGACCAGTTCAAATAAACTATTGATCCCTTTATGTGATCCCTCCCCCCGCCCCAACTTTGGGTTACTCTACTTTTCAACTGCAGTATTTCCATTTGATTCTTTATTCTCTATTTGATGTGACATTGCCTTCATATCTTCCTTAAGTGGTTCCTTTTTTGTTCTTTAAACATGTTTATAATAGCTCCTTCAGAGCCTGTGTCTATTAAATGTGATATCTGGGACTTCTCATAATTTCTGTTGCCTTCTGTTTTTTCCTGTATATGGGTCACACTTTTCCGTTTATTTGTATGTATTATAATTTTTTTTTTTCTGGAAAACTGACGTTTTATTAATCTTGGTGTGCTGTGGTAAGGTGCTTCAATCATGTCTGATTCTTTGCTGAGACTGTGAACAGTAACCCACCAGGTTACTGTTTGGTAACTTTTGTCCATGGGATTATCCAGGCGTGAATACTGGAATGGGTTTGCCATTTCCTACTCCAGGAATCTTCCCGACCCAGGAATCGAACATGCCTCACTTTCCTCTCCTGCATTTGCAGGCGGGTTCTTTACCACCTAGCACCACCCGTGTACTAATTTGGAAACTGACTTTTCCACCTTCAGCATTTGTTATGCTGCTGTTTATTTAATGATGTATTTCTTACTGCTCCATAATCATAACAAACTTGGTGGATTAAGACAAATTTATTATATCACTGTTTGGAGGTCAGAAGCTGAGAATGGTTTTCTGTGGGCTAAAACCAGGGTGACAGCTTGGCTGCTTTCCTTCTGGGGACTCAAGAGAAGAATCTGTTTCCTATCCTTGTCTAGCTTCTCAGTTTGGCCCATAGTTTCTGACTTGTGATCCTCTTCTATCTTGAAAGCCAACAGTAGCTAGGCAAGCCTTTCTCATGCTCCATCAGTCTAACACTAACCTTATTGCATCTCTCTTCCATGTTATAAGGACCCTTATTACATTTGGCCCACCAGGATAATCTAGGAGACTCTCCCTATCTCAAATCCGGCTGATCAGCAAGCTTAATTCTATCTCCAAACTTAATGCCATCTTGCACTGTAGGCTACCATAGTTACAGTTTCCAGGATATCACCATTTGTGGGGAGCCAATATTCTGCCTACCATACTTGAATAGAATATTTTAGTTAATTGCATTTTCCCACATTATAAAGTCATGGAAATCACTCTCCAAAGGCGACTGCCTTGGGCACATTCACCATATCCCTAGATTATTTATTTTACATTCTGGAAAACTGATCCATAAATATGATTTTTTTTTTTTTGCGTTTGAATGTCATAGGTATTTATTAGCAGAGCTTGACTAAAAACTAGTTATCTTGAGCTCCAGTTCAGTGCATATTTTTTCTCAACAATCTGCCTTCCAAATATTTATAAGTGAGGATTAAAATGATGGTGACTAGATAGATCTGTCTCCTCTATGAAAGGGAATGGTGTTATTAATGACTGTATATGTGGACACATGCACTCATTAGACAACTAAATCTATTCAAATTATATGTGGAAATTAAAAAAATTTTCCATTTGTTGAGTACTGTTGTCAAGTGAATATAGAAATGATTTACATAGATACAAAGTTAAATTTATAGATGTTTGCTTTGATTACAATGTGTTGTGAATATATTTTAAGAATTATGATATCATTTAGGTTAATTTGTACTGAGGTAATAAATGTAGTCATAAGAGCTATCAGAATTCAGATAGTGAGATAATTCTGAGAAATGAGATCAAATTGTAAGACACTAAGTATTTTGTGTATTCACTAAGTATTCAAGACTGAGAAAGGAGTAAAACAAGGCTGTCTGCTATCACCCTGTTTGTTTAATCTATATGCTCAGCACATCATGAGAAATGACTGGTTGGATAAGTTTCAAGCTGGAATCAAAATAGGCGAGAGAAATGTCAATAAACTCATATGCAGATGATACCACTCTAATGGCAGAAAGCGAAGAGGAACTGAAGAGCTTCTTGATGAGGGTAAAGGAGGAAAAGTAAGAGAGCTGGCTTAAAATTAAATATTAAAAAAGCTAAGATCATGGCATTCCGCCCCATTCAGTTCAGTTCAGTTCAGTTGCTCAGTCGTGTCCAACTCTTTGTGACCCCATGAATCGCAGCACGCCAGGCCTCCCTGTCCATCACCAACTCCCGGAGTTCACTCAGACTCGCGTCCATCGAGTCAGTGATGCCATCCAGCCATCTCATCCTCAGTCGTCCCCTTCTCCTCCTGCCCCCAATCCCTCCCAGCATCAGAGTCTTTTCCAATGAGTCGACTCTTCACATGAGGTGGCCAAAGTATTGGAGTTTCAGCTTTAGCATCATTCCTTCCAAAGAAATCCCAGGGCTGACCTCCTTCAGAATGGACTGGTTGGATCTCTTTGCAGTCCAAGGGACTCTCAAGAGTCTTCTCCAACACCACAGTTCAAAAGCATCAATTCTTCGGCGCTCAGCCTTCTTCAAAGTTCAACTTTCACATCCATACATGACTACTGGAAAAACCATAGCCTTGACTAGACGGACCTTAGTCAGCAAAGTAATGTCTCTGCTTTTGAATATGCTATCTAGGTTGGTCATAACTTTTCTTCCAAGGAGTAAGTGTCTTTTAATTTCATGGCTGCAATCACCATCTGCAGTGATTTTGGAGCCCCCCAAAATAAAGTCTGACACTGTTTCCACTGTTTCCCCATCTATTTCCCATGAAGTGATGGGACCGGATGCCATTAGAGTGATATAATCTACATATCTGAGGTTGTTGATATTTCTCCCAGCAATCTTGGTTCCAGCTTGTGATTCAGTCAAGCCCAGCATTTCACACAATGTACTCTGCATTAAAGTTAAATAAGCAGGGAGACAATATACAGCCTTGACATACTCCTTTCACAATTTTGAACCAGTCCATTGTTCTTTGTTTGGTTCTGACTGTTGCTTCTTGACTTGCATACAGGTTTCTCAGGAGACAGGTAAGGTGGTCTGGTATTCCTATGTCTTGAAGAATTTTCTACAGTTTGCTGTGATCCACATAGTCAAAGGCTTTAGCATAGTCAATAAAGCAGATAGTTTAGAATTTCCTAACTTTCTCTATGATTCAACAGGTGTTGGATATTTGATCTCTGATTCCTCTGCCTTTTCTAAATCCAGCTTATACATCTGGAAGTTCTCAGTCCATGTACTGTTGAAGCCTAGCTTGAAGGATTTTGAGTGTAACCTTATTAGTACATGAAATGCATGCAATTTTGTGGTAGTTTGAGCATTCTTTGGCATTGACTTTCTTTGGGATTGGAATGAAAGCTGACCTTTCCCAGTCCTGTGGCCACTGCTGAGTTTTCCAAATTTGCTGACATATTGAGGGCAGCACTTTTACAAATCTTCTTTTGGGATTTTAAGATACCTCAACTGGAATTCCATCACCTCCACTAGCTATGTTCATAGTAATGCTTCCTAAAGCCCACTTGTCTTCACACTCCATGGTTTCTGACTGTAGGTGAGTGACTACACTGTCGTACTTGTCTGGGTCATTAAGAACTTTTTGTTTAGTTGTTCTGTGTGTGTTCTTGCTACCTCCTTTTAATCTCTTCTACTTCTGTTAGGTCCTTATTGTTTCTGTTCTTTATCATGCGTATCCTTGCATAAAATGTTCTCTTGATATTTCTAACTTTTTAAAAGAGATCTTTAGTCTTTCCCATTCTGTTGTTTTCCTCTATTTATTTGCATTGTTCACATGAGAAGACTGTCTCTCCTTGCTGTTCTCTGGAACTCTGCATTCAGTTGGGTATATCTTTCACGGACTAGTTAAACTAATTAAGATAATTAGTTTTTACCTTAGTTTAACAGCTTAAACCTAAGCAACATTCCGAGAATAGCTACTGTGTATTATCTTATGACCAGGACTGATGTGTTTTATAGAATCTTTAACATTTGAGATAAAGGAAGCTTGGAGATCATCTAGAAGATTGGCATATAATTAGTAACAAGTAATTATTGTTGTTCAGTTGCCTACAGTGCGGGAGACCTTGGTCGGGAAGATCCTCTGGAGAAGGAAATGGCAACCCACTCCAGTACTCTTGCCTGGAAAACCCCATGGACAGAGGAGCCTGGTGGGCTACAGTCCATGGGGTCACAAAGAGTTGGACATGACTGAGTGACTTCAGTTCTTTCTTTTCAGTTGCTAAGTCTTGTCTGACTTTTGAGCTCCATGATCTGCAGTGTGCCAGGCTTCTCTGTCTTTCACTGTCTCCTGGAGTTTGCTTAAACTCCTATCCATTGAGTCAGTGATGCCATCCAACCACCCTATTCTCTGTCATTCTGTTCTCCTGCCCTCAATCTTTCCCAGCATCAGGGTCTTTTCCAATCAGTTGGCTCTTTGTATCAGGTGGCCAAACTATTGGAGCTTAGTATCAGTCCTTCCAGTGAATATTCATGATTAATTTCCTTTAGGATTGACTGGTTTGATCTCCTTGTAGTGCAAGGGACCCTCAAGAGTCTTCTCCAGCACCACAGTTGAAAGCATCAATTCTCGGGCATTCAGCCTTCTCACCCATACATGACTACTGGAGAAACCATAGCTTTGACTAGATGAAACTTTGTTGGCAAAGTGCTGTCTCTGCTTTTTAATACACTGTCTAGGTTTTAGATACCTGACTTTGTCAATAAATTAGCTTTGTTAAACTAAATCACAGCTATTTCAAGGTTAATCTGGTGATAACATAATTCTCACTCATTTTCATATTTGTTTGGATGACAGAGAAAAGGGAGGATATTTTCATTTATCATGAAGAAAATTGGGTGGATATTGTCTATGAGAAGTAAATGATTTCTATTGTGATGGAAAAACATTTGAAACCTGCTGATGTAAAAGCAACCTGTCCAAGAATGTTCATCAATAGGAAAATCACTTAAATAACATAAGTTCCAAATTAATTTTTTTCCTACCGCATCAGTGTCTTTCCTGTTTCTGTATCTTTGTGATCCAGAAAATAAATGGTAGAGGGTAGAGCCAGAAGCATTTTAATCACAATTCATCCTTGATCCCTCTGAACATCTAAAATCAAAGATGCTTCATCTTGTCGGCAGCAAAAACAAGATATGGTATAATAGTGAGCTGATTCAAAGCTATTGCAAGCCAAGAGAGCAGATGAAATAGCCTGTGATTTTGTCATTTCCTTATTTACCTAAGGAAGCAAATAATCCAGCATGGTGTGCCATGTAAGTCTGGATGTATGTGGAAATCTGGGTTCATTTACTGAGAATTGGAGGGAGTGAGTTGAATCTAGGAAAAGGACCACAATCAAACAACAGGCTTGCCTAATAGACTATGAATTTGGAATACTGGAAATTTATATCTCTGCCTCTGCTGCTGCTGCTGCTGCTAAGTCGCTTCAGTCGTGTCCGACTCTGTGCGACCCCAGAGATGGAAACCCACCAGGCTCCCCCATCCCTGGGATTCTCCAGGCAAGAACACTGGAGTGGGTTGCCATTTCCTTCTCCAATGCATGAAAGTGAAAAGTAAAAGTGAAGTCGCTCAATCGTGCCTCACACCATATTAAAAAAAAAAAAAAAAGACACAAATGGATTAAATGTAAAAAAAAAAAACAAATAGAGCCCGCAAAAAATTAAAAGGTGGGGCTAACATACATGATGCAGAGACTCCTATAACACTGGGTTGCTTTGTTTTTGTTTTTGTTTTTTTAAATATGAATGTATTTATTTTAATTGGAGGCTAATTACTTTACAATATTGTATTGGTTTTGCCATACATCAACATGAACTGCCACAGGTATACACGTGTTCCCCATCCTGAACCCTCCTCCCTCCCCGTATTAATAAATGTATATCATATTTGATTAAGCTCAGTTTAAATTGTTAAATTGTTCATGTGAAAATAACTGCTGATATCTATATAAACAGAAGCATTTTATCCTCAAGTTGGACCTATATCTGTGACAAATCGATAGTATTTGCCTTATGCATTTGTTCATCTTGTTTATAAATGTAGTCTTTAAATGTACTAAGAACCATAATTTCAAGTAACCTACCATTAAATTACCATTTTACAGATCTACTCTGTACAAGCTTAATCAGTCATAAAAATGTCAAGGATACAGCCATTCAGTACAGAACAGTCCCAAGATACTAGTTAGAAACATTTTCAAGTAATGCAAAAGCAAAAGCTCTTGTTAATAGGGTGCTATAATTACAAGATAGCTTGTAATGCAAAGAAACAGTAGATTAATTCTTTTAGAAGGGCAAGATGTGGCTTAGCATATGAATATGAATGGCACTTACATTCCCCTTAAATAATCTTCCAGTAAATATCAAGCTGCACTGTTAATATCAATGCAGCTGTTCCTTTGATGTCATCATTTTTGTAGTTATGCTCATAAATTTGGAATATGGAGATGTACAAATATTAAATTTCTGAGCATATCACAAGAATTGTATAATTATAGAAATTTAGCCCTTTAACCTTTAGTTTGGCCCCTGTTAAATAGCAGGGAGAGAACACAGCTCCACCCATCAACAGAAATTGGATTAAAGAATTACTGAGAAGCCAAAAGCAAAGGAAAAAGGAAAGATATACCCATTTGAATGCAGAGTTCCAAAGAATAGCAAGGAGAGGTAAGAAAGCTTTCCTCAGCTATCAGTGCAAAGAAATAGAGGAAAACAATAGAATGCATAAGACTAGAGATCTCTTCAAGAAAATTAGATACCAAAGTGAAAGGGAAAGTGAAGTCTCCTGCATTTAGGCAGACACTTTACCATCTGAGCCACCAGAGATACCAAGGGAAAATTTAAAGCAAAGATGGGCTCAAGAAAGGACAGAAATGGTATGGACCTAACAGAAGCAGAAGATATTAAGAAGAGGTGGCAAGAATACACAGAAATAGTGTACAAAAAAGATCTTCATGACTAAGATAATCACGATGGTGTGATCACTCACCTGGAGCCAGACATCCTGGAATGTGAAGTCAAGTGGGCCTTAGGAAGCATCACTACGAACAAAGCTAGTGGAGGTGATGGAATTCCAGTTGAGCTGTTTCAAATCCTGAAAGATGATGCTGTGAAAGTGCTGCACTCAATATGCCAGCAAATTTGGAAAACTCAACAGTGGCCACAGGACTGGAAAAGGTCAGTTTTCATTCCAATCCCAAAGAAAGGCAATGCCAAAGAATGCTCAAAGTACTGCACAATTGCACTCATCTCACATGCTAGTAGCGCTTCCCTGGTGGCTCAGAGGTTAAAGCGTCTGCCTGGAATATGGGAGACCCGGGTTCAATCCCTGGGTCGGGAAGATCCCCTGGAGAAGGAAATGGCAAACCACTCCAGTACTCTTGCCTGGAGAATCCCGTGGAGGGAGGAGCCTGGTAGGCTACAGTCCATGGGGTCGCAAAGAGTTGGACACGACTGAGTGACTACACTTTCACTTTCTTTCACATACTAGTAAAGTAATGCTCAAAATTCTCCAAGCCAGGCTACAGCGATATGTGAACCATGAACTTGCAGATGTTCAAGCTGGTTTTAGAGAAAACAGAGGAACCAGAGATCAAATTGCCAACATATGCTGGATCATCAAAAAAGCAAGAGAGTTCCAGAAAAACATCTATTTCTGCTTAGTGACTATGCCAAAGCCTTTGACTGTGTGGATCACAATAAACTGTGGAAAATTCTGAAAGAGATGGGAATACCAAACCACCTGACCTGCCTCTTGAGAAACCTGTATGCAGGTCAAGAAGTAACAGAACTGGACATGGAACAACAGACTGGTTCTAAGTAGGAAAAGCAGTACATCAAGCTTGTATATTTTCATCCTGCTTATTTAACTTACATGCAGAGTACATCATGAGAAACTGGGCTGGAGGAAGTACAAGCTGGAATCAAGATTGCTGGGAGAAAAATCAATAACCTCAGACATGCAGATGACACAACCCTTATGGCAGAAAGTGAAGAGGGACTAAAAAGTCTCTTGATGAAAGTGAAAGAGGAGAGTGAAAAAGTTGACTTAAAGCTCAACATTCAGAAAACTAAGATCATGGCATCTGGTCCCATCACTTCATGGCAAATAGATGGGGAAACAGTGGCTGACTTTATTTTTGGGGGCTCCAGAATCACTGCAGATGGTGATTGCAGCCATGAAATTAAAAGATGCTTACTCTTTGGAAGGAAAGCTATGACCAACCTAAACAGCATATTAAAAAGCAGAGACATTACTTTGTCAACAAAGGTCTGTCTAGTCAAGGCTATGGTTTTTCCAGTGGTCATGTATGGATGTGAGAGTTGGATAATAAAGAAAGATGAGTGCCGAAGAATTGATGCTTTTGACTGTGGTGTTGAAGAAGACTCTTGAGAGTCCCTTGGACTGCAAGGAGATGAAACCAGTCCATCCTAAAGGAGATCAGTCCTGGGTGTTCATTGGAAGGACTGATGATGAAGCTAAAATTCCAATACTTTGGACCTGATGCACCTGATGCAAAGAGCTGACTCATTTGAAAAGACCCTGATGCTGGGAAAGATTGAGGGCAGGAGGAGAAGGGGTCGACAGAGGAAGAGATGGTTGGATGGCATCACCAACTCAATGGACATGAGTTTGAGTAAATTCTGGGAGTTGGTGATGGACAGGGAGGCCTGGTGTGCTGCACTCCATGGGGTCACAAAGAGTCAAACACAACTGAGTGACTGAACTGAGCTGAACCCTTCCTAGTGCAGGAAACAAGGTAACACCTCCAGCTCAGTATTAATGAGAAAGGTCTACCAAGGATAAAAATAAGAAGGAGATTAGAAAGAAAGTTTCAAAATATATTACAATTTAGAGGAGTATTCATATATATATGCAGAATAAGCCCCCAAAAGAATTAGGTCTTATCTATAACTCATGAAGATAACCTTTTGCATTTAATGCCAGATAATAGATCTAAGAATAATTTGAACCCAAAGCATTGGAAAATTTACAAATTTTCACTGTTACTACCACCGTGACATAGCTGTAAATTAGGACAGAATGAAAAGTAAATGGATTTTTTTATGGTAGTTCTTTTAAAATGTCTTGAGGTTAGAGAGTCATAATAATCTACATTTATGTCCTCTATTGTCAATTTAGAAGCATAAAATTAATAAAAATTGACTCAAATGTAGTAAATTATAGAAAAGGAATAGTGTTCTAATATGTTTTCAAGAGCTACGAAAAAGAATTGACATGATTTTACATATGTTTTAAGTTTAATTCAAATCAAAATTATTTTCCTGAAATAATTTTCTAATTATAAAGTTAATATAAAACTATTGTGAAAAGTTTAGAAAGTAAAACACTTGAAGAAAGATAACTTAACCTATTATGCACATTTTGACTAATTTTACCCTAGTCCATTTATTGCGATGTACTTATTAAAGTGAACATGTAAACTTTTATTCTGCTTCTTTTCATTTAACATAAACATGTCTCCTGTGGAGAAATAAACTACATGGCATTGAGGAAGCTTGAGGGAAAATATTATTGAGATTTTAACTAAATTCAAAGTGAGAGACAATGGTTTGGACTAGATGATGCCACTGGAGAGTATGGGAAATACCACATTAGGGTTAAGTTTTGAAAGTAGAGCCAGTGATACCTGCTACCTGCTGATGGATGCAATGTAGCCTCCAGATTAAAAAGAGGAATCAAAGACGACTTCTGTGTTTTCAAGTTGAGTAACCAAGTGAATATCATTGACTAAGAAGATACTTGTGAAGGAGTAGAAGATATAAAAAAGAATTTCATTAGAGTCATGTTAAGACTGAGATATCTAGTAGATATTATACCAAGTAGAGATGTTGGTTAAAAGTTAAATATGCAAATGTATGAAGCTTAGGGAAGTGATGATTACTGAAATTAAAAAACAAAGCTCTGGTACTCCTGTAGGAATAAGAAGATTCAGAGATCATTATAACATATAAATGTTTATTGAATATAAATATTCATTATTTCTGAAGGAAAGGTAGATAAATACCATATCCTGCTGGAAATTTAGTATTACACAATTTAAAGAAAAGCTAATATTTTAAGTGCTTGCTATGTGACATGTCGGAGAAGGCAATGGCAACCCACTCCAGTACTTTTGCCTGGAAAATCCCATGGACAGAGGAGCCTGGTAGGCTGCAGTCCATGGGGTTGTGAAGAGTCGGACACGACTGAGCAACTTCACTTTCACTTTTCACTTTCATGCATTGGAGAAGGAAATGGCAACCGACTCCAGCGTTCTTGCCTGGAGAATCTCAGGGACGGGGCAGCCTGGTGGGCTGCCATCTATGGGGTCGCACAGAGTCGGACACGACTGAAGCGAGTTATCAGCAGCAGCATGTGACATGTACATCTTCTAATATTTTAAATGTGTTAAGATGATAGTCCAGAGAAGGCAATGGCACCGCTCTCCAGTACTCTTGCCTGGAAAATCCCATGGACGGAGGAGCCTGGTGGGCTGCAGTCCATGGGGTCGCTAAGAGTTGGACATGACTGAGCGACTTCACTTTCACTTTTCACTTTCATGCATTGGAGAAGGAAATGGCAACCCACTCCAGTCTTCTTGCCTGGAGAATCTGGCTGCTGTCTACGGGGTCACACAGAATCGGACATGACTGAAGTGACTTAGCAGCAGCAGCAGCAAGGTGATAGTCAATCCTCACAAATACTTCTATGTGTCAGAGCACAACATAGGCAAGGCAGGGTCACCCATAGAGCCTAAGAAGTTAGTTTTGCCAGTAGCTTGAGAATGGTCTAAATACTTCTGTCAAATTCTAGGGGAGTTCTCTGGCTTAGATATCTTGGTTACAACATTTCTGTAGAAATTAAATTGACATGTTAAAATAGGTTCAGTTTTGTTTTATTGTGGAAGATATAATAAAAGACTTACCATCAGATACACACACACAAACACACACATAAACATACCAGGGTTTGAATTTGTTATTCCACACAATGAAAAAATAACCTTGTGCAGGGCTCTGGCTGCTATTCTTTCTTGTTGATAACATGGGCGATTTTCATGTGTAAAGTGTGGAGGATGAGACTCATGAACCACCCTGACTGAAGTGAATAATGATATTGTGAAGTTTAAATCTGAATTTCTGTGGAAGCCAGACCTGCTAAAATGAGGAATAATTTTTATAATCCACACTTTTTGGTACATACCATGTAAGATAACATTATATTTGTGAAAAGAAAAAAAATTTATAGAATGAGATGTTATTTCAGTTTTATTCTACTGTTAGATTTTCCTCACGTCAATTGTAGCTACCTAGAGACTCCTATTGAGCTCTGCAGTTCCACATGTTATGTGATGCATGCATAGAGTTGCTGATAATTACTCTTACACTGAAAGAAATATGGAGCAAGTTAGCATTTTACAAGGGATCATTTTGAAAAGCCTTAGCTATAGCCACAGAGACTGATTAGTTAAAAATGGGGCTGCGACCGGTGCACTGAGCACAGGCGGCTGAGACCGGCGCGCTAAGTGCGGCTGAGAGGAGCTACTCCACGTCCGAGGTCAGGGGCAGCGGCCGAGAGTGCCAGGCTGCGATGGCGCAGGAATGGCCAAGAGGAGCTACCTGGCATCCAAGGCCAGGGGCGGTGGCCGGGAGGAGCCACCCCGCGCCCGAGGCCAGGGGCAGCGGCCGGGAGGAGCAACCCCATGTCCAAGGAGTGGTGGCTGCGCGGGCGCAGGAGGGCCTAGAGGAGCCATCCCAGGTTGAAGGTCAGGAAGGGCAGTGGTGAGGAGATACCCCTCATCCAAGGTAAGGAGCAGCGGCTGTGCTTTGCTGGAGCAGCCGTGAAGAGATACCTCACACCCAAGGTAACAGAAACCCAAGTAAGATGGTAGGTGTTGCAAGAGGGCATCATAGGGCAGATACACTGAAACCATACTCACAGAAAACTAGTCAATCTAATCATACTAGGACCACAGCATGGTCTAACTCAATGAAACTAAGCCATGCCCGTGGGGCAACCCAAGACGGGCATGTCATGGTGGAGAGGTCTGACAAAATGTGGTCCACTGGAGAAGGGAATGGCAAACCACTTCAGTATTCTTGCCTTGAGAACCCCATGAACAGTATGAAAAGACAAAATGATAGGATACTGAAAGAGGAACTCCCCAGGTCAGTAGGTGCCCAATATGCTACTGGAGATCAGTGGAGAAATAACTCTAGAAAGAATGAAGGGATGTAGCCAAAGCAGAAACAATACCCAGTTGTGGATGTGACTGGTGATAGAAGCAAGGTTCGATGCTGTAAAGAGCAATATTGCATAGGAACCTGGAATGTCAGGTCCATGAATCAAGGCAAATTGGAAGTGGTCAAACAAGAGATGACAAGAGTGAATGACTACATTCTAGGAATCAGCAAACTAAAATGGACTAGAATGGGTGAATTTAACTTAGATGACCATTATATCTACTACTGCGGGCAGGAATCCCTCAGAAGAAATGGAGTAGCCATCATGGTCAACAAAAGAGTCTGAAATGCAGTACTCGGATGCAATCTCAAAAATGACAGAATGATCTCTGTTCGTCTCCAAGGCAAACCATTCAATATCACGGTAATCCAAGTCTATACCCTAACCAGTAATGCTGAAGAAGCTGAAGTTGAATGGTTCTACGAAGACCTATAAGACCTTCTAGAACTAACAACCAAAAAACATGTCCTTTTCATTATAGGGGACTGGAATGCTAAAGTAGGAAGTCAAGAAACACCTGGAGTAACAGGCCAATTTGGCCTTGGAATGTGGAATGAAGCAGGGCAAAGACTAATAGAGTTTTGCCAAGAGAATGCACTGGTCATAGCAAACACCCTCTTCCAACAACACAAGAGAAGACTCTACACATGGACATCACCAGATGGTCAACAC
>SJYT01003589.1:0-28387 GCA_006410635.1 Cephalophus harveyi | reverse complement strand
ATATGCAGATGACACCACCCTTATGGCAGAAAGTAAAGAGGAACTAAAAAGCTTCTTGATGAAAGTGAAAGAGGAGAGTTAAAAAGTTGGCTTAAAGCTCAGCATTCAGAAAACGAAGATCATGGCATCTGGTCCCATCACTTCATGGGAAATAGATGGGGAAACAGTGGAAACAGTGTCAGAGTTTATGTTTTGGGGGGCTCCAAAATCACTGCAGATGGTGACTGCCGCCATGAAATTAATAGACGCTTACTCCTTGGAAGGAAAGTTATGACCAACCTAGATAGCATATTCAAAAGCAGAGACATTAGTCAGGGCTATGGTTTTTCCAGTAGTCATGTATGGATGTGAGAGTTGGACTGTGAAGAAGGCTGAGTGCCGAAGAATTGATGCTTTTGAACTGTGGTGTTGGAGAAGACTCTTGAGAGTCCCTTGGACTGCAAGAAGATCCGACCAGTCCATTCTGAAGGAGATCAGCCCTGGGATTTCTTTGGAAGGAATGATTCTAAAGCTGAAACTCCAGTACTTTGGCCACCTCCTGCAAAGAGTTGACTCATTGGAAAAGACTTTGATGCTGGGAGGGATTGGGGGCAGGAGAAGGGGACGACCGAGGATGAGATGGCTGGATGGCATCACGGACTCGATGGACGTTGAGTGTGAGTGAACTCCGGGAGTTGGTGAGGAACAGGGAGGCCGGGCGTGCTGCGATTCACTCAGTCGGACACGACTGAGTGACTGAACTGAACTGAATGAGGATATGAGCAGTAATTTCAGGCTTTATGATTCTCTGCTGGAATCACCACTGATTTTCTAAGAGTTCTAAGGAATGGATTTAGGAATGGAAGAATAAAAACCAGCCCAAAAGTCATGTGTATATCTTTTACTCCTGACTTGTTCCCATTATTAAATTGCATAATCTTTTCTTTGCCAGCAAAGGTCCATCTAGTCAAGGCTATGATTTTTCCAGTAGACATATGGATGTGAGAGTTGGATTATAAAGAAAACTGAGTGCTGAAGAGTTGATGCTTTTGAACTGTAGTGTAGAAGACTCTTGAGATTCCCTAAGACTGCAAGGAGATCCAACCAGTCAATCCTAAAGGAAATCAGCCCTGAATATTCATTGGAAGGACTAATGCTGAAGCTGAAACTCCAGTACTTTGGCCACTGGATACAAAAAACTGACTCATTTGAAAAGACCCCGATTCTGGGAAAGATTGAAGGTGGGAGGAGAAGAGGATGACAGAGGATGAGATGGTTGGATGGCATCACCGACTCAATGGACATGAGTTTGAGTAAACTCTGGGAGTTGGTGTTGGACAGGGAGGCATGGTGTGCCACAGTCCATGGGGTCGCAAAGAGTCAGAAACGACTGAGTTACTGAACTGAACCTTTTCTAGCTTCAGTTCTGTGTATGTGGAATAGGGATATGGTGGGTGTACTTCCTGCTGCAGTTTGATTGTGAATATAAAATGAGTAAATATCTGGATGACATAGAAATATGCATGTTGTATAGTTATACAAATGTTATTATAGTTTAATCACCTAGACTCGTAGAATACACATGAAGTATTTTAAGATTTAATGCAAAGCCAAATGAATATTTAACAAGCAGTGAATTTCCAAAAAGACAACTTTAAGATGTATTTTTAAAATTAGCCTATTTACAGAAATAAAAAAGAGTATGGGTTTCTTTGTTAAGTTTATAAGAACTTAGTGCAGCAATAGCAATTCTCAGTACAGAATTATTTGAAAGCCAGATGATCTTCATAGGAATATAAAAAAATGTGAATGATTTATGTTATTTCTGAGGTTTTTACATTTTTAAAGCTTCTTGATTACTTAGATTTGTTCACATATTCCCAGCAATTCTCAAGAACTGTTATTCAAGGTGATACAGGCAGTGATTACTTCCAAGAATACAAAACCACCCTCCCCCCCAAAAAACTTGCCATATTACACCCTTCTTCAAGAGCAATGACTCCTGTTTTGCTTATTATCTTTATAAGTAGAAACATATTTTTTGTTCACTCATCAGTTCAACATCAAATTTGTTTAGCATTTATTGTGTGCCAGGGCAGTAATAAAAGCAGACAAAGTTTTTATCTTCAGGGAACTTGCAGTCTGTTGATGAAGATAGGGAGGTAAAGAATAAGCCATGCTAATATGTGAAATAGAGAGGCTTCTCAGCAGAGATAACTGCCCTTGCAAACACTTGAGAAGCATGGCTGACATATTGGAAGGACAAAAATGTCGGCTTCCCTGGAGCAGATTGAGTAAGAGGAAGAGTGATTCAAATGAAGACAGAAGCAGGCAGGGCCAAATTATGTACATGAGTTGAGACCTCATATTACCTTTTATTCAGTGGAGAAGGAAATGGCAACCCACTCCAGTGTTCTTGCTTGGAGAATCCCATGGACAGAGGAGCCTAGTGGGCTACAGTCCTAAGGATTGCAGAGAGTCAGACATGACTGAGTGACTAGGCTTTACCTCTTATTCAAGGTAAGAACATTGAATTTTGTAGGATTAGAACATATGAAACAAATCAATGGCTTTTTGGCACTCATTTAGTGTAACAAATTTTTTTGAAAACACTGTGCATTAATAAATGTGACAGGAAATGTGATTTCTTTAAATTAGTTTTAGGCAGACACTTTGCCAACTTATTTGGCACATGGTTCTTATTCAGAGAATAATACATAGGGCAAACTTGAGTTGTGTACCATGTTGAGATAAAATCACGATGTTTGGCTTCATGTAACTATGTCAAACCAGAGGGATAGAAGGATAGCATCTTCTGTCATCATCTCTTTGCTGAATTCACATGTCTTTTGTGTTTCAAAGCGTCATCTTGTTTAGCCTTAATTTGGCTCAAAAGTTATTTTTCTGTGCTATATCTTAATTTTTAAGTGAAATTTGAGTTAGAAGCAATCATAAGCCCTAAAAAGTTAAATATTTGTGAAGAATATGGCACAAAAAGAATAATTCATCTACAAAAGATTTCCTTGCAATACCTTGCATCAAACACCATCTTCTATCAAGGCTCTCTTCCTCCTATAGGAAATATCTCTTTTAAAATGTGTCAAATTTTATGTATTATATTTGTTTACTTTCAATTATTTATTTATATTCTCACTTAATTAAGCGATTTTTTTAACTAAAAATAATTTGGATGTCTTGGGTTGAGATAGAATGTATTGTTTGTGTGTTCCTTACTGTAAGTCAGACTCTCCTATACCAGAGTTTGTGTTCAATCATTTTTTTGCCTGTTCAACTGAGTCTTCCACTGATTACAATTGTCAGTCATTCTGCAAATCTGAATAAATTTACTACAGATTTATTTACTACAGTTAAATAAATTTAACTTATCTGTTAAATTTACTATAAAAACCCAATTAAAAAGCACTAAAATCTTAAGTGTAGAACAACTTTCTCCATCTTAGTTTTAAAACGAGAGGAAACTTTTTTTTTTGGTCTGTTCACCTTCATAACATTGAGGATGTTTTCCTTTCATCTTTAATTTTGCACAAGATTTGCACTGTTAGCCATGAATATGCATGCGTGCTCAGTCACTTCAGCTGTGTCTGACTCTTTGCAACCCTTTAGACATTAGCCTACCAGGCTTCTCTGTCCATGGGATTTCCCAGGCAAGAATACTGGAGTGGGTTGCCATGCCCTCAAGTGGATCTTCCTAACCCAGGGGTTGAATCTGCGTCTCCTGTGTCTCCTGCATTGTAGGTGGATTCTTTACCACTGAGCCCCCAGGGAAGCCCAGAATGCATCATAATAATTTGCAAAAAATAATGGATTTTAAAACTTAAGCACTTTTCATTCATAGCAGAGTGAGGGGAAAATGAAGCTCATTAAGGGTGAGAGCGAACTGTATTCTGAGATAGGAGGCCAGTGAGGAGCCCAGATAAACTGAATAAAGGTTGTCTGTTTCAAGGTGGCTTGTTTTCTGGAATCCAAGATAACAGTGGCAATTTTAAATAGAAACAAAGATTCTGTCTTTAAGAGCACACCATAATGAACACCTAACTAGACATAGTTGCAAATAATTTAACATCTTATTTATCACAGCCCAGGGTAGAGGGAGAATACTGACTACTTGAGAATTTGATTTTGGTTAAAAAATCTATTTTTAGATAGATTTTAGATATGGGGTTTTCCTTTGAATCTTCAAATATGTATTACTTTTCCTTTTCTGTGATGTTTTCATAGGTCTTTGTTTTCTACTTCTGTTTTTTCATCTTTGAATGGTCCCAAGTATTTAGGATAGGTATTTCTTAATATTTAAGGTGCCTGCTGCTACTGCTGCTAAGTCGCTTATTCTCTCCCACTGTTCTGCTTTCAGACCTCAATTCGGAAAGCCCCAATGTGGTTCCTACCAGATATTTTTCTACTAGATAGAGCTGGGGTTTTGTTTGACTCTTACGGTTCTGTCAATGAAGGACTGCAATTTTTCTTCAGAGAATGTAGCTAATCCAAATTATGCTTCTCCTGAAGAGTTAGGATGGGTTTAGGGTCCAAACATCTCTAATGGTGAATAGTCTTATTGAACCGTTAGCAGCAAGAATCTTTCTCTTCTAGCCCTCTGCACTCTATCAATAAAATGCTCCCTATTGATCATTTGCCTTTTCCTACCACTACCAAACAGCACCCCTTGGTCTTTTTCTTTCTGTCTTTCTTCACCTCTCACCCTCACACCATATCCCTTACCTCTATCTTTATCTCTGTATTTATGACTCTATCTTATTTTTGTCATTATCTTTTATACTCCAAATCCCTAAGAGACTATCTTTCTGGGTTACCCTTAGACAGCACTTTTATACAGGCTCTTTGGGGCCACTAGTGATCCCACAGATGACTGATTTAGTTTGTATACCATGCCCTGATCTAGTTTGTTATAGCAAGGGGACAGGATAAAATGATACAGAGTATTGCAACATAAGTGAATAAAATCATATTCAACCTCTTTTTCTAAAGAAGGATGTTGGCACAACAAGAATTTAAGGGCTTTATATCCAGAAAAATCTTAGGATTGTACTGCTTATAAAAGACTTCCTTCTTGTTTGTGCCATTTCTCAAAGCATACTTAGATTGCTAAGGAAACTGTATGGTGCCATTCATCCCCATTTCTTGCTACTCTGTGGTACACTGGAGGCATATTTTCTAACTGGAGGTAAAAATTATTATGCCATAAGTATTGCCCCAAAATGAAAAGCATGACTATTTCTGACCCACAGTGTGATTCTAAGGTAGCTGTTTTGGACTTGTGACTTTAGATTTAAGTTCTTCTTGAATCCCAACGAAGGTTAAGATGTTAGGATGCTTCAAATATTTCTTTTATTCATTGACAAAAAGCAACATTACTCTGGCCAGGAGGGTAGATTACATAAAATAATTAATCCATTCCTAATAATGATGAAGGTAAAGTAAGCCAGACTTAGTATGGTAATTAAAGACAAGGAAAGACAATATATGATATTGCTTTAGAATCTGGGGGGCGGGGGAGAGGGGGAAGATACAAATGAACTTATTTCCAAAACAGAAAGAGACTCAAAGACATGGAAAACAATCTTATGGTCACCCATAGGGAAAGGGAGATGGTGTTAGTCACTCAATCATGTCTGACACTTTGAGACCACATGTACTGTAGTCCACCAGATTCCTCTGTCCATGGAATTCTCCAGACAAGAATACTAGAGTGGGTAGCCATTCTCTTCTCCAGGGAATCTTCCCAACCCAGGGATCAAACCCAAGTCACCTGAGTTACAGGCAGATTCTTTACTGGCAGAGCCACCAGGGAAGTCAAATTAGGAGATTGGGATTAACATATAAAGCCACTACATAGAAAATAAATGATCAACCAGGACCCACTTACAGAACAGGGGGCTATATTAAATGCTTTGTAGTAACCTGTAAGAGAAGAGAATCTGAAGAAGTATGTGCGTGTGTGTGTGTGTGTGTGTGTGTGTGTGTGTATATATATATATATATATATATATAAACTGAATATGAAACTAACATAATCTTATAAATCAACTATGTTTCAATAAAAAACAAATAAAAAATATGTAGTCTTAAAATCTCCCCAGATGGAGTTACATAGGATTTCTTCATTATTATCTTACACTGCTTTTGGAAAATAATTTTTAAATTTTGTAAATATTTACAAATAGTGTAATCAATATGCTAGTTATTTCCTGAAAGTCTTTCTTAGTCTGCCATCAGATATACTCAGATGTATAGGTCCAAATTTATACTCAAATGTTTTAAGTACCAAACAGGGAACATAAATAAATGGAAAGGCAGAGTATAATATGATGGGAGTAGTCGGGGGGTGGGGGGAGATCAAATATAATAGAAAAGATGTGCTATGTCTAAAATTGTCCAAATTAAAGTTAAAATTTTCTAAGACATGATTGTATCACAGTGACTACATCTATGAACCACATTGGGATTATGGACAACTGGATTGTAACATCTGCCCATTTATTTCTTTTCAAATAATAAGAGAATAAGAAATCACTAGATGTTATTTATGTTACTACTAGTCAGGTAAGACAGGGAAGGCAATGGCACCCCACTCCAGTACTCTTGCCTGGAAAATCCCATGGATGGAGGAGCCTGGTAGGCTGCAGTCCATGGGGTCACTGAGTCAGACACGACTGAGTGACTTCACTTTCACTTTTCACTTTCATGCATTGGAGAAGGAAATGGCAACCCCCTCCAGTGTTCTTGCCTGGAGAATCCCTGGGACAGGGGAGCCTGGTGGCCTGCCGTCTATGGGGTCACACAGAGTCGGACACGACTGAAGCAACTAAGCAGCAGCAGCAGCAGTCAGGTAAGAGAACTTCCTCATCTCTAATGTAGGAAGGTCAGACCATATTTATGGGGACAAAATATTGTAAATTACAAGGGTTAAGAAGTGAATTGAATAGGTGTCAAACTTGGAGGAGACCTGTGGAGATGGAGAATTCAACTGTATATAAGTGGATTCTTTTCTTCTGAACCTGAAGCTTTACTCTGAGATTCAATGAATTTCTTATCACTCAAGAACTTTGCTCAAAAATAATCTCAGTGAGGGCCCCTTGATTAGTCAATTTAATATTGCAAGCACCCTGGCTTTCATAATCCCTTTAATGTTGTTCTCCTTTTGCTTTTATCTGTAATATAATATATAATAATAAGCAGTGGTGTGTATATGGGTATACATATAATAAATAATTATTGTTTATGGTCCATTTTCCCCACTAGGATATAAGTTACATTAGAACAGACATTTTTTTCATTTTATAATCTGATATGTCCTAATATTCTGGAATAGATCTTGAAACATGATAGGCTCTCAGTAAATATTTGTTGAATGAATGAGGAGATAGAATTTGACATAGGTAGGGATAACTATAAATAAATTTACTATTGAATGATTTCATATTTTTGCAAAATAGGAGGAAGAGCCATTGGTTCAGAGCTAAGAATTTTAGAAAGTTACAGAATCTTTAAATAAAATAATGAAATTAATAATACCTTAAGGACCTAAAAATATGAACAAGAAATCATCTGCTTTGCTCCATTGAAACCTAGTGTCCTGATACTGGACACTAATTTGCAATGGTAGACTTGGGTCTAAAAACTATTTTTTCCTATCAGGACTCTGCAACCTGTGGCAAAGGAATCATGTACTTAAATAGAACTAAAGTAGCAGATTTAGTGGATTGAAGTGGCCCAGGAACAAGGGACATTGATAATGAGACAGTGATCAAAGTCTTGATATCATATAGAAGCTAAAGAGGAAAGTAAAGCCATGGTGAGGTATTTAGCCTGGAAGAAAATTAAGGCCTTATTAAATATTCAGAGATATCAGAGAGGGCCACAAGCAGGCATACTTGGAAAAGGGTGTGAGAACTTTGTGGTTAGAATATTTTATACTCAAATGTTTTAAGTACCAAACAGGGAACATAAATAAATGGAAAGGCAGAGTATAATATGATGGGAGTAGTCAGGGGGTGGGGGGAGACCAAATATAATAGAAAAGATGTGCTATGTCTAAAATTGTCCAAATTAAAGTTAAAATTTCCTAAAACATGATTGTATCACAGTGACTACCTCTATGAACCACATTGGGGTTATGGACAACTGGATTGTAACATCTGCCCATTTATTTCTTTTCAAATAATAAGAGAGGAAGAAATAACTAGATGTTATTTATGTTACTATTAGTCAGGTAAGACAGGGAAGGCAATGGCACTCCACTCCAGTACTCTTGCCTGGAAAATCCCATGGATGGAGGAGCCTGGTAGGCTGCAGTCCATGGGGTCACTGAGTCAGACACGACTGAGTGATTTCACTTTCACTTTTCACTTTCATGCATTGGAGAAGGAAATGGCAACCCACTCCAGTGTTCTTGCCTGGAGAATCCCTGGGACAGGGGAGCCTGGTGGCCTGCCGTCTATTGGGTTGCACAGTCGGACACGACTGAAGCAACTTAGCAACAGCAGCAGTCAGGTAAGAGAACTTCCTCATCTCTAATGTAGGAAGGTCAGATCATATTTATTGGGACAAAATATTGTAAATTACAAGGGTTAAGAAGTGAATTGAATAGGTGCCAAACTTGGAGGAGACCTGTGGAGATGGAGAATTCAACTGTATATAAGTGGATTCTTTTCTTCTGAACTCTGAGATTGAGTGAATTTCTTATCGCTCAAGAACTTTGCTCAAAAATAACCTCAGTGAGGGCCCCTTGATTAGTCAATTTAATATTGCAAGCACCCTGGCTTTCATAATCCCTTTAACCTTGTTCTCCTTTTGCTTTTATCCATAATATAATATTATATAATAATAAGCAGTGGTGTGTATATGGGTATACATATAATAAATAATTATTGTCATTGCTTATGGTCCATTTTCCCTACTAGGATGTAAGTTACATTAGAACAGACATTTTTTTCATTTTATAATCTGATATGTCCTAATATTCTGGAATAGATCTTGAAAATGGTAGGCTCTCAATAAATATTTGTTGAATGAATGAGGAGATACAATTTGACATAGGTAGGGATAACTATAAATAAATTTACTGTTGAATGATTTCATATTCTTGCAAAATAGGAGGAAGAGCCATTAGTTCAGAGCTAAGAATTTTAGGAAGTTGCAGAGTCTTTAAGTAAAATAATGAAATTAATAATACCTTAAGGACCTAAAAATATGAACAAGAAATCATCTGCTTTGCTCCATTGAAACCTAGTGTGCTGATACTGGACACTAATTTGCAATGGTAGACTTGGGTCTAAAAATTATTTTTTCCTAGCAGGACTCTGCAGCCTGTGGCAAAGGAATCATGTACTTAAATATAACCAAAGTAGTAGATTTAGTGGTTTGAAGTGGCCCAGGAACAAGGGACATTGATAATGAGACAGTGATCAAAGTCTTAATACCATATAGAAGCTAAAGAGGAAAGTAAAGCCACGGTGAGGTATTTAGCCTGGAAGAAAATTAAGGCCTTATTAAATATTCAGAGATATCAGAGAGGGCCACAAGCAGGCATACTTGGAAAAGGGTGTGAGAACTTTATGGTTAGAATAGCTCCTGGAGAAAGAAAGTTCCACAAGAGCAAGTGTTTTTGTCAGTTTGGTTCATTGCTGTATACTCAGAAGTGCTTGGGACATGTGTGTGTGTGCGTGTGTGTTCTCAGTCACTGAGTCTTATCCAGTTCCTGGCAGCTCAGTTCTGAGATGTATGTTAAAAGTACAAAATAAACTGTTTGGGCTGGAAGAAGCACAAGCTAAAGTCAAGACTGCCGGGAGAAATACCAATAACCTCAGATATGCAGATGACACCACCCTTAGGGCAGAAAGTAAAGAGGAACTAAAGAGCCTCTTGATGAGAGTGAAAGAGGAGAGTGAAAAAGTTGGCTTAAAGCTCAACATTCAGGAAACGAAGATCATGGCATCTGGTCCCATCACTTCATGGGAAATAGATGGGAAAACAGTGGAAACAGTGTCAGACTTTATTGTTTGGGCTCCAAAATCACTGCAGATGGTGATTGCAGCCATGAAATTAAAAGATGCTTATTCCTTGGAAGGAAAGTTATGACCAACCTACACAGCATATTGAAAAGCAGAGACATTACTTTGCCAACAAAGGTCAAGGCTATGGTTTTTCCAATGGTCATGTATGGATGTGAGAGTTGGATTATAAAGAAAGCTGAGTGCCGAAGAATTGATGCTTTTGAATTGTGATGTTGGAGAAGAATCTTGAGAGTCCCTTGGACTTCAAGGAGATCCAACCAGTCCATCTGAAAGGAGATCAGTCCTGAGTGTTCATTGGAAGGACTGATGTTGAAGCTGAAACTCCAATACTTTGGCCACCTGCTATAAAGAGTTGACTCATTTGAAAAGACCCTGATGCTGGGAAAGTTTGAAGGCAGGAGGAGAAGGGGTTGACAAAGGATGAGATGGTTGGCTGGCATCACCAACTCAATGGACATGGGTTTGGGTAGACTCTGGGAGTTAGTTATGGACAGGGAGGCCTGGCATGCTGCGGTTCATGGGGTCGCAAAGAGTTGGACACAACTGAGCGACTGAGCTAAACTGAACTGAAAGTAGAAACTCTAAATCATTTGAACCTTTGTTGCAGATATATGTAAAAAAAAATCACTGGTTTATATTTGTTGTTGTTCAGTCACTCAGTCATGTCCGACACTTTATGACCCCATGGATTCCAGCATGCTAGGCTCTTCTGTCCATTACCAACTCCTGGAGCTTGCTCAAACTCAAGTCCATCGAGTTAGAGATGTGACCCAACCATCCTGTCCTCTGTGTCCCCTTCTCTCCTGTCTTTGATCTTTCCCTGCATCAGGATCTTTTCTAATGAGTTGGCTCGTCACATCAGGTGGCCAATATATACAGGCTTATATTAGGGTTTGGGAGAAGAAGCAAAGATAAGGAGAACTAACTTTTAATGTGTACTATATATTTCAGACACATGATTTATATGCAGAATAATTAAAGTCACCTAGCAGTTGTGGAGAAGGTAATGGCAGCCCACTCCAGTATTCTTGCCTGAAGAATCCCATGGATGGAGGAGCCTGGTGGGCTGCCATCTATGGGGTCGCACAGAGTCAGACATGACTGAAGCAACAGCAGCAGCAACAGTTGTTTGAGGTTATGTGCATAAATGAGGAAACTGAGTTTCAGAAAGACTAAGGTTATACAGCTCTCAAGTAGCAGGGCTGGGATTTTGGAGATCAAATGCAAAATATTCCAAAATCCATTTTCTTTCTGTATCCTGTGGTTCATGTGGGGGATGTGATGCGTGTGTGCTCAGTTGCTTCAGTTGTGTCTGACTCTGTGTGACTCTACAGACTGTAGCCTGCTAGGCTCCTCTGTGCCTGGGATTCTCCAAAGCAAGAATACTGGAGTGTATTGCCTTGCCCTCCTCCAGGGATTCTTCACCACCCAGGGATCAAACCCACAGTGTCTCCTGTGTCTTCGCAATCCAATTCTTTACCACTGAGCCACCCAGAAAGCCCAGGGCTGTGCTGACACATCCCTAAGTTAAATTAGTAGAATTTAATCCTGTGCACCTGTTTTATGGGAACTTCTATGTAAGTGGAAGGACATCTGGTTAAATACAGGGTTCTCAGATTGTTCTAATGCATATAGCAGACTAAACTGACACGAAGTTTAATTAAGATATAAATTTTGACTTTAAATGAAAACAGCAACAATATTTAACATTTATTGAGCACTTGCTGTATACAAGACACTGTGCTAAAAAATTTACATACATGTATATTACATTAATCATCACAACCAGTCTACCAAACCCTTCATATCCTGACTCCTGACTCTCTTCCAACTCTTGATCAGCACATCTTATATCAGTGTTTTCCCCAGTGTGAACTGACAGATTGATCCTAGGCTGGCCTCAGAGGGTATGCCCCAGATCTAAGAATTAAATGTGACAGAAGAACCTAAAAATATTCATTTTGAATTAAGTTTCCCTAACAATTAAAAGCGTTTCTAACATGACAGAGTACATATCTTGCTGATTTAGTATTGTCTGTTTCATTAATCACTCCAAAGATTACTCATGGTTCTAACAATTAATACCACATTGGTATATGACACATGAGTTGAATCAAAACAATGAGTGTTTAATAAATATGGAGTAGTAGATTTTCATTTTTCAAAATACTGAGCCAATCTCAGAATTGAAGATTATGTCCAGGGTACTCAACTCTCATAAAATGTAGANCACTCCAAAGATTACTCATGGTTCTAACAATTAATACCACATTGGTATATGACACATGAGTTGAATCAAAACAATGAGTGTTTAATAAATATGGAGTAGTAGATTTTCATTTTTCAAAATACTGAGCCAATCTCAGAATTGAAGATTATGTCCAGGGTACTCAACTCTCATAAAATGTAGACAGAGCTCACTTTTTTCCCTATAGGTGACAACATCCAAATCTAATTTATTTAATCAGCTGAAGCATTATTATACTTAATCAAATGTAGAGCCCTAAGATCTGACTAGCACTTAGATAATAATGTAGTGAATTTATGGAGGGATCCCACAGAACACCAGAGTGTCCTAGCATACACCTGAGGATTACAGTAGTGTGTTTACTAAGTGCGGGAGGAAATGAAGTATATGCGAGTCAGGTGCTTATAACATTGATCTGATATAACAATTCAACTCATTCCTTTTTAACTTTAGAGTAATTTAGATTATTAATTTTTCCCCACTAGGATATAAGTTACATTAGAACAGACATTTTTTTCATTTTATAATCTGATATGTCCTAATATTCTGGAATAGATCTTGAAACATGATAGGCTCTCAGTAAATATTTGTTGAATGAATGAGGAGATAGAATTTGACATAGGTAGGGATAACTATAAATAAATTTACTATTGAATGATTTCATATTTTTGCAAAATAGGAGGAAGAGCCATTGGTTCAGAGCTAAGAATTTTAGAAAGTTACAGAATCTTTAAATAAAATAATGAAATTAATAATACCTTAAGGACCTAAAAATATGAACAAGAAATCATCTGCTTTGCTCCATTGAAACCTAGTGTCCTGATACTGGACACTAATTTGCAATGGTAGACTTGGGTCTAAAAACTATTTTTTCCTATCAGGACTCTGCAACCTGTGGCAAAGGAATCATGTACTTAAATAGAACTAAAGTAGCAGATTTAGTGGATTGAAGTGGCCCAGGAACAAGGGACATTGATAATGAGACAGTGATCAAAGTCTTGATATCATATAGAAGCTAAAGAGGAAAGTAAAGCCATGGTGAGGTATTTAGCCTGGAAGAAAATTAAGGCCTTATTAAATATTCAGAGATATCAGAGAGGGCCACAAGCAGGCATACTTGGAAAAGGGTGTGAGAACTTTGTGGTTAGAATAGCTCCTGGGGAAAGAAAGTTCCACAAGAGCAGGTGTTTTTGTCAGTTTGGTTCATTGCTGTATACTCAGAAGTGCTTGGGACATGTGTGTGTGTGCGTGTGTGTTCTCAGTCACTGAGTCTTATCCGGTTCCTGGCAGCTCAATTCTGAGATGTATGTTAAAAGTACAAAATAAACTGTTTGGGCTGGAAGAAGCACAAGCTGAAGTCAAGATTGCCGGGAGAAATACCAATAACCTCAGATATGCAGATGACACCACCCTTATGGCAGAAAGTGAAGAGGAACTAAAGAACCTCTTGATGAGAGTGAAAGAGAAGAGTGAAAAAGTTGGCTTAAAGCTCAACATTCAGAAAACGAAGATCATGGCATCCGGTCCCATCACTTAATGGCAGATAGATGGGGAAACAGTGGAAACAGGGGCTGACTTTATTTTTTTGGGCTCCAAAATCACTGCAGATGGTGATTGCAGCCATGAAATTAAAAGATGCTTACTCCTTGGAAGGAAAGTTATGACCAACCTACACAGCATATTGAAAAACAGAGACATTACTTTGCCAACAAAGGTCAAGGCTATGGTTTTTCCAGTGGTCATGTATGGATGTGAAAGTTGGATTATAAAGAAAGCTGAGTGCCGAAGAACTGATGCTTTTGAATTGTGATGTTGGAGAAGAATCTTGAGAGTCCCTTGGACTTCAAGGAGATCCAACCAGTCCATCCGAAAGGAGATCAGTCCTGAGTGTTCATTGGAAGGATTGATGTTGAAGCTGAAACTCCAATACTTTGGCCACCTGCTGTAAAGAGTTGACTCATTTGAAAAGACCCTGATGCTGGGAAAGTTTGAAGGCAGGAGGAGAAGGGGTTGACAGAGGATGAGATAGTTGGCTGGCATCACCGACTCAATGGACATGGGTTTGGGAAGACTCCAGGAGTTAGTTATGGACAGGGAGGCCTGGCATGCTGCTGTTCATGGGGTCGCAAAGAGTTGGACACAACTGAGTGACTGAGCTAAACTGAACTGAAAGTAGAAACTCTAAATCATTTGAAGCTTTGTTGCAGATATATGTAAAAAAAATCACTGGTTTATATTTGTTGTTGTTCAGTCACTCAGTCATGTCCGACACTTTATGACCCCATGGACTCCAGCATGCTAGGCTTTTCTGTCCATTACCAACTCCTGGAGCTTGCTCAAACTCAAGTCCATCAAGTTAGAGATGTGACCCAACCATCCTGTCCTCTGTGTCCCCTTCTCCTCCTGCCTTTGATCTTTCCCTGCATCAGGATCTTTTCTAATGAGTTGGCTCGTCACATCAGGGGGCCAATATATACAGGCTTATATTAGGGTTTGGGAAAAGAAGCAAAGATAAGGAGAACTAAGTTTTAATGTGTACTATATATTTCAGACACATGATTTATATGCAGAATAATTAAAGTCACCTAACAGTTGTGGAGAAGGTAATGGCAACCCACTCCAGTATTCTTGCCTGAAGAATCCCATGAATGGAGGAGCCTGGTGGGCTGCCATCTATGGGGTCGCACAGAGTCAGACATGACTGAAGCGACAGCAGCAGCAACAGTTGTTTGAGGTTATGTGCATAAATGAGGAAACTGAATTTCAGAAAGACTAAGGTTATACAGCTCTCAAGTAGCAGGGCTGGGATTTTGGAAATCAAAATATTCCAAAATCCATTTTCTTACTGTATCCTGTGCTTCATGTGGGGGATGTGATGCGTGTGTGCTCAGTTGCTTCAGTTGTGTCTGACTCTGTGTGACCCTACGGACTGTAGCCTGCTAGGCTCCTCTGTGCCTGGGATTCTCCAAAGCAAGAATACTGGACTGTGTGGCCATGCCCTCCTCCAAGGATTCTTCACCACCCAGGGATCAAACCCACAGTGTTTCCTGTGTCTTCGCAGTCCAATTCTTTACCACTGAGCCACCCAGAAAGCCCAGGGATGTGCTGACACATCCCTAAATTAAATTAGTAGAATTTAATCCTGTGCACCTGTTTTATGGGAACTTCTATGTAAGTGGAAGGACATCTGGTTAAATACAGGGTTCTCAGATTGTTCTAATGCACATAGCAGACTAAACTGACACGAAGTTTAATTAAAATATAAATTTTGACTTTAAATGAAAACAGCAACAATATTTAACATTTATTGAGCATTTGCTGTATACAAGACACTATGCTAAGAAATTTACATACATATATATTTCATTAGTCATCACAACCAGTCTACCAAACCCTTCATATCCTGACTCCTGACTTTCTCTCCAACTCTTGATCAGCACATCTGATATCAGTGTTTTCCCCAGTGCGAACTGACAGATTAATCCTAGGCTGGCCCCAGAGGGTATGCCCCAGATCTAAGAATTAAATGTGACAGAAGAACCTAAAAATATTCATTTTGAATAAGTTTCCCTAACAATTAAAAGCTTTTCTAACATGACAGAGTGCATATCTTGCTGATTTAGTATTGTCTGTTTCATTAATCACTCCAAAGATTACTCATGGTTCTAACAATTAATACCACATTGGTATATGGCACATGAGTTGAATCTAAACATTGAGTGTTTAATAAATATGGAGTAGTAGATTTTCATTTTTCAAAATACTGAGCCAATCTCAGAATTGAAGATTATGACCAGGGTACTCAACTCTCATAAAATGTAGACAGAGCTCATTTTTTTCCCTATAGGTGACAACATCCAAATCTAATTTATTTAATCAGCTGAAGCATTATTATACTTAATCAAATGTAGAGCCCTAAGATCTGACTAGCACTTAGATAATAATGTAGTGAATTTATGGAGGGATCCCACAGAACACCAGAGTGTCCTAGCATACACCTGAGGATTACAGTAGTGTGTTTACTAAGTGCGGGAGGAAATGAAGTATATGCCAGTCAGGTGCTTATAACATTGATCTGATATAACAATTCAACTCATTCCTTTTTAACTTTAGAGTAATTTAGATTATTAATTGTCCAAAACTATGTGTATAGAAAGTGTATATGTGTGTGTCTGTGTGTGTGTGTATGTGTAAATATACTCAAAGACATATAACTTTTTACATATGTATGATATTTTGATGTGCTTTATTGAATATTTTTGCTCAATACTGGATACTTGATGCACCCAAGATAAATGACATGTGAACTACAGTGATGTTTATGTATGGGGTTGGCCTTAATTAAAGCAGGCCTCAGAGTACAGTTTGAAGGGTACACAGTGGTATGTTTTTTTTTTTTAAATCCTGTTGGTCCTGCCTTAGTGCATAAAATTATTTCTCTTAAGGCCTTGAAAGCCACTGATAAAAAACACATTTGTGTGCTCAATTGCTCAGTTGTGTCCGACTCTTTGTGACCCCGTGGACTTTAGCCTGTCAGGCTGCTCTGTCCATGGAATTTTCCAAGCAAGAATACTAGAGTGGGTTGGCATTTCCTACTCCAGAGGATCTTCCTGACCCAGGGATTCAACCTGCCATTGTCTCTTGTGTCTCCTCATTAGCAGGCAGATTCTTTACCTCTCACGCCACCTGGGAAGCCCTCCACCTTCCCCCTGCCCCCCACAAAAAAAATAATAAACACATGGAACCTATGGAAAATCTAGCACTGCCTTCACATTGGAATTCAATTATTTTGTTGCTAACTTTCTAGTCACTACTATGTGGCTAAATAGGATCTTATTATAGGTCAAGATCCTACTTGACCTAATTTATAGAATTCAAAGAATTGCAATAGGTGATATAAATGAGGCAAAAGGGCATTATCTATCCATGTTTAGTACATGATACAGCATATATTTTTGTATATGTGTGTGTATATATGTATATATAATAAATATTCTCCTAAAATCTGCTTTATTTTCCTGAAAATATCATTAAATAATTACTTCATTCTCCCTTGTTTGATTTTAATAAACTATTTTGCAGGATATAATTGTTAAATATTATTTGGATTAAATGCATTTAAGTGATAGTTTTCCTCATAAAGAAGTGGCTGGATTGTGTTCTCCATCGTTGGTAAATCTTCTAAAGAGCTAACACCTGGGGAAGGCTTATAGTAAATGCCTTATTTGAATATTTTTAGTTTTCTGGATGGATTTGAGTTATCAATATAGGAGTGGGTCTTTGCTGTTTCACTTTTGTCCACTGTCCCAGTTTTCTCTTGCTGCAATAATCACTGCATGACAAATCCAAAATTCTTGAATCTTCATGTCAGCTGTTCATCTCTTCTGGTCTTAGCTGGACTCATTATATTTCTGTAGTTATCTTTGCTGGTTACTGATTTGGCCTGCACACTCTGATATATTGGAAGATTGATTGGCTGTTGGCTGGTTTAGAATAGTGTCAATTATTTGTGTCTCAAATCCTTCCAATAGGTTTCAGTATATACTTAGAGGCAGATGTATAAGAGCAGACACACCCTATTGTGCATAAAGATAAATGTATATTCTTATCAAGATTCTGCTTGTATGATGATTAATAACCTCCTTTTGACTATAAGAAGTCACATGGTTGTTGATCTCAAGAGTCAGACTGAGAGGTACTACAGTACTAGATGACAAGGGGCATAGATATGGAGTAGGAGGCAAAAATTGAGATCATAAATGATCATTTGTGTGTGATCGTTACTAATCATTTGATTAATTGATCATTCTATTGACCTAAAACCATAAGATCATATTCTAACCACGAGGTAAAATTAGATTCCTTATTCTTCTTATAAACTATACTCTCTATTGCATCATTCTCTCCCAACATGTCCACCTATCTGTGTAGTTGCCCTTCTGTGTATTTTATAGAAACTTTCTGTATCATACTTCCAAGTTTTGTTACTTCCTTTGTTAAAGGGAATACTCAAAATAATTGATTTGAGTAATAACCGTTTTGATTTAAAGTGATTGCTAGTCTTGAATCATTCCATAAATATTTACTGAGCATTTGCAATTTTCCAAGTCCTACTTTAGATTCTAGGAATAGTGGTGAACAAGATAGATATGTTCCTTTAGCTTATTAATTTATATTCTGGTTCCTTTGTGGCTCAGGTGGTAAAGAATCTGTCTGCAATGCAGGAGACCCAGGTTTGATCCCTGGGTTGGGAAGATCCTCTAGAGAAGGGAATGGCTACCCACTCCATTATTCTTGCCTGGGGCATTCAATGGACAGAGGAGCCTGGTGGACTTCAGTCCATGGGGTCACAAACAGTCAGACATGACTGAATGACTAACACTTTCACTTTCAGGGAAATAGATGGTAACTGCTGCTGCTAAGTAGCTTCAGTCGTGTCCGACTCTGTGCGACCCCACAGACGGCAGCCCATTGGGTTCCGCCATCCTGGGACTCTCCAGGCAAGAACACTGGAATGGGTTGCCATTTCCTTCTCCAATGCATGCAAAGTGAAGTCGCTCAGTCGTGTCTGACTCAGCGACCCCATGGACTGCAGCCTACCAGGCTCCTCCGTCCATGGGAGTTTCCAGGCAAGAGTACTGGAGTGGGATGCCATTGCCTTCTCCGAGATGGTAACTAAGACACCAGAAAACACATTAAGATATTTTCTGAGCATGATACAGTGTTTGAGAAAAAGAAGAGAGAATTGTGTTTAACAAGAATAACTTAAGAGTGGTGGAAACTGGAGAAGGCGATGGCATCCCACTCCAGCACTCTTGCCTGGAAAAATCCCATGGATGGAAAAGCCTGGTAGGCTGCAGTCCATGGGGTCACGAAGAGTCGGACACAACTGAGTCACCTCACTTTCACTTTTGATTTTCATGCATTGGAGAAGGAAATGGCAACCCACTCCAGTGTTCTTGCCTGGAGAATCCCAGGGACAGTGGAGCCTGGTGGGCTGTCATCTATGGGGTTGCACAGAGTCGGTCATGACTGAAGCGACTTAGCAGTAGCATCAGCAGAATATGAAGTAGGGTAGTTAGAAAAGGCTTCCCCAAAGATACGTATTTTGAGCTGAAACACCCAGAGTGAGGTCTAAATCATGCTATGCATTGATCTGGGGAAGGAGTATTCTAAGTGGAGGAAGTAAAGAGTGCTGAAAGCCTAAGGTGGAAACAAACTTGATTGGAATATCAGTAAGCAGATCATCATTCCTCAGCAATCTGCTGAGGAATGATGATTGAGTACAAGATGGGAAGAGGTCAGATGGTAGCATTTTTATAGAGTGTATTGAAAATCAAAGGGAAACTATTTGAGAATTTCAGGCAGACGTGCTCTGATTTTTGAGCAGTAAATATTATTGGGTCAGTTCAATGAGTACACTTCTGCCACTTCCTAGTCCAGAACCTGCAACTGTCAGTGGAAGATGACTGTAAAGATCTAGCCCATACAAGTCAACTCTGTTGATACAGTGGTTTTCCAGTCCCTGATAGTTTAAAATTTAGATTTTTTTAGATAACACCTTAATTTGTCTGAATAGTTTGTCACTATCTTATTTACTATTCACAATTTAATTATTTTTCTTCAGATCTGTCCCTCATCAGAAAACCCTAAGGAGTTTGTATTTCACTCATCACCTAGGGAGTAGAAATTGTTTATGTAGGCCATAAGAAAGTAGGAGTAAATGAGAAATTCTCTAATTGGTGTTTAATCAGTTTGCTGCCCCATATGGTGAGGTCCTCTGTGTGGCTCTGCTGGCTGTATTCTGTATAGAGCCCATGAATACCCTTGCAAAATTTGCTGCTGCTGGAAAATCTAGGGGGCTTTCCCTTTCTTCAACTATTAATACTTATCCTTCAGCAATAGGTCTGTTCTTCATCTTCTAAGAACCATTGACTCCAGTGAATGGTTTCTTGGTAGTCAGGGTGGGAGAGTAGGGACAAATGAGGAAGGGGAATGGATGGTGGGAAGCTGGTGAGGGTGGAGGGTGGCTGACAAAACTGTTTTCACCCATGGTCTACTGTGACTCACTGAAAACTAAGACTTAACAGAAAACCAGCTGGGGCTCTACAAGGAATTGAGGGCAACCTTTGTCCTTTCCAAATTAGCTTTAATGTTTTGCCTTCCCCCTATGCTTGTCTCCAGGAGAAGGCAATGGCACCCCACTCCAGTACTCTTGCCTGGAAAATCCCATGGACGGAGGAGCCTGGTAGGCTGCAGTCCATGGGGTTGCTAAAAGTTGGACATGACAGAGTGACTTCACTTTCACTTTTCACTTTCATGCATTGGAGAAGGAAATGGCAACCCACTCCAGTGTTCTTGCCTGGAGAATCCCAAGGGTAGGGGAGCCTGTTGTGCTGCCGTCTCTGGGGTCGCACAGAGTTGGACACGACTGAAGCGACTTAGCAACAGCATGTTTGTCTCCAAGGAACAAATGTCTTTTAATTTCATGGCTGCAGTCACCATCTGCAGTGATTTTGGAGCCCAAGAAAATAAAAGTCTGTCACTGTTTCCATTGTTTCCCCATTTGCCATGAAGTAATGGGACCACATGCCATGATCTTAGTTTTTTGAATGTTGAGTTTTAAGCCAGCTTTTTCACTCTCCTCTTTCAGTTTTGTCAACAGGTTCTTTAGTACCTCTTCACTTTCTGCCATAGGAGTGGTGTCATATGCCTATCTGAATTTATTGATATTTCTCCTGGTCATCTTGATTCCAGCTTGTGCCTCATCCAGCCTGGCAATTCACATGATGTTCTCTGCATATAAGTTAAATATGTTAAATGACAGCATACAGCCTTGACGTATGCCTTTCCCAGTTTGGAACCAGTCGGTTGTTCCATGTCCGGTTCTAACTGTTACTTCTTGACCTGCATACAGATTTCTCAGGAAGTGGGTAAGGTTGTCTGGTATTCCCATCTCTTTAAGAATTTTCCACAGTTTGTTGTAATCTACACAGTCAAAGGCTTTGGCATAATCAGTAAAGCAGAACTAGATGGTTTTGTTTGGAATTCTCTTGCTTTTTCTATGACCCTACGGTTGTTGACAATTTGATCTCTGGTTCCTCTGCCTTTTCTAAATCTAGCTTGAACATCTGGAAGTTCACAGTACATGTACTGTTGAAGCCTGGCCTAGAGAATTTTGAGCATTACTTTGCTAGTGTGTGATATGAGTGCAATGGCGTGGCAGTTTGAACATTGTTTGATTTTGCCCTTCTTTGGGATTGAAATGAAAACTGACCTTTTCCAGTCCTGTGGCCCCTGCTGAGTTTTCCAAATTTGCCAGTTTATTTGCAGCACTTTGCTCCTTGGAGGAAAAGCTATTACCAACCTTGATGGATATTAAAAAGCAGAGATGTTACTCTGCCAACAAAGGTCTGTATAGTTAGAGCTATGGTTTTTTCTGTAGTCATGTATGGATGTGAGAGTTGGACTAGAAAGAAAGCTGAGCACTGAACAACTGATGCTTTTGAACTGTGATGTTGGAGAAGACTCTTGAGAGTCCCTTGGACTTCTAGGAGATCCAACCAGTCCATCTTAAAGGAAATCAGTCCTGAATTTTCATTGGAAGGACTGATGCTAAAGCTGAAACTCCAATGCTTTGGCCACCTGATGTGAAGAACTAACTCATTTGAAGAGACCCTGATGCTGGAAAGATTGAAGGCAGGAGGAGAAGGGGGTGACAGAGGATGAGATGGTTGGATGGCATCACCAACTCGATGGACATGAGTTTGAGCAAGCTCCTGGAGTTGGTATTAGATAGGGAAGCCTGGCATATTGCAGTCCATGGGGTCACAAAGAGTTGGACACAACTGAGCTACTGAACTGAACTGAACTGAGGCTTGTCTCCTGTGCTTCAGCAGCTTACCCTGTGCTCATTGATCTGCAGTGGCAAACTAGCCCTTGTTCTTACGTTTAGAACCATCCCCTAACCCAATTCAAGGAAAAGTCTCTGGTGGTTGGGAGAATATCTTCAAGGGAAGATTCATGTGGAAACCAGATCTCCCAATGAAAATAGCAGTACATCAAGAAAGACTGTAAGTGCCAGTGATATGACCTTCCCTCAGGGAAATTGCCAGAATTCTATTGATCCAAAAAGAAGACTTTTCCTCCTAGAAAACTCTTCTGTCCAAATTCTTTTAAGCAGCCTCTCTTGTAGGTAGGAGAGGACCAGAACATCCCCTGCCCCTTGCCCCTTCTCTGGCTTCATCAACTGCTGCTGTCTTACCCTAGACAGTACCTAAATTCAGTTTAGCCATTTGCCTCATTTTTTCATTGAAAATTAGGATTGCTATTTCCACAAGAAAGAAATGCTGGCATCAAATTATTGCCACACAAATACTCCATGAGCTATTCCATTACGTGTGATTTTTAAAGGATATCTTTTCATGCTGTGTGGAGAAAAGCATACACGATAATATGGGTGGGTATGGTGAACCACTTGTGGAGGCAAGGAGAAGAGGGTTAGGAAGCTACTATGGGAAATTAGGTAAGAAAATGGAGTAATCAAAATTGTCCTGTATTTTCTCTCATAGAGTGCCTAGCAGAGAAATAAGTAGGTTTTACACTCAGATCATTTTATCTTTGCTGGCTTATCACTTTTGAGGGAACATCTGACTCTTATCTAAGCTTTAGGTATACCCTAAGGAAGAACAAGCAACCCTGTGCTAGAAAAAGTTATAGCATTTTAGAGGTATCTGGAGCATTAGCTTTATTGCAAAGTTATATGATCTAGTAAAAGCATTAACATGAAATGATTTCAAGCAAAGCATTTCTCTACAGTCCTTTGAAATTTCTGACTAGGTGTTTAATGATTAGATTTTATTATTGGATTATATAGGATATAAGAAGGGGACGACCGAGGATGAGATGGCTGGATGGCATCACGGACTCGATGGATGTGAGTCTGAGTGAACTCCGGGAGATGGTGATGAACAGGGAGGCCTGGCGTGCTGCGATTCATGGGGTCACAAAGAGTCGGACACGACTGAGCAACTGAATTGAACTGAAAGTCTGAAAAAAGTACATGAATCTAGAATCTGAGATATAAATATGTAAACAGTCACTAATTATGTCTTTGACTGTGTAGATCACAACAAACTGTGGAGCATTCTTAAAGATAGGAATACCAGATAATCTTACCTGTCTCCTTAAAAATGTGTATGTAGATCAAGAAGCAACTGTTAGAACAGGACATTGAACAACTGACTGGCTCAAAATTGGGAAAGGAGTATAATAAGGCTGAATATTGTCACTCTGCTCATTTAACTTCTATGCAGAGTACATCATGAGAAATACCAGGCTGCATGAATCACAGACTGGAATCAGGATTGCTGGGAGAAATATCAACAATCTCAGATATGCAGATGATACCATTTTAATGGCAGAAATTGAAGAGGAACTAAAGAGTTTGTTAATGAAAGTGAAAGAGGAGAGTGAAAAAGCTGGTTTAAACTTAACAGTCATAAAACTAACATCATGGCATCCAGTCTCATCACTTCATGGCAAATAGAAGGGGAAAAATTGGAAGCAATGAGAGATTTTATTTTCTTGGGCTCCATAATTACTGTGGAAGGTGACTGCTGCCATGAAATTAAAAGATGCTTGCTCCTTGGAAGAAATGCTGTTATAAACCTAGACAGCATATTAAAAAACAGAGATATCACTTTGCTGACAAAGGTCTGTATAGTCAAAGCTATGGTTTTTCCAGTAGTCACATACAGATGTGAGAGTTGGACCATAAAGGCTGAGTGACAAAGAGTTTATGCTTTTGAATGGTAGTGCTGGAGAAGACTTTCAACAGTCCCTTGGACAGCAAGGAGATCAAACCCGTAAATCCTAAAAAAAATCAACCCTAAATATTCATTGGAAGGACTGATGTTGAAGCTAAAGCTCTAATACGTTGGCTACCTGGGCTTCCCTGGTGGCTCAGAGGTTAAAGTGTCTGCCTGGAATGCGGGAGACCTGGGTTCAATCCCTGGGTCGGGAAGATCCCCTGGAGAAGGAAATGGCAACCCATTCGAGTACTCTTGCCTGGAGAATCCCATGGAGGGAGGAGCCTGGTAGGCTACAGTCCATGGGGTCGCAAAGAGTTGGACACGACTGAGCGACTTCACTTCATTTCATTTCATCTGATGCAAAGAGCCATCCCATTGGCAAAAATCCTGATTCTGGAAATGACTGAGGGCAGGAGAAGGAGTCAACCAAGGATTATATGGTTAGCCAGCATTACCAGACTCAATAGACATGATTTTGAGTAAACTCCAGGAAATAGTGGAGGACAGAGGAAACTGGCAGACTATAGTCTATGGGGTCACAAAGAGTTGGACACAACTTAGTGAATGAAAAACAACAACAGTATAACATCTTAACAGAAAAAAAATAACAAAAAATTATCTAATTATCTTCAAAATAATTGGTGACTTTCTTCACAAAACCCTACATTGTTTTATGATAAAAGGACTGAAAAAATTAGAAATAAAAATAAGTTCCTCAATCTTATAAGGGCATCTGTGAAAATGTTACATCTAACATCATTCTTAATCATGAAAGATTAAGCTTTCCTCAAATCAGGAACATGATAACTGAGATAAAAGTTTCAGCCAGGGGAATTAGGCAAGGAAAATAAATAAGATAAATAAAGACATCCAAATTAAAAAGTTAGTAGAAAAACTGACTCAATTTGAAGATGAAAAAATATTTTATATAGTACATCTTAAAAATACAGATGCATACAAACACAGAATTAGATTTCATGGAATAATTCAGCTAGGAGTTAGAACACAATATTGATACAAAAAAGTCAGTTTTATTTTGTAAAATAATAATGAACAATCTGGACTGCTTTTTTCACCTTGCTTATAGTTTCCTTTGTTGTGCAGAAGCTTTTAATTTTANTTGGAGAAATGTCTGTTTAGTTCTTTGGCCCATTTTTTGATTGGGTCATTTATTTTTCTGGAATTGAGCTGCATGAGTTGCTTGTATATTTTTGAGATTAGTTGTTTGTCAGTTGCTTCATTTGCTATTATTTTCTCCCATTCAGAAGGCTGTCTTTTTACCTTGCTTATAGTTTCCTTTGTTGTGCAGAAGCTTTTAATTTTAATTAGATCCCATTTGTTTATTTTTTCTTTTATTTTCAGTATTCTGGGAGGTGGATCATAGAGGATCCTGCTGTGATTTATGTCAGAGAGTGTTTTGCCTATGTTTTCCTCTAGGAGTTTTATAGTTTCTGGTCTTATGTTTAGATCTTTAATCCATTTTGAGTTTATTTTTGTGTATGGTGTTAGAAAGTGTTCTAGTTTCATTCTTTTACAAGTGGTTGACCAATTTTCCCAGCACCACTTGTTAGAGAGATTGTCTTTTCTCCATTGTATATTCTTGCCTCCTTTGTCGAAGATAAGGTGTCCATAGGTATGTGGATTTATCTCTGGGCTTTCTATTTTGTTCCATTGATCTATATTTCTCTCTTTGTGCCAGCACCATACTGTCTTGATGACTGTGGCTTTGTAGTAGAGCCTGAAGTCAGGCAGGTTGATTCCTCCAGTTCCATTCTTATTTCTCAAGATTGCTTTGGCTATTTGAGGTTTTTTGTATTTCCAAACAAATTGTGAAATTATTTGTTCTAGCTCTGTGATAAATACTGCTGGTAGCTTGATAGGGATTGCATTGAATCTGTAGATTGCTTTGGGTAGTATACTCATTTTCACTGTATTGATTCTTCCAATCTGTGAACATGGTGTCCATCAGCAGACGAATGGATAAGAAAGCTGTGGTACATATACACAATGGAGTATTACTCAGCCATTAAAAAGATACATTTGAATCCATTCTAATGAGGTGGACGAAACTGGAGCTGATTATATAGAGTGAGGTAAGCCATAAAGAAAAACACCAATACAGTATACTAACACATATATATGGAATTTAGAAAGATGGTAGTGATAACCCTGTATGTAAGACAGCAAAAGAGACACAGATGTATAGAACAGACTTTTGGACTCTGTGGGAGAGCGAGAGGGTGGGATGATTTGGAAGAATGGCATTGAAACATGTATACTATCATGTAAGAAACCAATTGCCAGTCTAGGTTTGATACAGGATACAGGATGCTTGGGGCTGGTGCACTGGGATGACCCAGAGAGATAATATGGGGAGAGAGGTGGGAGGGGAGTTCAGGATTGGGAACTCATGTACACCCGTGGCGGATTCATGTCAATGTATGACAAAACCAATACAGTATTGTAAAGTAAAATAAAAAATAAATAAATAAATAAATAAAGTTAAAAAAAAAAAAATGGTCTATAGAAGGGCAGCCTCAGAGTGACCTGAGAGCTTTTGAGAAACATAAAATTTCAGGCCTTGTTTCAAACATCCTGAATTAGAATTTGCATTTTAATAAGATCTTTAGATGATTTTACTGTTTGTTAAGGTTTCTTAATCTCTACAACACCAGTTGTTAAGAATGGTTAAACACTAGAATCTCAAAACCATAAAACTCTTCTACAGATCAATTAAATCAGAATGTGGGGGCTGTACTCCAAGCACTGGCACTAAATGTTTCCCAGGCAATTTGAAGGTCTCCAGGACTATGAGTCACTACAAGGCTTAAAGCCCAGAAGTTTCAACCTGGAAGGAATTGATTGCAGATACTTTTTATGCTGGATTCACCATCTTTCCCCACTGATAAAATACAGAAACATAAACAAAAGTCCAGTAGGATAATTATACTGGACTTCGGTCTATCTCCTGCCTGAAAGAAGGGCTGGCTCAGTCACTCATCTAATTAAAGGTCTCAGAACTGAGAACCAAAAGTTAGGGGATATGTTAGATTCTGCTCTTTGGATCCAGTGATTTCAGAATGACGTGATATGTGACATGTGTTTCTGAGACTGTACTCTGGCAAAGATGAAATGATACAGAAAGAATCTATGAGGCATAAGAAGGCAGCAATAATTTTATAAATTTAAAGTTACTTTTGTAATCACTATTCAGAGTTGTAAGTACCTCTTAAATAGATCTAATATAAATATATTAGATATAAAATATCTAATTGTCTTGCTAAACTCTAAAGATGTGTATAAGAGACAGGTTATGTGGATATTTTTATTTGAAAATTTAGGTTAATTTTTCATTGATAGAGAAAATATACCAAGACAAATGGATGATCATATCATCTCTATTTTAATAACCTTAAAAGATAGGCAATTTAATTCTAGGATATAAAGTTGGAAATAATAATGTAGAGATGCTTTACCTTTATAAAATGGGTAGAAAATGTAGTTATTATTTTAACTTGAATGATGCATTATGTCAATACCCTAACAGTTTCGGCATCAAATTTACTTAATAAAAAATTTTGTATACATGTCCAATGAGCAGTGAATTTAAAGTCAAATCTCACTGCAGTGAATATTGATCTTCACACACAAACATACCTACACATACACTTCGCTCACACATATACAAACATCCTAAAAGCCCTGGCAGGGCCCCTTAGGAACAGAGCACTATTGATCTGTTCTATACATTTTCATAAAATATATAATTCAGTTTGACAAATTCTTTCCATTCTCTGTAAAAATACCTGATAGTTTCAAATAGCGACAGAGAATAGTGGTGCTGACTGGTATGATTGATTATGTTAATAGCTGAGCTGAAGAAATTAGTATTCCAGAAATCTTCTTTGGTTAAAGTAGGGCTGGGGTTCCTAGTCCTTTACCCACTTGACCTCATGATTAGCACCTTTTGGGAGGCTCAGTCCCCAAAACTGTACCTTTGCTGCAGGGCATAGGTGATGATGATGATACAGGGGTGGCAATCAGCTATGAATTCAATTTGATGGTTGGATTAGCTTGTCTATGTACTTGCTGTACCTTCACCATAGGTAAGCACCACTACACCCTCCCTCCCAAAAGTCTGCAAAAAATACGGACAAGAGTGCACTATATTTGGCTTAGGAAGATAATATATCTTGGTGTTGTCATATCAATTTGTAGAAAAAATATATCTAGAATCTTAGAATTCAAAATGTGGTCTATAGGTAAAGCAATTATCCTTCAATAAAAAATGAATT